>JAPPVO010000024.1:1843100-1933929 GCA_030407325.1 Camellia japonica | reverse complement strand
AAATAAAAGGAGTATGCGGCCCTCCTGTATGTCACCAGTGATCTTGGTTCAACATAACAAAAATGCTATGCACCCAAACAAATGCTCAAACAGACTCACACCATACACTTCATTTTTTTAACACTTTTCAAAATATTTTTTTATGCATGCATGACTTCTTCACATAACCTAAATTAACTGTGTCACAGAGAGAGAGAGAGAGAGAGAGAGAGAGAGAGAGAGAGACTGCCATAGACAAACAATCTATGATGCACAAAATTCATTCCCTCAATATCCTTCCTCAAGTTTCTTGTGTCAAAAGCATTGATAAAGAACAAAATAAAAGAAACTGAAAAGAAGTCACTACATGGGACATCAATTGAAGAGGAAAGAGGGGGGGGGGGGGGGGAAATAACTACATAACAAGTTTAAGTCACATTTCATGTTTATACTTTCAGCTTATAGAAACAATCACTGCATTCTAAATAAAGTGACAAAAAAGGCTCACTTACAGCCCAGCCAAAAAAAAAAAAGAGGGTAAAAATCTCAGGGCTTCATATCTAGAAGAGTTACATGCCATCATCCTAACTATGTGGATTTTCGTTTTGTCTGTGAACATCACTGGATCCCCCATACATGACCAGACCAGAGTCTTCCTCTCATTCATTCTCAACAATCGGACATCGAAAGCTTGGGGAAGTAACATCAGGTCCATTTTCTTTCTCGGAGAGCCCTAGTCACACTTGATGTTTCGGTAGATCCTCCTTACAAACAAATTGGAGCCCAAATAACCAACCGCTCCTGTAATTAAAAGGAGAATTTTTTGGTTAAGAAAAATTAGAGACTGATAGAACCAGTCAATTACAATGTATCAAATAAGGTAAATTAGGAAGGAAATGTACGTGTATAAAAAGTGTATTGAAATATTTGAAAAGAGAACAAAAATATATAGAAGTGAAAAGGAATATGTGGAAAGTGTATCGAAATAAATTTCTTTTGGGCAAATTGTGCTAGTAGTCCCAGTATTTTGGTCCTTATGTCATTTTAGTCCCCGTAATTTCAATTGGCTCGATTTTGACCCTAAATTTATGATTTTGTTTTAATTTAATCCAATTGATTACAACTCTTAACAATTGTTTTTATGAAAAATATGCATACAAGTGGCATGTATCATATTTTTACAATAAAATTATAAATCTACTAAATTGGGTGAGTTAATCTCAAACCAATTTAGTGATTATTTTTAGTCAAAAATACTAACGGCATTACCAATTGGATCAAATTGATATAAAATTTAAAATTAAGAATCAGAATTGAGCCAATTGAAAGTAGAGAGAAACCAAAATGACACAAGGGATAAAATTTAGGAGCTATAGGTTCCCCCCCCCCTCCTTTTTTTTTGCATAATTTGATTCTTAACAAACATCCAACACTAAGCAAACTAGACAACCTAGAAGACACTAAGCAAATGTATCTTAAATATTATGTTCAAAAAACTCTAGAGATTCTGACCCATTTTTCATAGTTTGCCACTAAACAAAATTTCAGGCAAAAAATAGAAATTCCCTCTCTGTTTCGAAAGGTACAAAACTGAAAAAAAATCAAATTTCATAATATTTCTTTTTTGGTTTTGATCAGCAAATCAAATATCATAATTCCTAACAGGATTTTCAGTAGCATGATAAAAGGCTTCGGGGCTGTAGAAATTATATAAACAAATGAGGAAGCAACAATAGAGCACTGCAGCAATAAAAGAACGCTTGTAGAAACAATAAAACTCACCGCAAAGAATTCCTAAACCGAGGCAAAACATCATGGTGTATCCAAAATAGAAGCTGGTCTGGAAGAAGCCTGACATCTTAGTCTTCACATAGTAGTAATATATTGAATACAAGTACACATAGACAGCTGTTGATGCAGCGGAGAAGAATGAAGTCCACTGCCAGTGATAGTTCTCAGCATTTAGCAAGAAATATGTGCCCACAATTGTAACACAAACCGTAACAATAATGAGAATCAAAAAAACAAGCAGCATAAAGCCGTAGACATAGTACACCTGTCAAGTACAAAGAGCAAAAAGACATAATTAAGCTCTTGACTATTCATATGACTATCATGAACAAAAAAAGATGGGGGGGAAGAAAGGGAATGGGGTTTCAGTTTTCCAAAAGTATGAAGGAGTGCAAAAGAGGTTCGTGAACTTCCCATGGAAATGAAACAAATCTAGTCAAATTCTGTACATGTTACATTTCAAAGCATTACATTATTTTATTTTTTTCAAAATCATTAGTATATTACCTTTTCCAACAGGTACTTTACAGATGTTCAATTGAATACAAATAGTAAAATAAGTTATTTTTTCACCACAACATCAAGAAACAGACCAACTGGATCGAGACCAAGAGGAACTGTGCTGGATAGGGCAAACCAACTGAAGAGGGCTGGTGGAGGTGTCCAATGGTTCAGCTGCCAACAAGAACTCGTGGGAGTGGGCATGGGCATGGGACCACCTAAACCTAATTTTGATGTAAGATGTTCTTGTCAATGAATGTACTTGCAATTAGGCCTCGTTTGGGAAAATGCTATTTTAGTAACTTTTTAACTAAAAAATGAGGTAAAAAAAATTAGTATGTTTGGGATGACTTTTTCACTTTTTACGAAAATATGTGTAAAAAGTAGAGAGAAAGGGGAATCTTTGACTTTTTGGTATAGGTTGTTGGCTTTTTGGTTTTTTTAGTGACTTTTTGACTTTTAAGCTAAAAAGTGATCTTGCCAAATGAGGCCTTAAATACCATTTAGCGAAGAAAAAGAAAATATATACATATTTTTTTTTAAAAAAATCTCCCATTCTCATGAGAGACTAGAAATTGTTCACTGTTATCAAATTTCAACTTCTTCAAAAATAGTAAAAAGTTGCAAAATCCAAGTGTCTAATCTGGATACAAGGTTGACCACATATCCCATACCCTCAAGCCTTACCTTCATCATATTCAGTGGACAAGGGTACATTGGCAGCAATGTTTCCAATACATATCAGCCGATATTTAAAACCATGGTTAAGGGGAATAAAAGAGTCCATGTCAAATTGCACAAAACCTATGCATGTGTCCTAGTCACATGGAAATTTTAAGATTTCATGCAATGACGTAATTTTAATTTTTCTTTAACCAAGTATAGTGATGACTCAAATTTGAGTGACTTCACTGTAGAAGATTTCTTATGACTCCAAATATATCAAAGAGGATTGCTGGGAATTTTCTTTATTTATTTGTATTTCCTTGCTAATAACGCCCAAGTGAATGCACTAAAGCCATTAAAAGCATTGGTATAATGTTGTAACATTTACCTTGTAATTCCAGAAGGATGTGAAGACAAAATACATCTCAATGAATATGCTGCCAAAGGGAAGCAGTCCTCCCATCATAGAAACAACAGATGGTGTGAGGTACCATTTCTTCTCTGGGATTGGACGAGGAATGGTCTTCACACGGCAAGGATTGTTTGGTGCACCACTCCAGTTTCTTCCTACAACAGTACCCAGAAGTGCAAGAGGGAAAGAGATGAAAGCCCAAATGACAAAAACCACCACCATCGTGCCAAAAGGAATAGCGGCTAAAGACCCATAGAATATTGCAATTGTATTCAAAAGGAAACCAATCCCAAAGCACATAAATGGGAAAAGTGATGCAGTGAGGATCATTGATTTTATCCAGTTTTTACCTGAAAAGAAGAAAGAAATATGTAATTCAAAAAAACTCTATGCAGATAATAGATGTTGTGTCCACCAAATGCATACAACAAGAGAGTCAAATAAAGCAATACGTGGATATTGAGCATACCCCCATTGCGTGAGTACATTCCACCACTCACATAGCCCGAAATGAATGATGTGAAAGCATAACATACTATGAAAGTTGTGACTATTGCTCCTCTCCTGAAACAGATAAGCAGAATCATAAGTAATAATTTGAAGCCAAAAAACACTTACATGATGGAACTGGCAAAAAGGTTTGATCTGAAAAGTAACTCAAAATCAGATCAAAATAGAACTATGGACGTAGAGATCAAGCATACGCAAATACCTACGGCAAACACACTAAAATACAATAAAAAGCGACATGGATGGGAAAATTAAATTTACAAGCTATACTCTGGTATAGAAAAATTGGATTAGATTAGACAGCCAGGCAGACAGTCGCTCGAAATGGCAGGCTATATGTTCATAATCCATATACAAAATTGCAATTAACAATTACAATGAGGCAACCAACAACAATAATTTACTGCTTGATGAGAGACATGTTGAATGCATCTTAGTTGGTTCTCCACATACCCGATGTACAACATTCCGACAATTGCCAACAAGATGACAAGGAGAATAAGCAATGCCAGCTGAGCACCTGTCCCAACAACAGCTGAAAGTATAACTAAATTGCGAGGCGGCCGAAACACATCCCCATGGACAAGTTTCCAACCAGACTCTTCACTCACATCTCTTTCCTGAATATGAGGTCATCAAATAGTCACCAAACTTTGTATTGCTGAAAATAATGGGCTCTCTAATGTAAGAGGGAAAAAATAAAAAATAAAAACTACAAAAGATAACAACCCAGTAAATTCAATTTAGAAAAAAAAAAATGCACATGTGCATGCGCCAGGATACAGAAATGTTTGAGAGCATTACCAAAGTCTCCAAATCATCATCATCCCGCGCATATTTTGCATAGTCATTTCTAAGAGTTCGCATTAGTATCATTGACACCAGACCAGTGAGGAAGATAACCATCATGAACGAATTAAAAATAGAGAACCAGTGTATCTGCATCATACGTAGGCATCTCAGTTAGTTAAGTTCTAATAAAAAATTAAATGTAACATCAAACCACCCACTAAAGACTCGATTTATTACAAGAAATACCATGGTATCAAAATTGCAAATAAGCAAATATGTGAATTAACCAATTTATAACAAGCAATGCAACACCTACTATTCCTTTATTGACAATACACAGAGGGGAGGGAAAGAATGTCACATACACAAAACCATTTACCTGATGCTCAAAGAAGGGATAATCCAGGTAAACATCAAAGCGTCGTGCAAAAGTGACATTAATTGGGATCCATTTGACGGAGTATGTCATGTCCAGTGCTCTCCCCACTTCCAATGGTTTAGGGCTCTCTTGAGTGAGGTTAACATGAATGATCTACATGAAAAGAAACAACTAACAACAATAACACAGAAATTACAAATCCCCATGTAAAATCAAATGGTGCATAAGCAAAGGACCTGATCCTTGTTGTATTTAACAATAATGTTTTTATGTGTGTAAAGCACATGCTTGTTGTTATCACTGTTCTTGTCAGGATGCAGCTCACCAACAAAACCTATAACATCGACAAGATGATTAAACAAAGCATCGAATTAAACATCTGAACAGACTCAAAAATTAAAAACAAGTTTAATAATACAAAAAGTACAATACATAAATAAATAAAAAAATTTAAAATTTGTTAATACATACCCCATAGAGGCAGATCATCTGAACAGTATTCAGCATGCCGGAAACCAAGAAGAAGAAGATCAGAAAAGGGCAACATAAGTGATGAATAGAGCTCCAACAAATATATAAGAAAATTGAAACCCAAAACCCAACAAAAGGCATAAAAACCAAACAGCACCTCCATACTCATGTTTCCCAATCCACATATAGTATGGAGCTATAAAATGGAATATCAAAGTATTACAAGAAATCAAGAATCCTAGATGATGCTCATGCCATCCAATGCAAACGTGAATATGAATGCAGCCATTGTATTTCAATACCTCAAAGGGTAAAAATCAGAAAGTTTAAAGACTAAGAAATCAAACACTCATGGACTCAAGCCTCCTGGAACTCTATGAAATACTGATGTTTAGTATAGTCTCTCAACTATGCGTGCGACTGTTTCAGCATATGAAATCTCGAATTGTCTCTCTAAGTTGAATATACAGTGCTATAGGTGCTTGACAAAACAATTGAATCATTAATTTTTAAGCTCTATTTATGTTAAAAAAAACAATATACCCACAAAGAGAGCAATAATTCCCATGACAAGCTATTGACCACAATGCTCATAGGTGCCAACATAAGCAGCATGTCCCAGCCAGTGGGTAAAAAATAACTTTATTCTGTTCCAAACAACAAAGTAGAAGATTGCCAATACAAATGCAACCCTGGTTTTCTACAATAATAACGTAAATATCAATAGCTTCATTATACAGTGTGATGTACATAAGTTGCAATTCTCTCAACTTTTCAGCAGGGATGACATAGTCTCTTGCAAGGGATGCATGTTTTAAAATCTTCCAAATAAAAAACATGATTCAGATTTACATAGAGTTCCCAAAAGTTCATTTTTTACAGCATTTTTTAAATAACAATACATTAGACGGTGCCAAAAAAAGGGGGACCCAACCGCAGACCTATAAGCCTCCTATATATCTATAAGGAAATAAAAATTCCCCAAAAAACCTACAAAAAATGCAATCAAAAAGGAAAATCCTTCCTAAGCCAAAAATACAATGAAGCAAGCACAGCTCCTTTCAAGCAATAAATAGAACACTTCATGCCTTAAAAAAATCTCCCAATCCTCTCCATCCACAAGCACCACATCAAACATATAGGAGTAGCATTCCAAGCCATCCCATCACAACCCTTCCTTCTAAATATAAGGCAGCTCCCTAAATGATTGGGCATCACCCACTCAATCCCAAACCTCTCTTGCGACTAGACCATGCAACAAAAGATGATTCACGCATTCCCCCAGCATTCTTGCCCAAGAAGCACCAATCCATAAGGACTTCACCCCTCCTCCTCAAAGTCATAAAGTTAAAATAGCATCACAAACCGCTCTGTTCCAGCAAAAAAAGCCACCTTGGAAAAAAGAGCCTTTAATCACAATATCGCTTTCCACAGAAAAGATGCATCACCATCCACAGCAAATTCTGACAAAAAAGAGGCTGCAAAAACACTATTTTCATACACCCTTTCCCAGCCAAAGTGTCCCCCACCTCTATCTGAGCCAAGTTATCCTGAAGCATTCCAATAAACGTCTCAACTGACACCAACCTCCCAATCTTGCAAAGAATTCACTTTCATGATGCTTTTCCAAACACCAACACCATGGGACTGGCATCTGTATACCAATCTCTCCAATCCTGATCACATTTCCCATCAATCACCCTACTCCACAAACTAAAGTATCATGAAAAAGTGAGTTCTTTAGTCCACAAACTAAAGTATCGCATTTCCTCTCTCTCTCCTTCTCAGAACCGAAATAGACATAGTAAAAAGTGACAAAAAATATGTTGGCATACTAAATAAAAGTGCTCATGATAAGGGTAAGTCTACCACCCTCCTGAATCCTGATGTTATTTTTAAATGTCAATAGCAATCCATTCACATATCATAAATTAGTAATAAGGAACAAGATTACCGTGCGTAACATACCCATGAAGAATTCAAACCAATAACTACTCTCAATAGCATCCTTAAATTGTTTCACCTTCGCTTCATCAAGTTCAAGGTCACAAATGGTGGTCTTCTCCATATTTTCTGCCAAACAAGGTCAAAGGATGCCAATGTCATCATTTAACCACAATAAAGCAACCACAAAAGATAAAGGAAGTTATACATACTTTGGAACTTTATGTCAATCTGACTATCAATAAGTTCATTTCCACCCAGGACCTCCCCAAGGCCACCCCATTTGTGAGCCATTTCGCCAATTGGATGACAAAACGGAAGGCTGTAATAATTGTATGTTTCTTGTGGATTATTATAAGGCCCAACCTTATTTACCCAAAGGGTAACAGCGTCATCTGGTTGATACTACAGGAGGAAATAAATTAATTTCATAAAAGTCAATAAGAATAAATAAATAAACATAAGTTCCACTTGACTGGATTAAAAACAAGACTAGTACTAGAGCTACTTGTGCACATATTAGGTGGACTACAATACATACGTATTAGTTAACAATATACAGAAGAACAAAATTGATTAAAGACCAAAAATGGTATAAGTGAACTGGGATTTAATGAAATATTCAGGGTTACAAATTTTTTCCCATGATTATTATAAATATTTTACTTGAAGAATATAATAATTATTATAAATTTTAATAATATAACATGTTTAAATTGCAGGGATTGTACAAAGCTTCCAGTTTGTAAATGGTGATAATATGGACTTTGAATGATTTTCACAAACATTCCACATCATTTTAATTAAGCTCGTGGTTGGCCAAAACTCGTGGAAAAAAAAAGGGGGGGATAATAGGGTTATATATACATCACTTGGAATGAACATGGCACACACCCATTTATCAAATCGTTGAATGTAATTACATTATTATGTTCTTATTATTTCATGGGACATCCTTTTCATTTTTCTATTTATCCTTTCCTTTTAGGTGTGAATTAAGTGTCCCGCCTAAAAGAAATGAAAATGATGAGTCGACAAAAATTGATCATTTGCTAATAACATAATAATGTAAATTTGCATAAAAGTTGATAATTTACTTTAATTTAAATTGCATTTGAAGATTGGATAAATGGGTGTGATATTCATTCCAAGTACTCCAAGTTTTTTTCCTTTGATATATATATATAACCATCTTCTCCCCAATTTGTACTTATAATTTTTTTGCCAACCACATATATAATTAAAATGTCATGAAACATTTCATTTTGAAACACGTGACAATATTCAAATCTATATTAACACATTTTATAAACTGTGGAGCTATGTACAATTCCTGTAAGTTAAACATATTATATTATTACATGTTTTGAGCTCTGTTATCATAATCTTATGATTCGTGATTCGATTCACGATTCAATTCGCAATTTTTGCAAAATTGATACAAATCTATGGATAAATCTATTTTGGAAGTGAATCTCTAGTGAATCGCGCGATTCACAATCGATTCGCGATTCACAATCGATTCACGATTCGATTCACTTTTTATGAAATCGATTCACGATTCACGATTCGATTCACTTTTTATGATTCATACAATTGTTGAAATTATTGTGTCCGATATATTTTCGACATTTTTTTCTCCATCTTTTTAGTGAAAATGACATGACACAACTTCTAATATCATTTAATACCAAAAAAATCAATATATATACATGATTTGTTATTATTTTAGTGATCATAAAGTTTTTAATATGATTCAATTAGAACCAACATGTTTTAACATTTCTTCTCATTTTTTTTCCTTTAAAAAATCATAATATATCTTCTAAAGATATTTAAGATTAAAGTAACCTACACCATAAAATATCTATTACTATTTTATTAAATTGAAGTTGAATATTACATTGATGAGGTTAGTTATACCTTTTAAAATATTTTAAACTTTAAAATAAAATATCCTAAATAATTATTTATTATTATTTGGTCACTGTTACTTGGAAAAGTATGTATGCTTATTGTCCAAATATCAATATTGTTGTTAATTATTGTTACTTTGAAAATTGATAGTTTGTCGGTTACTATCTTTGTTAAGAATGGTTGATAAGAAATATCTAAAAGAGGAAAAAAGGTAAGATGGTAATCTTACATAGGCATCTTTGTTAACTTCTTACCTATTAAACTACATGATTATCATTCAAAACAATATTTTCATTTTAAGTCTAAATATTTCATATTCATAAGATATATTTAACATTTAAGTGTGTAAATATATTTTTCTAAGCAATTTAGAAAAAATGACTGAATCTTTATAATTCACGATTCGATTCGCGATTCGGTATGAGGTCATTTCGATTCACGATTTGAATTCCAATTTGACAGCTATGGTTTTGAGTAAAATATTTATAATAATTATGAAAAAAATTATATCATGAAAAATCATTAAAGTACTTAGTTAACATGATCTAAGTACTTTGATAATCATTAAAGTACTTTGATTTGTACCATGCTACCAAACCTTTCTTCATCTCATGGTACATGATCCCCTAGCACGTAAATCAAGTGAAGAACTTTGATTATGTAATGTCATATCTTTTCCCAAATCCCTGTTTCACCCTTTACAAAAGTAATCATCCCCATGTCAAACTAAAAAATTATTAATACACCACTGTTTTGGCACATGCCCGTTGATCTCACCACCATCTGCCTTGTACTTCATTTTATCACCATGACAAACCACCCAGTCTTAAGCACACCCTTACTACAACCATCATATTCTCTCTCGTCTCTCTTATCTCTTCTTTTAACCATCATTTTTCAACTACAAACGTCATCACCCAACAAACCCTTACCACCATACCCACCACCCCATCTCTCTCCCTACCAAATAGACCCATCAACTTACCACCACCATCTTCACCAATACCCAAATTTAACTTTTTTTACGCTATAATCAGAAAAAAGTGAGCTTATAAGCTCGGCCAAACAAGCTCAGTGGATCCCAATTTATATGGTTTTATCTTCTTTGCGCACGCCTGGTTTGTGTTTTGGACCACAATCTAACATTTTGGCTTTTTGATAATTTTCTGAACACATAGAATTACTTAGTTGCTTTCCTTTGACAGTTCACAAGAATACAGGCAAACCACTTTCTTTAAAGCACTAATTCAATTCACAATTCCGAATACTCTAGTCTCCAATTTTAGCATGCACCACAGCAACCCCCTAACCCTTGCCCCGTTAACCAGAAGAATCATGTCCATTCACGCGTCCGGCATACCCACAGATACATTCTCTCTCCACCACTACTGCATCACTCATATATGGTTGCATCCAGTGCGAATACATTCCCAAGTTAAGATCTAAACCCCAAACCATGACCTTACTATGAAATTAACCAAAATCTATGCTCCTGGATCGTAAATCAAAATTGCACGAAGATTAAAACGAAACGAAACGCAATACAATTTCACACGATTAATTATGCAATTATATACCAAAATCAAACGAATTCAAGCCCTACGCATATAGATCTGAATAGAATACAAACAATAACATTCAAAACACAAGATCTGCGAGTTGAAAAGTTGGATAACAATGAGAAATCTAGCTAAAATTAGGGTTTTTACATGGAGTTAAACAAAGTGTATACCTTGTGATCTGACTCCGAAGCGAAGGTCGGCGAGACGATGAGGAATGCGATGAAGGCGAGGAAGGAGAATGATCGGACGGTGGACCGCATCGGAATCGAAAGCGTGTGAGTGGATCTGACGGTGAAGAAGACAGAGAGAGAAAGAGAGAAGTCAGCGGATGGTGATTTCATTTGTTTCGGTTTGGCCTTCCTGGGAAGTGCCACAGAGAGAGAGAGCAGAGAAAGATAGAGAGAGAGAGATCTTTAACTTTTATGAATGAAATATTTTAGGCAAATTAGAGAGATAGTCCTGTAATTTACAATTTTTTTCAAGAGGGATGTTAAAATTTTTACTAAAATTTTTATTAAATGTTGTGGGATTCATATGAAATTTATATTATGTGAGTTTTACACCATGTAAGATATTTGATAAAATTTTGATAAAAATTTTAGAATTTTTAGTATTTTTATTTTTTTTATTTTGGTTCTTATTGTTTTAATTTGCTTAATTTTATCCTTTAATTTTACAGATTGTGTTATTTTAGTCTAATAAATAATGACAGTTAAATTTGATAGACGAAAAATTAAATGATGTTTCAATTTGGTTCTTGTAGTTTATAGGAAATGTTAATTTGGTCCTTGTTGTTTTGACTTTCTTATAAATTATATGAACTAAATTGACATATCTTGTAAACTAGATGAACCAAATTGAAATATCATTTGATTTTCCGTCCATCAAACTTAACCGCCATTATTTATTAAAACTAATATGACACAATTTGTAAAATTAAAAGATAAAATTAATCAAATTAAAATAACGGAAACTAACATAAAAAAATAAATAAACTATAGAAACTATTTATATAATTTAACCAATATTTTACTTACGTGAAATACCTACGGTAACGCCATTAGCATTGTTTAATTCCAAACATGAAAATTCAAATTACAAATTAGTGTATTTTGTTAATTTAATTATAAATTTGTGTTTAAGATTGCAGTGGAATGGATGAAAATAAATTTAGGAAAAAGGGGAAATTACATGTTTGTGCAATTCTTAGAAGTTAATTACTAATTAGTGGACAAATTTATCATTTTATATTTTAATATATATAAAATTTATCAGTAATCTATAAATATTTTTTAAAACTTTTACTTGCAGATACTATTTCCTATAAAAAAAAATGTATGTAACTTTTAATAATTCAAAGTAATAGCATCTTTTTACAAGTACAATTTAAAACAAGTAAATTGTGTCTCGTATCATATTTTTTATTTGTACTTTTATAAAAATATAATTATTTTAAATTTTTTCATTTTAATAATTTTTTTTGTAAATTTAAAAAATAGGTGGAGTCTATTATTGAATTGACTAAAGAATTCTCAATGGAAGTGAAATTGTTTTTTAATTGTTCTAATTTAAATGCACTTTTTTCATAATTTTGAACAAGTGAAATTTATAGTTGAATTGACCAAAGTATTCTTCCATACGGCTTTTCTCTTATATTCTTCTCTCTCTTTTTTCTTTCATCTACAACACATTATCATCAACCTCTACCAACAATTATTGGAAAATCATCCCTTACAAACCCCAACTTCCTTGTTTGAGAATATATTATTTTAGTAATTTTTTTATTTTTTACAAAAAGATATATAAAAAAATAAAGAGAGTGATGTGACAATTTATAATATCTTTTTAACTAAAATATATAATTGACAAACGAAACTGTAACCACCCATTCCCAGCCCTTCCCCAATTCAACCCTACACCTCCTAACTTTGATACTGGAAAACATATTCAATACAAATGTAAATTGTGCATGAGAGTGCAATTGCAAATCATGTGAGAAGAATGTTACACTTGTTGCTTGCATCGAAAAGGGGAGTGGTTGAGGATTGTTGTTATTATCAGTAATTGAGAATTTTATATATTTTGTGGAGTTTATTTATCCGTCTAGGGGTTGGATATAGTTATTTATTTATTTATTTTTGTTTATGCTAGTGGTGATTTTGACTTTAATTGTCAAATTTAATATAATTTTTTATGTTTATTATTACTCACATATCAATTAACAAAAGAATAAAAATAAAAGGGCAAATTACATATATTTCTTTCGAGGTTTAGTTAAATTATAGATATCCCTGAGGTTTCGAAAATTACAGATACCCCCTGAGGTTTATATTTTCATAACAATTTACCCCCTAATTTGTTATGTAAATAATACCTTCAGAGAGGTATCTGTAATTTCTCAAACCTGAAGAGGATATCTATAATTTTGCTAAACCTCAAAGGGTATATGTAATTTGCCCAAAATAGAATTAACATGATGAGAACACAATGCAAACATCTACGAGCGTAACATGATGACTTTATTTGTTTTATTATAGGAACCAAACACGATTTCGCATGATCATTACAAAATATTGAGAAATTTATTAGAAATTCAGATTTATACTACTTGTATCTTAATTAGTTAATAAGATATTATTATTATATTCTCCTATTATTTTAGATATTTGATTCATCAAATTTTAATTCTCATATATAAAGTATTTTATAGACAATTTTACCTTTATATATATTTTTTGAACCTGCAATTTCGTGATGTGAACATTCATATTAAATAAATTTAATAGTGTGAATGTTCACGTTGACAGTGTAAATGTTCACATCATAGAACATTCACACTATTAATATGATCATTAATTCGCACTTCACCTTATTATTATTATTAGGGATATTTTGATAATTATGACACTTATAAGATTTATCAAAATATAAGAAAATAATTTAAATTAAATGAAATATAAGTAGGTGAAAATATATTTATGAATAAATGTCCTTATAATATTATACACATTCAAATGAGGTAAAAATCATCAAAATAACATACATACCTCTAATATTTTAAAATTTTAATTTATTGACTCTTTAAAATAGGTTTATGATAAAATTTATTTTAACAATATTATATTTTTTAGCCATGGCCAAATCAAACGTAAATTGGACCTAATAACATATAGAGAATTATAAAATAACATACTCTACAATGAGGAACCTCTGGATAAATTAGACCGACTAACGGGTCGTATGATTCAGATCAAAGGAAAAAAATGATAATCCATAAGTGCACGAGTCCCTCTTATTTTCATAATTAATAGATCTATAAAAATAAAATAAAAAGATTATATGTATAGATTTTTAAAAATTCTCATTTTGATTTGCTAATAAAGATACTTCCTAATTGTTTTGTTTAAACTATTTAAGTTGTGTTTGGTAGAGCTTTATAACTATAATTTGAGACTAGGAGTTATATTTTGAGTTTGTTAGTTTTGAAATTATGATTTGAGTATAGAAAATTTGTTCGGTGAAAGAGTTTTGAATTGAATGAAAAATTTTTAATGTGACATGTGATATTTGATACAAAAACTTACAACTCATAACAACATACAACTCAAAATTCCATTAAAACACATTAAAAAAAATTAAAAATTCGAAAAATATTTTTTTCGAATATATAAAATTAACATATGTCAATTGCAAAAAAAAAAAAAAAAATTGCACTGTTCCGGTCAACCAGTGGGACGACCGGTTAGCTCAAATTTTCCCGTCTTTGACAGCGTTTTCAAAACTGAGCATGGAATTACATTTTGAAAACTCTAAACAAACGCCATGTTCAAAACATAGGGCGGAATCATAGTTAGAAAGGCTAACCAAACACAGCCTTATTTTCTAACTTGTAATGCTAAATGATATTATCGTAATAAATGCTTTAATGTGAACATACTATTTTAGATATCGTTTGGCAATTAATTTTTTTAGTTAACTTTTGGACTATTGTTAATTATACATTTTAATTAAAAAGTAAAAAAAGTCACTATAAATTATCACACCACTCTCTCTATTTTTTTGCACATCTTTTTAAAAAAAGTCAAAAAGTTACTAAAATAACCTAGATTGTGACTAAAAGTTCGTTTGGCTTTGAATTTTTTAACTTTTTTGGCTTTTGTAAGAAATAAAGTGAAATGATTATGATTTGAATGTAACACTTATTTTATTAACATATTTAACATTTTTTTGTTGTGTTTTTTAGCCAAAAAGCCAATACTAAACGAATTCTTACTAATTTTTTGACTTTTTTACTAAAATATGAGATAAAAGTATTAATATGTTTAGAATATGACTTTTTGACTTTTTATGAAAATATGTACAAAAAACAGAGAGAAAAATGAATTTTTGACATAAGCTGTTGTTTTTTGATTTTTTTAATAATTTTTTGACTTTTCACTACAAGAAAAAAGGGTATTTGAGTCTAATAATTTGCCTTGGTATCAATTGCCATCGAAAAAACATCGAATTCGTGTTAACAAAAAAAAAATTGTCTCAAAAAAAACATTTTTATAGAATTATTCGAGTCAGGAGAGATTGTCGTCTCAAAAGATCGTTTTTTACGTTGGCAAATACACCATCTCAATTAGTTTACATCCATTTATTCCCAACTTTTCCTTTTTCCGATTTGGTGCGTTTCATTCTCACCTATTAATTTATTTATTTTTCACAAATATTTAGTTGCGGTTCCAAAAAAAACACATAAAACTACGTCGTTTTGTACCTTAGGTATAAGTAGCCTTTTGCCAACAACATTAGCCCTAAATCCAGTCATTTTTTGCCTTTCTCTAGATTATCTCCATGTGCAATTGAGGTAAGCTCTCTCACTCTCTCTGTCTCCCTCACTCTTTCCGTCTCCCTTACTTTCTTGATGATCCTTCATTTTTCGGCCTTCCTCACTCTGTAACGCCCTCAAAATACAGTATAAGACAACCATTCATATAATCCATAAACATAGAAGAAATATTATATTTTCATTCATCAGAGTCTTCTTTACAACAGATATCACATGCATTACATTTTCATTGATGTTTATCATGAAACTATAGCATGTAACTCTAGCTTCTAATAACCAAATAAATACCCTACGGGCTTACATCTTTCCAAGCTATCACTTGGGTACAACAAAAGAAGAGTTCTAACTCTGTTACAAATAAAGCCCTCGGCTTGAGTTTACATTTAACATCAAAAACAAATCAACAAAATGGAGTCTTCAGCTCCTAAACCTCCCAAGCTAAGACCTTGGAGGTGACATGTCACCTGTACCTGAAAATGATGTCCCAAGTAGGGTGAGTCAAAGCCCAGTAGAGATATGTTAAACAAAATATGAGAATTAACTAAAACATTAGCATCCCATAAATGTTTAATACTTGTAAACCAACTTATACCATCTCCATAACCAATCAACACTTACATCATATTCGATCCAACTCAATTCATTAGTATAGCTCCATATTATCCAAACAGTTTAAAAATGAGACTACAACTCATGTATCGACACTTCAATAACAAATATCATTCAACACTTCATTTTCTAGCCATTTTATGGAACTACGTCCAAGGGAACCGACATCCAAATATATATATAAGATTTCGGGACTTTCACCCTGGAGACTCCAGCCAACTTAATTATCAATGGAGTCCATTCCCTATCTCCTCCCAAACAATGGAGTACATCCCCTATCTCTTCCCAAACAAGATACATATGCAATGTATTTAAATACGTTGTCATATACAATGACCAATTAAAACACATATTCAATGGTTTAATCCAACCGTCATATTCAATGACATAATCCGATCAATTAGTTTCAATTCACCTAATTGTCATGCAGTATCTAGGTTAAGGTATTGTGGAAACATCACGGAGTTAAGGGAGCCACTTGGGAACGTGAATTAGAGGTCCGAGAGAAATATTCGGACCTGTTTGTTAACGTTTGAGCATGTGTCGGAAATTTTGTTTTGTTGATGAACTCTAAGAATATTGTATATGTTTTGGACTATGGAAGTATTGTAATTGTTGAATATGTCGCAAGAATGCAAGTTTAATTTAACATTGTATATGTTGAATGCGTTTTAGAAATGCAAATATGTTGTTAACATTGAATATGTTATGAAGATATGGAATAGATATATTGAAATTAGTTGAAATTCAAAAGAATGCATGTTGATAATGTATATTGAGTTATATTTGTAAAGTTGTTCTCTTGAGAAGAGATGGAATGACCGGTAGTGGATCATGTTGATGAGTGTTGTATTGTAACCATGTTGAAAATTGAATAATCAAAATTTTGAAGACTTGTACTAAAATTTCGGGGACGAAATTCTTTAAGAGGGAAAGGTTATAGCGATCCCGGTTTTTCCCTGTCATTTATTGTGTCCAGACTCGAGTTTAGTGGTTATATGTTGTTGTCTGTATATTGTTTCCATCCTTTAATTCCTTGTATTTGATTTTTAAGATGTGTTGGGCGAGTTTGGAACAAGTTGGTTGTGAGTTGTAACGCCCTCAAAATACGGTATAAGACAACCATTCATATAATCCATAAACATAAAAGAAATATTATATTTTCATTCATCAAAGTCTTCTTTACAACAGATATCATATGCATTACATTTTCATTGATATTTATCCTGAAACTATAGCATGTAACTCTGACTTCTAATAACCAAATAAACACCTTACGGGCTTACATCTTTCCAAGCTATCACTTGGGTACAACAAAAGAAGAGTTCTAACTCTGTTACAAATAAAGCCCTCGGCTTGAATTTACATTTAACATCAAAAACAAATCGACAAAATGGAGTCTTCAGCTCCTAAACCTCTCAAGCTAAGACCTCGGAGGTGACATGTCACCTGTACCTGAAAATGGTATCCCAAGTTGGGTGAGCCAAAACCCAGTAGAGATATGCTAAACAAAATATGAGAATTAACTAAAACATTAGTATCCAATAAATGTTTAACACTTGTAAACCAACTTATACCATCTCCATAACCAACCAACACTTACACCATATTCGATCCAACTCAATTCATTAGTATAGCTCCATATTATCCAAACAGTTTAAAAATGAGACTACAACTCATGTATCGACGCTTCAATAACAAATATCATTCAACACTTCATTTTCTTGCCATTTTACGGAACTACGTCCGAGGGAACCGGCACCCAAATATATATATAAGATTTCGGGACTTTCACCATGGACACTCTGGCCAACTTAATTATCAATACTCTGTTTTTCTCTATTTCAAGATTTTGTGGTTTTAGGTCACTATTGCTGACCAAAGAGATTGTCGACGAGGTCACAGCCAACAGTAAAATGTTCATCCCCTTTGTCCCTCCCTGGCTTGCACTATGTTTATAAAATCTGATTCAGTCGACAGTAAGTAATCTAATTCAGTTGACAGTAAAATAAAATCTAATTCAAACATAAATAATGATAGTTTGTGATGTATAAATAGCTTCAACAACAAAATAATATTTTTGATGCCACTGAATCGTTGTATCATCCATATTAGGCATTAGTGGAAGTAGCCATTACTTGTAGAAGTGTTATTGACAAATTGATTGTGTATAATTGGACGATTAGACATGGTATGAGGGTTTCCATCTCTTATTATAGTACATACCCATTTTTGCAAATTATGTTTGTATATATATTTATATATATAAAATTTGAAAGAATTATTGAATAGTGAGACCAAAAAAAAAAAGAAAAAGAAAACAAATATGGAGGGATGTAACTCAAAGTTTTTACTCCGACAATGTTTGAGTAGTACCCCCAATGTTTGTATAATTTTTTTTTCCCTATCCCATTGTTCAATGATTCTCCTTATAATTTTTGGCTAATATAAAATAAGTTATTGTACAAAGACTTTTAAATATATATTTTTTCAATTAATGAACTTGACTGGGATAAGTTTCAAATTTGTTGCTTTAAACATGGTGGTGTTTGGGAAGTTTGGGACTTGGGTTTTTATTTTTTATTTTTTTCACAAAAAGACAAACTTTTTTGCAAAACCAAAAAAAAAAAAAACACATCCAAACAAAATATCACATCCAATCCCATAATCATTTTACTTTTTTTCTCACAAACATCACATCCAACCACAAAAAACCCAACTATCTTCCTAAACACAAAAAAAAATTTCTCCAATAATATCCTACAGCTAAAAAAACCTACATAAAAACTTACTTCCCAAACACCCACATAATAATCTCTTAATTAAAAATTTGATTATTTTCTTAGTGTTTATAAAATTGGCCTTCTGCTATTTATTCGTAAATGCTCTTTTGGCCTTTTGTTTTTTTATTCATATATGCTCTTTATTTCCAGTCTAATTTGATTAATTTAGAGTTGTTTATGGAATTGCCTCTATATGGTTTCTATTAATTTACATTGAAAGATTATTTGTTGTCTCATTTCTAATCATTTTATAGGCTTTACTGATACATAAGTCACACCATCTAGAGTGTTTTATTTGTTGGCATCATGCTGCTATTTTGTTTGGCAAAACCTTTTATTAGTTTTATCTTTTTTTTAAAAGTATTTTTGTACATACCTACAAGTAAGCATTGAATTTGATGGCTTATGATAAAATGACCAAAGTATGGTTGAAAAAATAGTATGCACTAAAAATTGTGTTTGTTTTCTTAATATTTTATATTTTATATTTTCCAGTGAGAGCAAGGACACATCCACCTATTATTTGAAAATAATTTAAATGTCATAAGTTTAATAGAAAAAATAGAAATTATATTTTGTTAAAATATATAAAGAGATCCTATTTCACTTGTATTATTTTTTTTAGAAACATATTTGTTTCCTAAGTAATATAGAAACTGTTTTACAATAGAAAAAAGACATCCCATTCAAGAATCCTCAACAAAGTTAATGTATTTGACTATGATGAAATGGTTTTTGAATTGTTCAATTGCAAACAATTTGGGAATGAATAAATCTATATTGTAGTTTGTAGCTCACTATTTTAGATTGTACTAGCTAAATAATGTTGCTCAAATTTTCACAGGAAAAGTGAAGAAAAGTGTGATGATGGATAAAAGTTAGATTAATTTAGGAACGAGGATGTCAAGGGAGTACTTGGATGGGATTGATACATTCCTTAAGTTTGCATACACCAACAGAACTGAAGGTTCATATATCAGTTGTCCTTATAGGAATTATGAGAATCGCTATAATTTTTCACGAGAAGTTGTGAAGGATCATCTTTATAGTAATGGCTTCTTTAAGAAGTATAAAAATTGGACTAATCATGGTGAATCATATGTTCCTTTGCATCGCAATGAGTGTGGGAGTTAAAAAAAATATACATATCTGCTTATTGGGGTTAACCCAAACAAGGCCTACAATGGGTCCAGCCTAAACAAATATCACACCCCCATCTATATAATGGGGGGCATGACAGAAGAGGAGGTATGTGCTCTCTCCCTACACTACACACCAACACTCTTGATTTCCATAGCTTTATTCTTCAATCAAAGGATTAACTTTAGCATCATGCTCATCTTTGCAGATACATCAGGGACAAAGTTCATCTCTTTGTTGGATCTTTACAATCCATGTGAGAGGATATTTCATGGTCTCACAATTGGCGCCGTCTGTAGGAAACGTTTGAAAGAATTCAACGAAGAAGATAACAAATACCACACTTAAGATGCTTAGATCATTGTTGCACGTTACCAAAAACAAGACCCACGGTTGATCCTATCCTTTTACTCTTTGTTTAAATTGATCTTCGAAATTCAATCTTACTGTCTATATGCATATACATATATATAGATATATATGTGTATATATTCATGCTCATAGATTTGGTCCAAACATTTATTCAATATAGTCGGCACATACTAAACCCATTGAAATGCCTTTAGTTGGATTTACTTTTTGCATTTTTATTTTCTCTCTCTAAAACTGGGTTTCACACATTTATTTTTGAGAGCTTCTTTTCGGCATTATATAATGAATTTCACACTTTCTTTTATTCTTGAGATATACTTGTATCCATGAGTTACTAATATAATTTTTGTGGTAGTCGGCTACTTATAAAATTCGAAAATTCGGTAGTCGGCTAATCAAGAAGTTGTTCGGCTACAAAGGATGCATGAAACTTGTGGGCAAGAGTTCGAAGTTGCGGAATATTTGGATGCATGCAACTTCTTGTGGGCAAAAGTTATTCGGCAACCAACTGAGGGTGCATACAAAAAGTTATGGCCATGAAAATTTGAAAAATTGTCATAGCTTCATTACCTACATCATGTATTTATTCGGAAACCGTATTCGGCAACATCACTTCCTCAGCCACATTACTCGGCAACATTACTATTGACCCATCAACAGTCCGTGGAAGCTTATCCATTAAGTCACTCGGCGACTTCCTACAGTAGCTACCAACATGCCGAATTCCTACACATCAGCTCAAACACAGCGTTATAATTCTGTTTGATGTATAATCAAGTCACCTACAATGCTGAGAACCAAGTTCTTATCATGTCGGCCATCCTAGTTTCATCTTACATTGCTGACTTCCCGACCAAGTTTTTCAGCCAGCAAAAACTCAGCACCAAGGTTAATTTCTTTTTATAAACGTAGACCCACAACTGGGTTCTTTTTTATTATGTTTATTGCTAAAGTTCAAAAATATATATATATATATATATATGTCCGTCTATGTATGTACCTATTTGTGCTTACAATTTGATCAAACCCTGAATATCAATATTGCTTAGAAAGGTTGACAAAATAAGATGAAGTTCGTAGTCCTACAATTGGGTCTTGATTCTCTCTCTAAAAATATCTATATTGTTGCATAGTATTATTTATTGGGAACTAACTTTTATCACTTGCCTTTCCGTGGAGCACTCCAGTGGATACAACTAATTCGACAACATTATATATATATATAAATATCTGACTGGGTATAGTAGTATTCGGCAACATTATTCGGTCATAATATTTTTGCAACTTTTAGAGTATATATATATATAACTCCTTAAAGGTGCCGCCTTTCAGAGTATATTTTTCCTTAAAGAATATATGAACATCAAACGTTTATTCGGCCCAATATATACATCAATAGTTTATTCGGCACTAAGCTCTACAGATCCCAAACAGTTGGAGAAATGCTGATTTCTTGGGCCAAGTAGTTTTCAGTAGAGTAACATTATTCGGCTAACATTTTCAACCAGTATTCAGCTATCATTGCTTACTCGGCAATACTACTCGGCCACACATATGTCCACTCCACAACATTGGACATTCTCGGAACAACAATAATTATTAATTTATCTACCTCTTCAGCAAAAATCTCATGATTTACTTGTCGGAAGTACAACAATATTGCTTGACGCTACTATCTCGGCATAGAACTGGCATCTCGGCTTGTCGAAATCTACATCTGAACATACCACAGGATTTGTATCGGCTCAAAGAGTCTAAACCTACCAACCCGAGAAGCCAAGAAGTAACCAAAGTCCACCGAAAGTTGCAATATGGATCACATTTTTCGACACCTAAAATTTACAAAGCTATCAAACTCAAGTTTTGACCATACCAGCGTGAAGTACTCATTGAGACGAGTCCAACGCAATAAACCGTGTCAAAATCAGAGCTCAAACGAAGTCGTACGAGCCATTCGAAGTTTGCCTAGAAATTCACGTCAGAGAAAATGACCAAAGTTGGCATGGAAAACAAAAGAAATCATTCGGTGCATCCTGGCTAAGTTACATCCCATAATAGCTGAACAATTACATTCAAATATATACTTTGCCAAATATAAATGCAAGGTTTTGTCCTGGCACAATGGTTCAGTACTCTTTCTTACTTCCAAAGGCAAAGGTTCAAATCTTATTGGCACCATTTTTTCGTATTTTTTTATTATTTTTTGCCAAAGCCACTAAGCCAAGCCGAGAAATTATCCAGCGTTTCACGGAGCTCAATTCTTCACTGATCTGAGCTGTCTAATCTATTTTTGGCTGCAATTACATCCTTAGGGGTTCAATTCCAACGATCCGATAATCGTTTCTAACTATTTGGCACATTCTGAACACATCCGTACGGTTTAATTTTGCAAATTCTGAGTCGCGTATTGAGTTCAATACATTGGTCAATCGGGAACATGAAATGCAAAATCAACGGTCAAATCATATCCAATCAGCATACACTTTCCGCAACAGGATCTTGGGGCTAAGAAATAATCCTCTATCTTACCCGATCATTCATTTCGTTACCTTGGCCATTTATTGCCCACTGGGACATCTTAGTCAATTTTTCACTTTCCAATTGGGGCAAATCAACCGATCCTCATCTTGGCACCTCTGATATGCATTCATACTCGGCCAACTTGGTACCAACATTACAACGAAATTTACTTCAATTACAAACTCCCGTTTCTTTTCACACCGCTCCAAGCATGCGCCAGTTTTGAGGCAATACATTACACACTTAGCAGTAAGCAGTTTGCATTTGGTAGTCGGTAGTTCGCATATTTTTGCGTGCCGTTATTTTACCAAAGCCGAATTTGCCCCGTAACATAGGGCAATAGGACATGTCCAATTTGCATTCCTTCCGGCTAACACTTGTCATTCGAAAGCAATGGGGCAAGTCTACATTGGACTAAACGCAAACCGAACAATGCTAATTGGCCCAAAATTTACTCGGCAATTAAATAGTTGGCCCAATATCTATTTGGAAATTCCTTACAAACGGAGCAATATTATTTGTGATTAATATGTCTACCTCATTTGGTACAGGCCATCACTAACACAAGATGCATTATTCAAAATCCTTGCAATATTAGCACTTGATCGCCACTTAAAATCAGCAAAAGTCTTCGAATACAGCGTAATCTATACACTTGGCACGGAGTGCCATTAGCAAAGGACTACACTTATGCTCGGAGGTTAGAATACCGCGGCCTACACCCTTACCTGGGGGTTATAATACCGCAGGCCTACACCCTTGCCCGAGGATAATAATATCGTAGTCCATTTTTTAGCTGATATATCTACCTTATTTAATCTACATTATTTGGTTCAGGAAATCATTTCCGTTCTTGACACATAGAAATATCTCTAGCTCGGCACAAAAGTCCATATTTTGAAGCGCTCTTTGCACTCGACAAAATACTACACCCTTGCCCAGGGGTCATAATACCGCGACCTACAGCCCTTGCGTAGGGGTAACAATACCGTGGCCCATCGTTATGATTTGTTTGGAACTTATGTGATATAATTTCGTCTTATGATAAACATATATACATTTATACATACATTCAAGACATATATACATTTATATATATATTCAAGACATACGCACATTTATACATACATTCAAGTATATATGCAGTCATTTATTCATACATTTTATTCATTTATTTAGAGTGTTCTTATCAAAAAACCTAGTAGCTATTTGAACAGCGTAACTCGGCAAGAAAAACTCTCATTCCTTCTATCGCAGACTGTCACGACCCAAACCGCCCCTATGGGTTTAGCACCGTAACCGGCCAGTAATCCTAGATTACCGAAGGCCTGCTTAACAGTAGAACAGTAATACAGAGTACAGGGGCATGGCGGAAGCCAATACAGTAAATAAACAATGTCCAATGAGCTGTGAGAGTCTGTATGCCAAAAAGATTTTTCATACATTTATACTTTCAGTACAGAACAGTATGCATCATATATACAATCATTCAGTACAGGGACTTAATCCCTATCAACTAGTACAGTAAACAGTACAGTATAGTGCAATCAGTCTACACAGTTATACAAAACAGGTACAGAAACAGATGGGGGAAATGAAACACTCCTAAGCCCCTAAGCCGTAGCTTGATAGGCTCGGAACCTCGCAGTGAGGCACAGTGTTGGCTTGACAAAACTAAAGCTTGCCTGACGCTCCTAGCCGCGGTCTGGTGCCTGAACACCTACATATATATATGAGCAGTGAGCTAAAGCCCAATGAATAACATAATGCATAAAGGGGTTAAGAAAGAATGTCCTTTCAGTATTGAAAACAGTCATTTCAGTCAGTTTATCAGTCAATCAACTTGTGGCTCATATTTCAGGCCATAACAATCATTCAGTTAAAACAGTGATATGTGGTACATCTATTAGCATAACAGTACAGTAAACAGTAGGTCTTAAAAGACCGGGTCTTAAGAGACCAAACAGTGAATGATGGCCATCAGTAACAGTAACAGTAACAGTAACAGTAACGGTACCATTTCAGAAAACAGTACAGTACTTATGGATTCAAGAGGTGTCTCGCACAGACTCTAGAGGTGGCTCACTCTGTAGCATTTAGCTCCGTGCAGCACGTTGTTCCATATCAGAAATACAGAATGGCCATCACAACAGTAAACAGTAGTGGTTCCAAACTTGGGAACCGACAGAGATCTCTCTGTCACAGTAACAGTAAACAGTAGGTGCCAAGGATGCCACAATACAGATCAGAATACAGTTCAATTCAGTAAACAGTTCAGTTCAGTAAACAGTTCAGTTCAATAAACAGTTCAATATACATTTCAGTAAACAGTTCGATATACATTTCAGTAAACAGTAAACAGTTCAGAAAACAGTACAGTTTAGTGATTAGAAAGTAATCATTTGAACATATCTTTACACAGTTGTTACTCACAGAGTTCTGGGCTACAGTAAGCTAGAGCGTCTCCTCGGAAAGCCAACCCTACACAGTTAACAGATTGAACACACACTAAGCTACACAGTTGGGAAAGATAATAACTTAATCCCTAATTTGCCTCGGTGTGTTCTACATCTAAATCCTCATTAAAATGTCTTAAACTAGGCCTAAGAATGCCTAGGGTGGGATGAGGATGCGAAGATGCATTCAGAAAGCAGTTTCAGAATTTTCAGAAAAACAGTTCCTCGCTCGAGCGTAGGTTTCCCCGCTCGAGCGGACATGCAACAAAGGTCCCCGCTCGAGCGTAAACTCCCCCGCTCGAGCGTGTGACACAAGCCTCCGCTCGAGCGTACAATACCCCGCTCGAGCGAACTGTAAAGCAGTGAGATGTTGGGAGCTCGATTTCTCCGCTCGAGCGGCACTTTCTCCGCTCGAGCGGACGACCAAAATCTGGAAATTCCAGATTTGAGTCCCAAGCTCAAAATCAAGTTCCAATGTACCAAATTCGATCCTTTTGGGCTAATTTTCTGGAAAACACTTTAAAACTCAATGTATAACATGTTTCAAAGATCAATTTGAGAAATCAAAGCCCAAAGGTAGTTCCATTGAACACATTTTCAAACAACATTTCATGTACAAGATGAACATGGTACATGCATGACTTTAAATCAATTCAAAGCTTCAATACATGCTCTAATGAGCCAATTCTTTACAAAACAAGACGAAATCATGGACTTAAACATAAATATGAGCATGCATGTAACATTTGCCATGAAAACAACTTTAAATTCCTCAATACAAGCATGCATGCAAGAGATGAGTTTCAACTCAACACTATTGAACCAATTCATGCCTTAGATCACTAAAGACCCATGAATCATGCAAGAATAAACTCAAATGCACAATAAAGAAGGTCAATGATCTACCTTAGGTCTTCAATTAAGAGTCTAGGAGTTCAATGTTGTCATCACTCATCAATTCTTCCAAGATTCAAGCCAATCTCATGTGAAATCAATCTTCTTGTTTTCTCTCTCTCTAAGTCGGTTTTGAGCTCTCAAAATGAGCTAATGAAAAGTCTTGTTGAATGCTTAATAAGGCTAAAAAATGTTATAATAAAAGGGCCCACTAGTATGGCAATTCCGTAAATAACGCAACTCTTTGATTTAGTTTATTTTAATCTAATTTAATCATACCAAATCGATTTTCAATTAAATATACCATAAAATCACATAAATTATGATGATTACAGAACATCAATCAATTTCAGATTTGGCCACTGATAAGGCCTTCAATTTGCAGTTTAATGCATAAGACGAGAACAGATGATTTGGCAGTCAAACAGATAGATTATGCATTTAAACAGTTACAGTCAATCAATCAGTCTCAGTTCTCAGTCAGTCAGTTCAGTATCTCAATCAATTCAATTATCGATCATAATCGGTCTCGGTTTAGCAATAATCAGTAAATAATCAGTAAACAGTGAGGAGGGTTGTTACAGTCTCCCCTTCTTATAAAGAGTTTGGTCCTCCAAACTCGAAGTAACATATGACAACAGAGATGATACCTAACATAAAGGTAACTTTCACTCTAACAGGAGCATAATCATATTCATAAATAGGTTCATTACCCAATCTCAATCTTAGCAATGCACAGAAACAGAATCAGAAATCACGTATAAGGATTGGGGCTCACGTCATAATAGAATCTTATGCACATTCAATTTTCAGTCAAGGACAGATTCAGATATATGTTCATTTTCATATTCTTGTCCAGAGCATACATAGATGCCGCAATTCTTGCTTAGATATACATGGTGCATTCATTAGCGCTACTAGAGCAGGTACAGAACAGATACAGAACAAATACAGATACAGTACAGAATAGATACAGTGTAGGACAGATACAGTCACATGAGGGTCACAAATGACCAGTTCCATAAAGGAATCTCAAATCCGGGTAACAGAACAGAACAGAACAGTACAGAAGCTGAGCCCCTATGACGAGGCCTCCGGTACGGGTAACAGAGTGCAGACAGATATAAGTTCCATAAGGAACCTCCGATACCGGGCAGCTAACATATATCACATAATATTAAGAGTCACGAATACATATCAGAGGTTGAACACTCAATCAGTATACAGCATATAGCATTTCAGAAAACAAAACTTATTTTGTGACACAGAATCATGGATACAGTTGCGCACAAAATTTTTGTATTATTGTGCACGTTTTTTATATCAAGTGCTTATCGGGGTTATAGATTTGCACTAGTCTCAGTTTTCATAAGTAATTTCCCCCGTTAAATTACAGAGTTTCGATTCGTCCTCTTCCGAGTTGTTCACCCGGTCTTAGCTCAATTTGGTTTTCAATTCGGTAATCCATCACAGTCAGTCCAGTTCCTTCGGGAGTTATCGGGAATATAAAGCGAATTGTACATTACTCCCATAGCAGTAGGCAGAATTCTGAAGTAAGTATTCATTTACTATTCATCAGTTCCAGTTCTCACAGATTCAGTCATAGGACATGTCAATACGACAGCAGTCATACAGGTTACATATACTTCCAGGCAGTCAGAGTTTATGATCAAAACCGGTCTGCGGTCAACAGATCCCATCAGTCTTGAAGTACAATAATCACCAAAACAGTCATTTCCCAGTCAAACAAGTTCATGGTCATAACAGTAATACCGGGTAAGTCATCACATGCCACATTCCCAGTTTTCCCACATTGTAAGCAATCTGATAATAGCTTTCTCATTAAGGTTTCCCTCAGGTCAATTCGATGAAAGTTCGACCAGGTCATGTCAGATGCAAGTTCTGTCAAATCATTACCAGTAAAAAGTTCAAGGCACAAGCATCTAACAGAATTTCTATCAGTTACACAAAGGGTTTCATCAACCCACCGTTCTATCAGATTAGATCGGATAACAGTTCCATTCCTATCATTTCCAGATGAGGTACAGTAGTTCGGACTCCATTCGTTTAGGTACATAATCGGTAGTTTCACAATTTGTCACCCGACATCAGAGTCTTATAGCATTACAATTCATATCAAAGCAGTACAGGTCATATACAACGTGTTCCTCCCAATAAGTTTACAGGCAGTGCACATGCATGCAGTTATTCACATTGAGAGGTAAGCATCACAGTCAATATAGCAATTTCCAAATAATTCCTTCATATAAGCATATGGTACGCAGTAATACATCACACGAGGTTCTCGGTGACACATAATAGTAAGTTGCTCTACGAGGGTTCCAGATCGGTCATACAGTCACTAAAGCATAGGCTCGCAGGTTCAATCAAACAGTCATGTCAATTTCTCACAATCACAATTCACAGTCTAGAGTTTATCATTTGGGGTCTTTATTCAGTCATGCAATTCCAGAGTCATAGTCCCAACGGTTAAGTTATCAACAAGTTATATACTAATCGGTCCGAGCAAAGGTACAGTCATATATGTGCACATTCAGAGTCTACTAATATTCCCAATACGGATTCACAAGTTCAATGTACAATACAAAATAGTTTTCCCCAGATAGGATAGTTAAGGTAACCAGTCATACGTCTATTCAGTCTAATAACATCCTTAAGCAAAGGTAAGCAGAGATGTACATAAGTCTAAACAGTTTCCATAGCACAGGTAAATGTTAACATAAGGTTTTACAGTGTCGCACATATAGTCCGCATCAACGGTAGATTTTCATTATTCACAGTCCATTCCTCTCAGTCTTAACAATATTACAAGCATGGGAACATATATACAGGTGTGAGTTCAATATCAGTTTTCATGTAGGCATTCGTTCACAAATTCATAAGCAGAAGTTCATCTTTACAAACCAATATGGGTTCTTAGTTTCAGCAGTCTCACACACAAACAGTTCGCGTGTATAATTCGAGTTCAAGGGTCCGTTCATTCAATAATGTCCGTCAATACGTAACAGTTCAGTACAAATCATAGTCGTACAAATTTCTCGAATTACAGTCAATCATAAGGTATTCCCATGTTCAACAGTTCTAGTACAGTTCAAAAAGTCATACCTAACAGTTCACATTCAGTCATTGCAATACGATACAAGGACCTAACTCAGCAAGTTCTCGCTGTTCACAGGTCCTAGCAGTGCTCATAGTGTATGGTTCATAACTCCAGTAATTAAATTGGTTCAGTCAATATGTTCTCAGTCTATACCAAATTACGGAATATACGATTCCTACACAAACGTTCGTACAAGCAGTTTCATCTATTTAAGGTAATACCTGCGTCAGTCATTTCAGTGTTCCGAGTATTCTCCGGAACTAGGGTCTAGAGTTAGACTCATTCATGTTCAGTTGAGTTCGTGGCAAGATTTAGGCAAATGTCCTTCCTGACCACGTCTAAACAAGTTTCGGATAGGTGGCGGCAACGCCCCAGTGGTATTTCCCATATACAGTACAGATAGGTATGTCATTGTTCACATTGCTTCTTTGACCTTCATTGGTCAAAGCTATTGCCCGAGATTTTCCATTCACGGAGGTCATTTTCACTTTCTGTTACTTCTGTTTCATTCTTTCTAATTCAGTTGGCGATGTTGATTTGGATATTTCAATGCTGCTACGTTATCTCAGACATTATACTCTATCCAGGACATCTACACACTTTGACGGTCGTAAAACGTCGATTCAGTCAATCATATCTAGGTCACACCCACCTTCAGTTCTTTTCTAGTCTTTGTAGTCAGTATCTATCGTGTGGGGTGCCTATCGAACTAGCTGGGTAAATTTTACCTCATATTCGAGCACAATCTTATCACCTTTCAAGTTATTCAAACTCAGGTACTTTCTTATCTCGGATGCATTGGGGAAAGCATTTTTCGAAGAAAACTTCACACATTTTCTCAGTTTCTAAACCCAAGTCTCAGTTTTCAGTGGTTCAGTACCTCCCAGAAGTTCCGGTGGTTTCAGTTTATTTGGGTTTCTGTATCAGTGTCATCAGTTCATATTCAGTTGATTCAGGCACGGTCACATGACCCTTTTACTTTCCCACGTTCATTTTCTTATAGATTTCCACAGTCAGTAGTAACATTAACATTGCACGTTATTCCATTCAACTTCTTTAAGTATGCATATAGGTGTAACATGCCCGCGAGGGACCTCAACGGGTTACAGTTCGGACTCGATTTGTGTCGGTTCTAAATCATGAACCAAAGAGTCCAACTCTGGCAAATCGTTTTGAGAAAAAAAATAGATTTTGAAAAGAAGTGCCAAACATGGACTGTTTTGCCAGATACAGAGTCGCTACCTAAATATTTTTTAATGGGGAAATTTAGGAAACCCTGACTCGGTGCCAAAGGCCACGTGTCCGTCATCACCAAAGTTGCCTCGGCTCGGGAGCTTGGGTACGATTGGGGAAGGTCAGCTATGAGCACCCCCTCTCGCCCGGTCCGAAGACCGGCCTCTACTAACCATGATATCCGTTTTTGAAAACGTTATGTGTTCTTATACCAATTATTAGCCTAGAATTACTATGTTATGCGCGCAGCAAACAAGTATAGACTAGATTGCCATAATTTGGAAGCAAGCATTGCATATCCGTTTGTTTGGAAACGTTTTGAAATTTGCTACTCACAAGTAGGCTTAAAACACGGATTTCAACGAGTTGTTCCAACTCAAGCAATCCAACCTCCACCCACAGGCATTCGATCAGTAATATCACGTAAGCATTTAGCCGCATGGCAAGCATACCGTCATGTTAACATTCACACGCATGCGAGATGCTAAAGCATAAATACTTACATCGTATTCCGTGCCAAAACAATAAACTAGTTAGCAAATATGCATGTCCTAGTTCATGTTAAAATGACTAATGCATCGCAGGCAAGGGTGCAATCTAGAGTAGGCTCGGCTAACCCTAAGATGGCATATGAAATGCAATCATTCGATGCACATATTCAATTTGGAATCGAAAATACAATGCAGTTAGCGTGATGTACCGAGCCCGGTGCATGTAAGACAAATGTATGGATGCACGCATGCATAGCATAAGGTATGCTAAAATAAACGTGCCCTAATCTACCATCATAAGCAGGTAAATAAAAGGGAAGAAAGAAGTGGGGGTTGGAAGACATGCACACACACTCACACACGCTTATTACAGATTTGCCCTCGCCCGGAGGGGCCAAAATAATAATACAAATTAACTAACTACGCAAGCTAATTAAATATTACAAATTGCCTAATTAATTAACAAATTAACCACGCTAAGAAAAACAGTGAACCGCCTCGGGGCGAGGGCTCAATGCATGCGCGCTCGGATTCCGCTCGGAATTGCACTGCCATGCCTAGCCTGCCTCTGTTTTCCCTGCTTTGCTCTTCTGAAAACTGCCAAAGTCTCAGGAATGCCTCTCTGGATACTGGGGATCCCACCGGCTAAGTAGAATGATCACCGGCACTAGGATGTGGCCATCGGCACAAAATGAACCTATCGGCTGATGACTACTGCCGGCCGGCACAAAATGTTGCCGGTCGGCAAACAATACCTGCAGAACCTGCAACTCACAGCAGTAGAAGGCAGAATCTTGCATGGCAATGCTATTCAAGCTATGTATGCACCAATCACACTCCCTATCATGTTAATGACTCAAGGGAGGATGTGCCTCGATTCTCGGACCACCAATCACGCATTTCCATGCATGATGGCCCAAAGAATCAAGTGTGCACTTTCATTTCAAATGCAATGCAAACAATCAAACCAAGACCCAATCCCTATCACTAAATCAAGGGACAAGGTATGCATGCAAAATACAATGCATCCTAGGCATGTTAGCTAACATGCAACATGATCATAAGGGCAAGCATGCAAGCATGAACATGGACGATGTACAAACATGTAAGGTAATCATGCAACCAAGCAAATGATGGTCTTAAACATGTTAGGCAACTCTAATTAGGCCTAAAATCAGCGGCCAAAGTGCTCAAAAATGGAGGTTAAACACACATACACATGTGCACATATGATGGTCCAAACTTTAAGCATAAACAAGCAACTTTCAAGCACACTTGAAAGGGGATATCATGGACAATTAGCATGCAATACAAGCTCTAAAAAATCATGCTAGAATGTGGTGCCAAACCAACTCAAATGAAGCAAAATTAGCATGCAAATGGCCCAAATACTTGAGGCAAGCCAAGAGGCATTGAACTACACTTGACAAGACTAACATGGCAAGACTTAAGCAACTAAAATCAGAGTTTTAGCAACAAAATCAAGCCCAAAGGACCACTTAGATGGCATCTAAATGGTTTGAATTCAAAGGCATGCACAATGGTCAAAACATAGGGCATACAACACATGCTTTTAAGGCAACAAAGAGGCATCCAAGGTAAGCATATGAGCATTTCAAAAGGACTGAAATAACATGTTGGGTGGTTCCAAACCACCAAAATGATGCAAGCAACACATGCTACACATTCACATACTTGAAGCATACAAGCCACAATACAAAGGAGCTATACTAAGCATGCCAAGATCGACCCAAGCAACTATGGACAGACCTAAAACATGGCAAAATAAACATGAAGCCTTCACAATGCTAAGCCTAAAACATGCTAGAACAAAGGCACACAACCTAAGGCATATTAAGGCAATCACAAGGCATTACAAGGTAGGTATGCAAGGCATGCATGGTACACCAAAACCAACTTAAAACCATGTTACATTATGGCAATATAAGCATGAAAAACAGTCATGGCATGCTCAACACACACTCCTACATAAGCTCCCTTAAGAGACCAAAAATGGTCCCTTTTAAGGACAACAAGGAGAGGGGGTGGCCCTCCCCTTTTGGAGACTTCAAGGAAACATCCCCACAACTGAAATCCCTCAAGATTTCAGTGGTGAAGAGGTCCAAACACCAAAGTCTCGAAACTTGCACGAAATGGCACAAAACAAGGGCCTTACAAGGCCTAAGAGGGGTCAAACTTCCCCAAAGCACAAAACACTCTTAATAAACTATCAAGAGGGCCTAAAAACAGAACTTTTTTGTATTAAACACTAAGCACGAAAAATGTTCTAAGATAGGCAAAAAAAGGATGCAAAAATGGGGAATAAAAGGGAAGTTTCTTACCCTTGTAGACCACCTTCACAAAGGATGCTCCAATAGCCTTCTTGAGCTCCAAACCAGCTTCAAAGCTCCAAAAACAAACCTCAAATCCTCAGTTCCAAGATGATGGTGTGATAGTAGGTGTTTGTGTACAAAACTAAGCCTAAAGCACACACAAAGGCAAGAGAGGGAGAGATATAGATATAGGTTAGATACACTATCTTAAACCCTAAAACCAGAGCTCTCTAACTCTCTTCTCCAATTGTCTAACCTTAGAACAAGGGAGAGGAGGGCTCCTCTTATAGAGGAGCCAATCTTGTAAAGCTTACAAGGTAAGCTAACAAGAGGGCCATCCCTCCATACACGTGTATGGAGGGGAAACCAATGCAAGACAGCTGTTTCAAAATATCTCCAAAAGCAGCTGAACAGTAGTCGGCCGGCCAAAAATGTCATTTTGACAAAATTGACTGCCGACCGGCAACAAAGAGTGCCGACCGGCAACATACATTGCCGGTGGCAACAAAAACCACCCGGTGGCCTCTAGTCACTGCCGGTGGTGTGTGGGGATGCCTCACAAGGCATTCCCTGCCCCTCCAAGGCACAACACAAGTGTTTGGTGCAAAACCAGACACAAAACGGTCGAGTTCGGAGATCCTGAGGCAGGGCGCGTAGCCGAGACCTCCGGGAACTCCAAACGAACACAAACATGGATAATCACCGAGTGTTCAAATGGTGACGTCCAAGTCTTGAGGACGGTCAAAAATGGGGTGTCTATAGTTGCCCCTCTTTGACAGAACTCAAAAATCATAACAATGACGGGAGTGAATGTCAAAGCCCAGAGACGACCCATTTTTGACAAGGCCGAAGACTTGGACAAACATGCAAGACAAACAAGGTATGCGCCCGAAGGCAGGGGCAAAATGCAAGACAATGCAAGAGGCCGAGCATAACTTATGATCATGCAAAGAAAGCTGTAACGAAGCACACATGCAACAGTTTTAAGCTAGCATACACCAGACTACACTACAATGCAGAAAGGATGTAAGAGAATTATGCAATTCTCTGTACGTCTCACGCGGAGGATACAATACCTGTGCGGCTCGTCCAGTTGCACCGGCCTCAAATGAGCCGTACATACAATATCGTGCCTGTAAAGAAAACAAACTTAACAGGGACAATGTCGTTAGCAACATTCGTGGCAAAGCAATCGAAAGTGCGCAACAACGCACGCAGTGTGTATAGAAAAATAGCGGGATTGAACACATGTGAGTAAAGCTATGCACGTATGCAAGCAATGTGTATGAAAAGAGAACTTGAACACATGTAAGTAAAGCAATGCACACATGCACGCAATGTGTATATAAAGGAACTTGAACACATATAAGTAAAGCAATGCACGCATGCACGCAATGTGTATAAAAAAGGAACTCGAACACATATAAGTAAAGCAATGCACGCATGCACGCGATGTGTATAAAAAAGGAACTTGAACACATATAAGTAAAGCAATGCACGCATGCACGCAATGTGTATAAAAAAGGAACTTGAACACATATAAGTAAAGCAATGCACGCATGCACGTAATGTGTATATAAAAGGAACTTGAACACATATAAGTAAAGCAATGCACGTATGCACGCAATGTGTATAAAAAAGGAACTTGAACACATATAAGTAAAGCAATGCACGCATGCACGCAATGTGTATATAAAAGGAACTTGAACACATATAAGTAAAGCAATGCACGCATGCACGCAATGTGTATATAAAGGAACTTGAACACATGTGAGTAAAGCAATCCACGCATGCACGCAATGTGTATATAAAGGAACTTGAACACATGTGAGTAAAGCAATCCACACATGCACGCAATGTGTATATAAAGGAACTTGAACACATGTGAGTAAAGCAATGCACGCATGCACGCAATGTGTATAAAAAAGGAACTTGAACACATATAAGTAAAGCAATGCACGCATGCACGCAATGTGTATATAAAAGGAACTTGAACACATATAAGTAAAGCAATGCACGCATGCACGCAATGTTTACAATGAAATGCATGACATATGCAACAATAAAGGTTTTACACCGTCGAAGGATTTAAGGTCTCCTAGACCGCTATGATAATGGAAATATGACACGCATGCCATTAGGAATGTAACATGAATGCCAATGGAAATGTGACACGCATGCCAACGCAAATGAGGCACACGTGCCAATGGGAATGAGGAGGCACACGTGCCGATGCAAATGAGGAGGCACACGTGCCAATGAAAATGGGGAGGCACACGTGCCGATGCAAATGAGGAGGCACACGTGCCGATGCAAATGAGGCACACGTGCCGATGGGAATGAGGAGGCACACGTGCCGATGCAAGTGAGGAGGCACACGTGCCGATGGGAATGAGGAGGCACACGTGCCGATGCAAGTGAGGAGGCACACATGCCGATGAGAATGAGGAGGCACACGTGCCGATGCAAATAAGGCACACGTGCCGGTGGGAATGAGGAGGCACACGTGCCGATGCAAGTGAGGAGGCACACGTGCCGATGAAAATGAGGAGTGATGCAAGTGTGACACGCATGCCACACGGAATGAAAAATGATGCAAATGAGGTACGCGTGCCTCAAAGGATGCAAAATGATGCAAGTGTGACACACATGCCACACGGAATGTAAAATGATGCCAATGAGGTACGCGTGCATCAAAGGATGCAAAATGCTGCAAGTGAGGTACGCGTGCCTCACGAGATGTAATATGATGCCAATGAGGTACGCGTGCTCAAAGGATGCAAAATGATGTAAGTGAGGTACGCGTGCCTCACGGAGATGTAATATGATGCCAATGAGGTATGCGTGCCTCAAAGGATGCAAAATGATGCAAGTGAGGTACGCGTGCCTCACGGAGATGTAATATGATGCCAATGAGGTACGCGTGCCTCAAAGGATGCAAAATGATGTAAGTGTGACACACATGCCACACGGAATGTAAAATGTAAGTGAGACACGCATGCCTCACGAAATATAGAACAATGCAAGTGTGACACACGTGCCACACGGAATGGAAAATGTAAGTGTGACACGCATGCCACAGGAAATGTAAAACAATGCAAGTGTGACACGCATGCCACACGGAATGGAAAATGAAAGTGTGACACGCATGCCACACGAAATGTAAAACAATGCAAGTGTGACACGCATGCCACACGAAATATAAAACAATGCAAGTGTGACACGCATGCCACACGAAATATAAAACAATGCAAGTGTGACACGCATGCCACGCAAAATATAAAACAATGCAAGTGTGACACGCATGCCACGCAAAATATAAAACAATGCAAGTGTGACACGCATGCCACGCGAAATATAAAACAATGCAAGTGTGACACGCATGCCACACGAAATGGAAAATGTAAGTGAGACACGCATGCCTCACGAAATATAGAACAATGCAAGTGTGACACACGTGCCACACGGAATGGAAAATGTAAGTGAGACACGCATGCCTCATGGAATGGAAAACAATGCAAGTGAACTCGAGTGCGCGACAACGCACGTTTTTTTTTTTGAAATGCATGATAATGCAAAACAAGGAGATGCACGACAACACAAATGATGTGCGAGGCAACGACAACACGAATGATGTGCGAGGCGATGTATGTATTGAGGTGCATGACAACGCTTGTAATAAAATGCATGACAATGCATGAAGGATGTGCATGACGGCGCGACGCAACGCACCAGATAACATGATGAATGCATGCAACGCACGAGGGGCAACTTTTGAATCTTGTAAAAGGCAAAAGGATACAAAAGGATACAACATTGCATGAATTTGAGTGCCACGTACAGAAGACACAGTCCGAGGTCAAAACGGAGGCCGGTTGAGCATCGGAGATACACTTTCTTGCACTTTCTCGAGCTATGAAGACCAAAAACTACTCATATTGCCTAAACAAGGCTGTGGGAACACCACCGGCCGGGAGGGGAAGCCACCGGCTGTCCACCGGCTACAAAATAATTCCATCGGCACAATATTCTACCGGCCGGCACAAAATGTTGCCGACCGGCAAAAAGTTCCTGGATCGGGGCAGATTCGACATTTCACCATGGGTGTTTTAAAATAGGGTTTCTAAACCCTATTTCTCACTCCCTCCTTCGCCGAAAAACAACCCCCTCTCTCTCTAGAGCGTTTTCCTCTCCTCTTTTCTCCGTTTCTTCGCGTTCTACGCCCGTTCCGTCGTCGGATTCGCGATTTTCTTCGCGTTTCGAACATTTTCAACCGAACAAATCTTTGTTTCGGTGCCTCTTTTGCCGTTTCCACCTTTTTGGGGTTTGTTCCCCTCACTTTCCTCTCCATTTCCGTGCCTTTTCACATCCCGACCTTTCCGGCCATTTTTCACCCTCCCAGGGCTTGACTTTTCGGTTGACTCTTCGTATTCCGTCCCGATTTTCATTCTCCGACCATTTTCTCATCACTCTTGTCATGGCCGACGACATTCCACGTGTTGGGACTCCCCGGATCACGAGATGGATCCCGGGGTCGAGCTCCTACCTTTGAGCGAGCGTCCGTTCGACCCGGCGACCTACCGGCCGGCGATTCATGTCCTGCCACCCGACGGATTGCGCCAGTTTAGGAGTTTCGACATGGCGTTGGATCCTGAGCTCCTGCTACGTGAGCCTGCCTCTCACCTATCCTTCGGCGCTTCCGAGGTAACATTTTTTTCCTGTTTTATTTTCCACAATGTAGAACTCTTTAAACTGTCAACTACCATAGCTGATTCGGTTCTTTGACTGCTTAGTTCTTTAACTGCTTAGTTCCGATACACTGATACACTGTATATCGTAGTTGATTGCAAATGCACTCGTAACTGATTATCCATTTAAGACTCACACGTGCACACACACTGCACTAGCCTTGAACCACTCAAACCACGGCACACACCGTATTTCACTGCAAACACCATTGCCCGGTATCTGTTTGAATCTGAAAACATGCACGCATGCTATATTTGCACTGAACCACTCAAACATGTTGACGCATCACACGTTGTAGTTCACTGTAAGCACACCGGCACCCGGTATCTGTTTGAATCTTGAAAATATCCACGCATGCCACATTTGCACTGAACCACTCAAACACGCTGACGCATCATACGTTGTAGTTCACTGTAAGCACACCGACACTCGGTATCTGTTTGAATCTTGAAAATATGCACGCATGCCACATTTGCACTGAACCACTCAAACACGCTGACGCATCATACGTTGTAGTTCACTGTAAGCACACCGGCACTCAGTATCTGTTTGAATCTTGAAAATATGCACGCATGCCGCATTTGCACTGAACCACTCAAACACGCTGACGCATCATACGTTGTAGTTCACTGTAAGCACACCGGCACTCGGTATCTGTTTGAATCTTAAAAATATGCACGCATGCCACATTTGCACTGAACCACTCAAACACGCTGATGCATCATACGTTGTAGTTCACTGTAAGCACACCGGCACTCGGTATCTGTTTGAATCTTGAAAATATGCACGCATGCCACATTTGCACTGATTTTGACTGTTTCTTCAAAACTGTACATTTTATATTGCTTCGCAACTACTTGTTTGAAAACAGGGAGATTTCCATACCATTCGCGGGTATGGGAACACTGTCGCTCGCGTGTGGTACGCCGAGCTTCCCGACGCAGTTCGCCATATTGTGGACCAGGCCGGCTTTGGCGTATTCTGCAGAGGACTCTCCAGGCTTACTACATGCAGACCTCTCCTCGCCGCTCTGGTGGAGAGGTGGTGGGACACCACCGATTCATTTCATTTGTCTGCGACTGGGGACATGACGATGACCCCTTATGATTTCTCGATGCTTACAAGCATCGGGGTATGGGGTGATCCGATCCCCTTTGACATTGATATGGACGAGTGGACCGCGGCTCAGGTCTACTTGCTCGGCGCGGCACCGCCTCTTGCGCGTCCCGGCTTCGTCCGATACTCCTGGTTTGAGGTGCAGTTCAGGGTCCAGCCCCTCCTTGTTGATGCAGCCCTGATGACCCCAGAGGCCGTGGAGAGATACGCACGCGGCTTCCTTATGTTCCTGTTTGGGACGACCATCTTCACCGACCGGGCGAACATCGTGCCTATCTGCCTGCTCAGCGCACTGGTGGATGTCAGGGACATTTTACATTATGACTGGGGTGGCGCCGCTCTGGCCACCCTTTATGGATATATGAGCTCAGCTTCCCGCGGCAGCGGACAGTTGCTCGGGGGCTACTGGCGTGTTTGGGAGGTACGTTTCTTTTCCTGCCTTTCATTTCTGTTCTATAGTTTCTGTACTCTGCACATTGCACACACTGTAGTCTGCTTTACACTTGCTGTATACTGTACACACGGCACACATATACTCTGCTTTACACTGACTGTACACTGCTCACACTGTACACACATACTCTGCTTTACACTGCACAACGCACGGCTCTGCTATTTCTGCCTTTTACTCTGTATTCTACTTTATCTGATAAACGCACTGGTATTTATCTTGCAGTTGTGGGTTTATGCCTACTTTCCTAGGCTCGCTCCTGTACCCGAGACGGAGACCCCTCTGGTTATCCTTTTTCGCGTCGCTTCGACGGGAGATGCACCTGGAGGCCACGAGAGACATTTAGCTTCTTCCGCCACTACTTCGACACCATCACCCCTGCCGAGGTATGTTTTACTTGCAGTTCATTTAAGCTTCGCCTTTCCACTGCATATTTCAATAACAGTAGATAACAAACTGTATTTTATTTCAGATCACTTGGCGGCCGTGGGCTCCACTACCAGTGATGATGAGGGATCGGTTTGCCGATGAGACCTTGCGTTACCGGATTCTGCTCGAGGGCCCGGTCTGTCGGGCTTGGTACCTGGGCGAGCATTTCCTGCGTCAGACCCTCGGTTTACCGGAGCAGATAGTCCCGGTGCACCCTCCTGAGCATATGAGGGATACCGAGCGATTCACTGCTGAGCAGATGGCGGACTACACCATTGGCTGGGAGGCAGACGACTTAAGGGGCGAGGGCGATTACTCGGAGTACGTCCGGACCTTCATCATGCGACCTCTGGGCGGCGGTCGCCGGGTTGAGAGAGAGAGGCCAGTGGCGCCAGCGGCCGGAGTAGGAGTAGGAGCGCCGAGGAGAGCTCGAGTTCGTGGCAGGGGCGGAGTTCAGCGAGGGCGTGGGACCGGTTGGCCTACTCTGCTCGCTGCATTGACTTTCAGAGGGCAGGGTGGGGCGACCTATCAGATCCCCTTCGCCCCTCCGCCGGTTGATCATGAGTTTGTCGGTGTCCCCGACTTGCCTCCAGTATGTATTACTTCATTCTTCATCTTGCACTGTTATTTCATTTCAGTTTATTTGATATTCCACAGAATACTGATGCATCTGATACTTTTGCAGGCGTCTTCTGAGTACACCCGACAGTCATTGGAGATGAATGCCTCCATGATGGGGATGCTCCAGCGGACCTTCGACCTCCTGGCCCTTTACAGCATTCCGGTATGTTCTTTCTGACCACAGCCTCAAACCATTTACAAACTGCTTTACATAATCTGATGCACAACACAACATCTGATAAACTGCTCACGGCATCTGATACACGATACTTACATACTGCACCCTGCACTGATTTGCTGCTCATAGCATACATACACTGTATTCATACACTGCATTCTGCACTGATAAACTGCTCACGGCATCCATACACTGTACTCATACACTGCATTCTGCACTGATAAACTGCTCACGGCATCCATACACTGTACTCATACACTGCATTCTGCACTGATAAACTGTTCATGGCATCCATACACTGTACTCATACACTGCATTCTGCACTGATCCACTGCTCATGGCATCCTAATGTATTCACCTTTCATGCTTTTTCAGCCTCCCTTCCAGATTCCTCCGGTGGGTGGCACTCCGGCTGGGCCTCTCATTTCTACCCGGGATGGCAGAGTATATCCCCGTACCAAAGGGGGGCGCACTCATGTCGGGAGCAGCTCGCGGGCTCCAGTTCCAGATGACGAGTCTGAGGCAGAGACAGCGACGGAGGCGGAGTCGTCGTCGTCGGAGACCGGGGACAGCTCGGGCTCGGGCTCAGACGGTGGTGCTCCTGGTGGTGCTCCTGGTGATGATGCTCCTGGACCTTCGTCCAGGAAGAGGACTAGGACAGACTAATAGCCTCGGAGTCATTTTTGACATTCGATACAGATTTTTGCTATTTTTCTTCTTTTTGCATTTTCCCCTTTTTGTTAGTAGTTAGGGTACTTTGTACTGCCGCAGGTAGATTTTGTTTCCAAAACTTATGTACTTGAAAAGATTATGAAATGAAACAAACCTTTTGTCCAAAAAGAGTGTTTTATATCTGCACATTTCATACTTTGTACTGTATTGCCTCATATTACACCCCAAATGTAAATGATATGGATCTGTTGTCTGAAAATTGAGCACTTGTACTGTAATAATCAGATAACTAACCAGCCGATAGCAAACAATTCATACAAATCACTGTTTGAACTAAATACACAGCCCATACTCTACAGGGGATTGATCTGCATACAGCCCATAATACAGCACTCGGTTCATTCTGCACACAGCAAACCCTGAACAAATAAACCAATCTGACAAGATGGACCACAAAAGCTGACACGGTCGCAGTTGAAACACCCTTGGACGTCCCAAATTTTCCCTTTCCTTCTCTTGCTTCGCATGAATGTAGAGAATGGCACAGCATTCTGAGCACAAACGATTTGTTTGAAATAAAGAAGGGTTTTCAACCGAGGTATCGAGCCTACCACAGAACACAGCGGAGGGACTCAAACAAAGAAACAAAAGGCACGCGACCTGAACACAACGAGACACACTCGGAAAAGACTCAAAGCCAAGATCGAGACCGACAAATCAAAAGACACGACACACGGACATGTTTGCAAAAAGACCTCAAATTTCGAGGAGCCAATTCCTCCGGGTATTATTCCCACCCTTTCTGATTTGGGATACTCGCATCACTCGGCCCTCAGGCTCGGTTTTTCTCTCAAAACCCTCTCCTTACTTCTCTCTCTGCTTACACCTCTCTATTCTTTATTCTCTCATTTTTTTATCCCTCCCCAGGGTGGTTGATGGATGAATAGGAAGTTGCGGGTTCGCGCCCAACACTGTTAGCTCACGGCCATTCCTTCCGGTGGATAGAGCGCCCTTTTGGGAAGTATGCTGACGGGGGAAAGACAGAAGACCTGACTCAATTGTGCCCCTAGTTCGTCACTTTGACCATTTTTTTTGTTTTCTTCCTAAAACAAGTTTTGACCAAAATGAGAGTTGGATTAACATACTTATTCGATTTTTGATTTGAAAATCATGCGAATCAGGCTGTGAGCACTGAAAATTCTCCTTTTTGGAGCCAAACATGGTCCAATTTTGGAAAATGAAATAGTTTTCGAGAAAGTAATCAACTTCAGTAGAAATTTTCAAAAACTATTTTTGCAAACAATCAACGCTCAACGAGCGCGGAACTTACCCTTGAGATATGCAACCTCGGATCAGAGGCAATGGGAAATTGCCCCTGGCTTAAAAGGGGGGAACACGGCAACGAAAAGTTGCCCCTGGTTTGGACGGCAACTCGGGGCAACTTACGGCAATGCATGGCAACGGAAAGTTGCCCCTTGTTTGGGACGATGCCGCGGCATGCCGTAAGCCAGTCCTCGTTGATGACGATCGGACCCTCGGACGCGGAGGAGACGAAGACGGTTTGAATCAATATATGGACACAGTCACCTGGAAGGTGTTGGTGGTTGGACTTCAAGAGGAAGTTGGTCACGTAGTTTCAGGTTGCTGCAAACGAGACATCGGATTCGGAGAAGGCACAAGTGATCAAAACCATGACATGGATTGAGATGCTATGGAAGCGTTGGGGGCTGGACTTCAGGATGAAGTTGCCTACGTATCCCAAACATGGGAATCAAGCCTTACGTAGTTCCGGTTAAGGTACACTCGGGTATTTTTACCTTCACTGTTTAGGCTCTAACTTTTGCCAAGGTGCCCAATGCGGGTTTTCGACCTTGCGAGCTATGTTTTTCTTTTTTTCTTTTCTTTTCTTTTGCATTTTCATTTTTTTTCCTTTCTTTTCTTTTGCTATTGTTTGTTCTTTTTCTCCTTTTTTGCTTCTTTTTTATTTCTTTTTTATTTCTTTTTTTCTTTGCTCTAACTTTTACCTGGGCCGCCCTTCCGGGTTTTCGGTCCAGCGAGCCTCTCAAAGGGTAAAAGTGTAGCAAGCCCATGCCAAATGGTTTTGAGATTGAAGCCTTTCTGTGTCCAGGAGAATGACTGCTGTGTTGATTTGCAGAAAAGTCCATCACGGTTGCTTTACGAGCCTTGCTGGGTGGGATCTGATCTCCTTGATCTGACTTTGATGCCTCTTGCTCGAGGGCTGCCTAAAAATGGGCCACACAGGCATTTCATGGCACTGTTGAACGTTTTGAACGGATTCCAGTTTGCAACAGATAAATTGAATCTCGAGGCTGAGAGCGATCCTGGGCTGCACAATCTCAAGAGCAATTCCACACAAGTCTTCACAGGACCCCGCAAAACATTTCATTTTTGAAAGTTTTTAAGAAAGCGACAAATCGCTCGCGCAGAAGAGAGTGTGGAACCAGTCTAGATCAAACCAGGATCCTTCTCAGTACTCACGCCGACAAGCATGATTTCATTCATTAAAAGCTTAGCATGCCTATCTTTCTCTCAAAAATGATCAAAGTTTTGCAAAACCTGAGGAATTCCTTCCTCTTCGTTTTCATCACCACAGTGTTCGAAAAGGGTTTTAGGAAAGCTTAGGTCATTACAACGATTTTCCGGGCACGAGAGAGTAGGTGGTAATACTGTCGTTCCATTCACATCCTCTGGCACAACTAGCTGAAACAACAACAAGCACGGAAACGTAATAGCCGCAGCTGTTTCATTTAGATGCCCTATTGTGACTGGCTCCTCAACCGAGACAGACTCAAGAGGAAAAACAAAAGGATAATTACAAAACGGCGTTCGAGGCAACAACCCCAGAATCACCCGGTATTCTATACAAAGGGGACTGACTTGCTACAACAAGACAGACCCTGTAAGCAAAAAGACTGACTCAATACAGAGAGACAGACTCAAAACAAAACAAAAGACTGACTCGACGCCCAAGTCAGAATTTACAAAACCAGTGACCGTAGATGCTCAAAAATGCGTGCCAGATGCCACATCAAAAAATATGCCAAGTGTTGCCCGCAGGTGGTTCACTTCCTGATTACATGCTTGCACTATCGGTATCCTCAAAATCCAAGAACTCTGTAGTGACTGACTTGGCCGAGGTAGGCGGGAGGATAACCTCGTTGTCAATCAAATCCTGCACCTCATGACGGAGGCGGAAGCAATTGTCGGTAGGGTGGCCTGTCTGCTGGTGGTACGCACAATACTGAGCAGGATCATGCGTAGCAGGGAGATTCTTCGGGAGGGGTTGGGGCTCAAGAGGTGTAAGATGCCCCTTTTTGGCCAAAATCAAAAGTGCCCTAGACAAAGGCATGTAGAGAGGATGGAAGACTCGGTGCCCTCGAGACAGGTACTTTGGAGCCTGAGCATTCTTGCTAGATGCACTAGCGAACGGATCGGCGGGTGCGGCCTTGGATTTCTGATCCTTTCCGGATGCAGGGTTGGGAGCGGGAAGAACTGTTTTGGCGTGACGGGGCCTATCCCGGTTCTCTGATTGACTGGAACTGCCCTCAGGCGGAGTGGGAAAAGCATCCTCCACAGTTTTTGTCACAACTGCAGATATCTGTTGCTTGTTCATCCCCTTGGCTTTCAAAGCCTCTACTGCCCACAGCATTTGTTCGATAGGGTCGGCATCTGCCTTCATCTTGCCTTTGTCTCTGGCCTCAGCCTGATCTAGAATTTGGGTTGATGCGTCGTTGCCATAGTTGGAGGTCATCTCCGGTTGGCTGAGTTCAATTACTATCCGCCACAATAGCGGGGGCTCCTGGGGTATAAAGCTTCCAGCATATGGCGCGACTGGTGGTGAAGCTGACATTCCATAGGCGAGATCCGCCACAGATCTTTGAAGATCACCTATCATTCCCATTAGTTCAAATGTAGTAGGCTCGCGAGCCTGATATAGTTGAGGGGCCCAAACTGGGTGTGCAGCCGGCGATCTGGGCGGATGCGGCATATCAACAGTAGTCTCACTGTGTAGGGTGATTCCTTGATCCAACGCGGCCGTCATGACCACAATCTCTTCTGAATTCTGTGTCATGCTAAGTCCTGCCTCAGCAAGGAGAAGACGCTAGCTGTTCTGGATCAATTCTCTGAATCTCTGAACTGAAACGGAAAACAAGTGGTATTTCAGCCCCAAACAGATCAAACACGGGTGTAGCCGAACAATTGCACTTTACTACTGATCACTGTTCCCCAGAATCACTGTTCAAAACTGAACTGATACCCGCAGACATAACTGATTCTCAACAACACTGATACTAGTGCCCTCGGGCCTGATGCTCAAACTTGTAAACTGATATACGCGTTCCCTGCAGAGATATACTATAAAAAGCACATAGCAGGTAAGAGAGAGCCAATACACCCCTATGTTGGGGTAGGGTTTCCCTGTCCTATTTTATCAGGAGCTAGGGTTTCACTACGCACGCAGCGGCTTCAAACAACCTATATCGGGTAAGCAATCTGTCCTAGTTTGGAATGGTCACTATGGATTTCGATATGCACTAGGTCGAATGGTCAAAAGGGGTGCCCCGTAAAACCGGGGTTTGTGTTCCCATGCTGTCAGAGCCCATAACCGGTCAGCCTTATGGTCATGCCTTGACAAGACAAGCCTCCGCAAACCGTTCAGGAATGGAAGATGGCAAACACGGTGTCCTAAACGCACCAATGCACATGTAATGCAAAAACACAAATAATGAAATCAAAACAGGATATCACGAGTTCGAGTCAAGCTCTCTAAAATCCCCAGCGGAGTCGCCAAAAACTGTAACATGCCCGCGAGGGACCTCAACGGGTTACAGTTCGGACTCGATTTGTGTCGGTTCTAAATCATGAACCAAAGAGTCCAACTCTGGCAAATCGTTTTGAGAAAAAAACAGATTTTGAAAGAAGCCAAAATGGACTGCTTTGCCAGATACAGAGTCGCCACCTAAATATTTTTTAATGGGGAAATTTAGGAAACCCTGACTCGGTGCCAAAGGCCACGTGTCCGTCATCACCAAAGTTGCCTCGGCTCGGGAGCTTGGGTACGATTGGGGAAGGTCAGCTATGAGCACCCCCTCTCGCCCGGTCCGAAGACCGGCCTCTATTAACCATGATATCCGTTTTTGAAAACGTTATGTGTTCTTATACCAATTATTAGCCTAGAATTACTATGTTATGCGCCGCAGCAAACAAGTATAGACTAGATTGCCATAATTTGGAAGCAAGCATTGCATATCCGTTTGTTTGGAAACGTTTTGAAATTTGCTACTCACAAGTAGGCTTAAAACACGGATTTCAACGAGTTGTTCCAACTCAAGCAATCAACCTCCACCCACAGGCATTCGATCAGTAATATCACGTAAGCATTTAGCCGCATGGCAAGCATACCGTCATGTTAACATTCACACGCATGCGAGATGCTAAAGCATAAATACTTACATCGTATTCCGTGCCAAAACAATAAACTAGTTAGCAAATATGCATGTCCTAGTTCATGTTAAAATGACTAATGCATCGCAGGCAAGGGTGCAATCTAGAGTAGGCTCGGCTAACCCTAAATGGCATATGAAATGCAATCATTCGATGCACATATTCAATTTGGAATCGAAAATACAATGCAGTTAGTGTGATGTACCGAGCCCGGTGCATGTAAGACAAATGTATGGATGCACGCATGCATAACATAAGGTATGCTAAAATAAACGTGCCCTAATCTACCATCATAAGCAGGTAAATAAAAGGGAAGAAAGAAGTGGGGGTTGGAAGACATGCACACACACTCACACACGCTTATTACAGATTTGCCCTCGCCCGGAGGGGCCAAAATAATAATACAAATTAACTAACTACGCAAGCTAATTAAATATTACAAATTGCCTAATTAATTAACAAATTAACCACGCTAAGAAAAACAGTGAACCGCCTCGGGGCGAGGGCTCAATGCATGCGCGCTCGGATTCCGCTCGGAATTGCACTGCCATGCCTAGCCTGCCTCTGTTTTCCCTGCTTTGCTCTTCTGAAAACTGCCAAAGTCTCAGGAATGCCTCTCTGGATACTGGGGGATCCCACCGGCTAAGTAGAATGATCACCGGCACTAGGATGTGGCCATCGGCACAAAATGAACCTATCGGCTGATGACCTACTGCCGGCCGGCACAAAATGTTGCCGGTCGGCAAACAATACCTGCAGAACCTGCAACTCACAGCAGCAGAGGGCAGAATCTTGCATGGCAATGCTATTCAAGCTATGTATGCACCAATCACACTCCCTATCATGTTAATGACTCAAGGGAGGATGTGCCTCGATTCTCGGACCACCAATCACGCATTTCCATGCATGATGGCCCAAAGAATCAAGTGTGCACTTTCATTTCAAATGCAATGCAAACAATCAAACCAAGACCCAATCCCTATCACTAAATCAAGGGACAAGGTATGCATGCAAAGTACAATGCATCCTAGGCATGTTAGCTAACATGCAACATGATCATAAGGGCAAGCATGCAAGCATGAACATGGACAATGTACAAACATGTAAGGTAATCATGCAACCAAGCAAATGATGGTCTTAAACATGTTCTAGGCAACTCTAATTAGGCCTAAAATCAGCGGCCAAAGTGCTCAAAAATGGAGGTTAAACACATATACACATGTGCACATATGATGGTCCAAACTTTAAGCATTAAACAAGCAACTTTCAAGCACACTTGAAAGGGGATATCATGGACAATTAGCATGCAATACAAGCTCTAAAAAATCATGCTAGAATGTGGTGCCAAACCAACTCAAATGAAGCAAACATTAGCATGCAAATGGCCCAAATACTTGAGGCAAGCCAAGAGGCATTGAACTACACTTGACAAGACCTAACATGGCAAGACTTAAGCAACTAAAATCAAAGTTTTAGCACACAAAATCAAGCCCAAAGGACCACTTAGATGGCATCTAAATGGTTTGAATTCAAAGGCATGCACAATGGTCAAAACATAGGGCATACAACACATGCTCTTAAGGCAACAAAGAGGCATCCAAGGTAAGCATATGAGCATTCAAAGGGACTGAAATAACATGTTGGGTGGTTCCAAACCACCAAAATGATGCAAGCAACACATGCTACACATTCACATACTTGAAGCATACAAGCCACAATACAAAGGAGCTATACTAAGCATGCCAAGATCGACCCAAGCAACTATGGACAGACCTAAAACATGGCAAAATAAACATGAAGCCTTCACAATGCTAAGCCTAAAACATGCTAGAACAAAGGCACACAACCTAAGGCATATTAAGGCAATCACAAGGCATTACAAGGTAGGTATGCAAGGCATGCATGGTACACTAAAACCAACTTAAAACCATGTTACATTATGGCAATATAAGCATGAAAAACAGTCATGGCATGCTTAACACACACTCCTACATAAGCTCCCTTAAGAGACCAAAAATGGTCCCTTTTCAGGACAACAAGGAGAGGGGGTGGCCCTCCCCTTTTGGAGACTTCAAGGCACCATCCCCACCACTGAAATCCCTCAAGATTTCAGTGGTGAAGAGGCCCAAACACCAAAGTCTCGAAACTTGCACAAAATGCACAAAACAAGGGCCTTACAAGGCCTAAGAGGGGTCAAACTTCCCCAAAGCACAAAACACTCTTAAAAACTATCAAGAGGGCCTAAAAACAGAACTTTTTTGTATTAAACACTAAGCACAAAAATGTTCTAAGATAGGCAAAAAAGGATGCAAAAATGGGGAATAAAAGGGAAGTTTCTTACCCTTGTAGACCACCTTCACAAAGGATGCTCCAATAGCCTTCTTGAGCTCCAAACCAGCTTCAAAGCTCCAAAAACAACCTCAAATCCTCAGTTCCAAGAGGATGGTGTGATAGTAGGTGTTTGTGCACAAAACTAAGCCTAAAGCACACACAAAGGCAAGAGAGGGAGAGATATAGATATAGGTTAGATACACTATCTTAAACCCTAAAACCAGAGCTCTCTAACTCTCTTCTCCAATTTGTCTAACCTTAGAACAAGGGAGAGGAGGGCTCCTCTTATAGAGGAGCCAATCTTGTAAAGCTTACAAGGTAAGCTAACAAGAGGGCCATCCCTCCATACACGTGTATGGAGGGGAAACCAATGCAAGACAGCTATTTCAAAATATCTCCAAAAGCAGTTGAACAGTAGTCGGCCGGCCAAAAATGTCATTTTGACAAAATTGACTGCCGACCGGCAACAAAGAGTGCCGACCGGCAACAAAGAGTGCCGACCGGCAACATACATTGCCGGTGGCAACGAAAACCAGCCGGTGGCCTCTAGTCACTGCCGGTGGTGTGTGGGGATGCCTCACAAGGCATTCCCTGCCCCTCCAAGGCACAACACAAGTGTTTAGTGCAAAACCAGACACAAAACGGTCGAGTTCGGAGATCCTGAGGCAGGGCGCGTAGCCGAGACCTCCGGGAACTCCAAACGAACACAAACATGGATAATCACCGAGTGTTCAAACGATGACGTCCAAGTCTTGAGGACGGTCAAAAATGGGGTGTCTACAATAGGTTTCGTTTCATTTCACATAGGCAGTACAGTACTCATAAGCATAGACAGTTGCATACTTAAACACATAAATCACATTAGCATATAATTTTCATATCATAACCACACACACTTTTTATGCTCATGCAATGCCCTGACTTCTTTTCTAGGACATCCTATAGCTCATTTGGACACGTGTGTGCGGTATAACTCGTGGTAAGTATCGCTCTGATAACACTCTGTCACGACCCAAACCCGCCTCTATGGGTTTAGCACCGTAACCGGCCAGTAATCCTAGATTACCGAAGGCCTGCTTAACAGTATAACAGTAATACAGAGTACAGGGGCATGACGGAAGCCAATATAGTAAATAAACAATGTCCAATGAGTTGTGAGAGTCTGTATGCCAAAAAGATTTTTCATACATTTATACTTTCAGTACAGAACAGTATGCATCATATATACAATCATTCAGTACAGGGACTTAATCCCTATCAACCAGTATAGTAAACGGTACAGTATAGTGCAATCAGTCTACACAGTTATACAAAACAGGTACAGAAACAGATGGGGGAAATGAAACACTCTTAAGTCCCTAAGCCGTAGCTTGATAGGCTCGGAACCTCGCAGTGAGGCACAGTGGTTGGCTTGACAAAACTAAAGCTTGCCTGACGCTCTTAGCCGCAGTCTGGTGCCTGAACACCTACATATATATATGAGCAGTGAGCTAAAGCCCAGTGAATAACACAATGCGTAAAGGGGTTAAGAAAGAATGTCCTTTCAGTATTGAAAACAGTCATTTCAGTCAGTTTATCAGTCAATCAGCTTGTGGCTCATATTTCAGGCCATAACAATCATTCAGTTAAAACAGTGATATGTGGTTCATCCATTAGCATAACAGTACAATAAACAGTAGGTCTTAAAAGACCGGGTCTTAAGAGACCAAACAGTGAATGATGGCCATCAGTAACAGTAACAGTAACAGTAACAGTAACAGTAACAGTAACAGTAACAGTAACAGTAACGATACCATTTCAGAAAACAGTACAGTACTTATGGATTCAAGAGGTGTCTCGCACAGACTCTAGAGGTGGCTCACTCTGTAGCACTTAGCTCCGTGCAGCACGTTGTTCCATATCAGAAATACAGAATAGCCATCACAACAGTAAACAGTAGTGGTTCCAAACTTGGGAACCGACAGAGATCTCTCTGTCACAGTAACAGTAAACAGTAGGTGCCAAGGATGCCACAATACAGATCAGAATACAGTTCAATTCAGTAAACAATTCAGTTCAGTAAACAGTTCAGTTCAATAAACAGTTCAATTCAGTAAACAGTTCAGTTCAATAAACAGTTCAATATATATTTCAGTAAACAGTTCGATATACATTTCAGTAAACAGTAAACAGTTCAGAAAACAGTACAGTTTAGTGATTAGAAAGTAATCATTTGAACATATCTTTACACAGTTGTTACTCACAGAGTTCTGGGCTACAGTAAGCTAGAGCGTCTCCTCGGAAAGCCAACCCTACACAGTTAACAGATTGAACACACACTAAGCTACACAGTTGGGAAAGATAATAACTTAATCCCTAATTTGCCTCGGTGTGTTCTACATCTAAATCCTCATTAAAATGTCTTAAACTAGGCCTAAGAATGCCTAGGGTGGGATGAGGATGCAAAGATGCATTCAGAAAGCAGTTTCAGAATTTTCAGAAAAACAGTTCCTCGCTCGAGCATAGGTTTCCCCGCTCGAGCGGACATGCAACAAAGGTCCCCGCTCGAGCGTAAACTCCCCCGCTCGAGCGTGTGACACAAGCCTCCGCTCGAGCGTACAATACCCCGCTCGAGCGGACTGTAAAGCAGTGAGATGCTGGGAGCTCGATTTCCCCGCTCGAGCGGACGACCAAAATCTGGAAATTCCAGATTTGAGTCCCAAGCTCAAAATCAAGTTCCAATGTACCAAATTCGATCCTTTTGGGCTAATTTTCTGGAAAACACTTTAAAACTCAATGTATAACATGTTTCAAAGATCAATTTGAGAAATCAAAGCCCAAAGGTAGTTCTATTGAACACATTTTCAAACAACATTTCATGTACAAGATGAACATGGTACATGCATGACTTTAAATCAATTCAAAGCTTCAATACATGCTCTAATGAGCCAATTCTTTACAAAACAAGATGAAATCATGGACTTAAACATAAATATGAGCATGCATGTAACATTTGCTATGAAAACAACTTTAAATTCCTCAATACAAGCATGCATGCAAGAGATGAGTTTCAACTCAACACTATTGAACCAATTCATGCCTTAGATCACTAAAGACCCATGAATCATGCAAGAATAAACTCAAATGCACAATAAAGAAGGTCAATGATCTACCTTAGGTCTTCAATTAAGAGTCTAGGAGTTCAATGTTGCCATCACTCATCAATTCTTCCAAGATTCAAGCCAATTCTCATGTGAAATCAATCTTCTTGTTTTCTCTCTCTCTAAGTCGGTTTTGAGCTCTCAAAATGAGCTAATGAAAAGTCTTGTTGAATGCTTAATAAGGCTCAAAAATGTTATAATAAAAGGGCCCACTAGTATGGCAATTCCGTAAATAACGCAACTCTTTGATTTAGTTTATTTTAATCTAATTTAATCATACCAAATCGATTTTCAATTAAATATACCATAAAATCACATAAATTATGATAATTACAGAACATCAATCAATTTTAGATTTGGCCACTGATAAGGCCTTCAATTTGCAGTTTAATGCATAAGACGAGAACAGATAATTTGGCAGTCGAACAGATAGACTATGCATTTAAACAGTTACAGTCAATCAATCAGTCTTAGTTCTCAGTCAGTCAGTTCAGTATCTCAATCAATTCAATTATCGATCATAATCGGTCTCGGTTTAGCAGTAATCAGTAAATAATCAGTAAACAGTGAGGAGGGTTGTTACACAGACAATGAAAGTTTTGGGGCAATTGTGGGAGCCAGAAAAAAATATATATCCGCTTATTGGGGTTAACTCAAACAAGGCCTACAATGGGTCCAGCCCAAACAAATATCACACCCCTCTATCTATATAATGGGGGGGTGTAGACACCCCATTTTTGACCGACCTTAAGACTCAGACGTCACCGATTGAGCGCTCGGTGATGTTGCATATTGTGCTCGTTCAGAAGTCTCAGAGTCGCGGCCGTGCGCCCTGCCTCCGGACTTCCGAACCCTCTTATGTGCCTTGCCTCGGTTTGCGAACCAGACTTGGTTTTTCTCTGTTTTCTTCCTGAGGGGAGGGAGAGGTCTAGCAGATCATCTCTCAGTGGCCGTGCGCTACTTTTTGTGGCCGTAGGCCATTTTGCCCATTTCGGAGCCCGGTTCCCGGTTTTCGGAGCCGTTAGGCCGTGTGCCTCGGTTCGGGACCACCCAACCATCTCCGATTCCTCCGGTTCTTGGCAGGTACCTCTGTTTTATCATAACGAGGCACACTGGGGTCTCAGATACCCACTTCGTGGCTGAATGCCACTTTCGGTGCTTACAGCCGGTTTTCGGGCCCCGAACCTCGCGGTTTGGCCCCCGAGCATTCATTTTGCATAGGTTTTTGTTCATTCTTGGCAGGTGCCTCTGTTTTATCATACCGAGGAACACTGGGGTCTCAGATACCCACTTCATGGCTGAATGCCACTTTCGGTGCTTACAGCCGGTTTTCGGGCCCCGAACCTCGCGGTTTGGCCCTCGAGCATTCATTTTGCATCAGTTTTTGTTCAATTTTGGCAGGTACCTCTGTTTTAGCACCAGGAAGATCACTGGAGGGCGGGAGGCCAGCAATTCTCTCAGAAAACCAGTTTTGCTCTTCCGGCGCCCGTTTTTCTCGCTTCCGGGCTAATGTTGAACACCCTAGGCCTATTTTCTTCGAGCCAGAACCACATATCTGTGATGAGGGGACCTGGGAGGACCCTAAAAAGTGGTGGTCGGCCAGTAATTGTTGTTTTCATTTTTGAGCCTCTCCTTCAAGTGCATTGTTGTGACTCCTGTTTCACAGTTGCCAAATTCCAACCTTGGAACCTTGTTCTAACACACCTGGGAGGACCCTAAAAAGTGGTGGTCGGCCAGTAATTGTTGTTTTCATTTTTGAGCCTCTCCTTCAAGTGCATTGTTGTGACTCCTGTTTCACAGTTGCCAAATTCCAACCTTGGAACCTTGTTCTACACACCTGGGAGGACCCTAAAAGTTCATGGTCGGCCAATATTTTTTTGCTTCATTTTTGGCCATGGCCGGCCGGCCAGGGTGAGTGGCTGGCCGACCAGTTGGGGTGGCCGGCCGGCCATCTGCCAGAAAGTTACCTGGCCGACCAGCTTCCTGCTTTTCAACCCTTTACAGCTGTCCAGCTGCTTTTCAAAATATCCCAGCCCTCCGGGGGATATTTTGGGAGGGAAAGCTTGGATGCATTTCCCTCCCCTTTTACACTCTTTCTTGTCCATTTAAGGGGCTGGACAGCTCCTTTGTTAGGGTTACAACATTTGATCTCAAGAGCCTCTCTCCCAAAACCTCCATTTCCATAGCCAAAAAACCCTAAAAAGCTTCAAGGTTCTAGTTCATTCCTTCATCAACCCTAAGCACCACCATCACCACCTCCATTCCAGCAGCAAAGGAGGGTTTTTCAAAGGCTAAGAAGCAACAAATTGAAGCCAAGAAGCTACAAAACTTAGATCTTCAAGGGTAAGCCTCTAATTCCCTTTTTCTAGCACAATTTTGAATCAATTCTTTACCCTATTTGCTTTTTGTTTTGGGCTCCGACCCATACTGGTTTTAGGCTTATTTTGAGCCCCCCTACAACTTTGTAGAAGGGCTCAGCTCTATTTGGTGTCTCCATGATGCACCTCTTTCAATACCACTCTTTAGGCCAATAAATTGCATGCTTTGTTTAGCTCATGAGTGATCTGTTTTCGAGCATGACATAAACTGTGAGTGGGCCTCTTTTGACCCTATATTCAACATTGAAGAATGGCTCAACCATGTTTAGTGATTCTATCATGCACTTTCTTTGTAATTCTCCATATTTACCGTAAAATTGCATGATTTATTTGACCTACATACAGTCTGTTTTGGAATATGTCATGAACTATGAGTGAGCTTATTTTGTATCCCTCTACAATATTGTAGAAGGGATCAACTTTGTTTGGGGTCTCCATGTTATACTTGCCTTTATACCTCTCTTTGGCCCCATTTTGCATGCCTTTTTAAGCTTATTTGGCTTCTGATTTCAGCCTTCATCAGGCCTGAAAAGAGCCTTATTTTTGCCTTCTTGTCATGTTTTGTTAAGGGTCTTATGCTATTTGGTGAATACTTTTGGTACTTCATGTTATACCTCTCTTTGGTCCCTTATTTTTGCATGTCTTGTTAGCTCATCATGCTTCTATTTTTGAGCCTTCATCAGGCTTGGAAAGTGTCTTAAAATGACCCATTCTTCATGTTTTGTTAAGGGTCTTAGGCTGTTTGGTGCATCCTTTTGATACCTCGTGTTATAGCCTTCTTTTGGCTCATATTTTGCATGCTATGTTGAGCATATCTACACATTGAATTGGGGGATGTCATCTCCTGTAAATGTGCATATTTTTGATCTCTCTTCAATGTTTTAGAACTGTATTTTTCAGTTTGAGCATTTCATATACCACTTGCTTCATTATTCCCCTCTTTTCCCCCATTTTTGCATGCTATTTTTGCCATGCTTGTGGTTGTTGTTTGGCCATTCTTTGTACTGTAAAAATGCTAGTTTGGGGACTGCCTTGCTACTGTTTTACATGCCATGTACCAATTATGCATGTTTAGTAGGGCTGTAGGCCATTTCGGGTGCATAACATTGCATTTCGGGCATCGGGTGTAATTTTGCTATAATTCGGGGACTGTTTTTGCATCATTTTGGCTGCTGAAATTTGCATTTTCCACATGCCATATGCCACATCTCATTTGCATGCCATTTTTGTACTTTAATGCATCGCCTCGGTTTGCGCGCCCGTGGGCACGCATTTCGAGGCACTCTTTTTTTTTTTTTTTTTATCCGACGGCCTCCCGTGTGAGTGTGGCTGAGGCCTCTCATGTTGGTATAAGCCCAATTTGCATCGTGTATGTCATTTCATGCTTTAATGCATCGCCTCGGTTTGCGCGCCCGTGGGCACGCATTTCGAGGCACTTCATTTTCATCCGACGGCCTCCCGTATGAGAGTGGCTGAGGCCCTCTCATGTTGGTATAAGTCCATTTTACATTCTGTATGCCATTTTCGCATCATTGCATTCCGTATGCCATTCTCTCGGTTTGCGTGCCCGTGGGCACGCACTTCAAGGCATTTCATTTTAGCCTCATTATATATCATTTCCATGTCATTTTGCATTTCGTATGCATCGCCTCGGTTTGCGCGCCCGCGGGCACGCATTTCGAGGCACATCTCATTTTTTTATCCGACGGCCTCTTATGTGAGTGTGGCTGAGGCCCTCTCATGTTGGTGTAAGTCCAATTGCATTATGTATGCCATTTTATGCTTTAGAATCATTTCCTCGGTTTGCGTGCCCGCTTGCACGCATTTTGAGGCAATTCATTTTCATAGCATTGTATATGTCAGGATTGCATATTAGCTGCATTTCATGCATATCATGCATATTGCATCGTGTTCGGGATAGGAGTTAGCCTGGGCACGGGAAACGAGGCACGTCTCGTACTCCGAGTGACGGAACGGGTCTCAATTCCCAAGTCACCGACACTCCGGATTACCCATGATGGAGTTAGGTTTTGTTGTAGCATTCATCTGTATTGCACCCTATATTGAGTTGTGCAATCCGGCTCCTCGGCCATCATGCATCGATATGCGTGATTGGTGGCACGAGGATCGAGGCATGCATATATTTGTGAAATACATTGCTATACCCTTTTCCTGCTCTCTGTTGCAGCAAAATGAGGAATCAGCAAATTTTCGGAGTCTGGCGCGCATTTCGAGAAACATTGCAAACAGAGGCTAAATTGGGCATCCCAGTGGATTTCTACGCAAAGGCAGGCCAGCATACATCATTTCATTATCCGGAACGAAGCAAGGCAGCCCCTAGCTTGCAAGCCAATTTTAAAGCTTTCTTAGTTAAGTTGTTAATTAATTAGGAATCTGTATTATTTCGGACTGTATTATTCTTTTATTCGGACTGTATTATTTATTCGGACCCTCTGCGCGAGGGCATAATTGTAATAAGTGTGGGTGAGTGTGATGTATGTCTTCCAACCCCACGTCTTTCTTCCCTTTTATTTACCCGCTTATGATGGTTAGATATAGGGCATATTTCATTTAGCATACAGTATGACAGCATGTTTGCATCATTCATCTGTTTTGCACGCACCGGGCTCGGCACATCATACAAACTGCATTTGTATTTCAATTCCAAATCAAATACGTGTTAGTTGTAGCATTCCATATGCCATGTTTAGAAAAGCCGAGCCTGCTATAGTTGCATTTTTGCATGTGTTGCATTAGGCATTTCTGTATAATTAGGATCATGCATGATTTCTAATAAGCTTCCGTTTTTGGCTTGGAGTACTCGGTGAGTTTTATGCTTTAACATCCTTGCATGCGTGTGAGTGACTGCCTTGAATAGCATGCTTACCATGAGGCTATGTGCTTATGTGATATAACTGCCTTGAATGCCTGTGGGTGGAGGTTGTGCTACTTGAATTGGGACAATGCGTTGAATGTTTGTTTTAAGCCCACTAGACAGTGGCAAAATCTTGTTTTCTAAGCCCACCTGAGGGTGGCAAATCCGCGTCTTAGCCTACCTGCGGGTAGCACCATCAAACCATTTTCAAACAAACAAACATGAAATGTTTTGTTCCAATTCAGGCGGCCCAGTCTATACATGTTTGCTGCGAGCATCACATAGTAACCTAGGCTAATAACCGGAATAAGAACTCACAAAGTTTTCAAAAACAGATATCATGGTTAGTAGAGGCCGGTCTTTGACCGGGCGAGCGGGGGTGCTCACGAAGTGACCTTCCCCAATCGTACCCAAGTTCCCGAGCCGAGGCAACTTTGGTGATGACGGACACGTGGCCTTTGGCACCGAGTCAGGGTTTCCTAAATTTCCCAAAAATAAAATATTTAGGTGGCGACTCTGTATTTGGCAAAGCAGTCCATGTTTGGCACTTCTTTCAAAAAATCTGTTTTCCAAAACGATTTGCCGGATTTGGACTCCTTGGTTCAAGATTAAGAACCGTGACATTTGAGTCCTTGAACTGTAGTGACCCCAATATGAACAGAACGGGACTTAACCCTCCCGGGGCGTTCGGGGACGTCCACAGGGGGCATCCTAGAAGACGAGGTATGTGCTCTCTCCCTACACTACACACCAAAACTCTTGATTTCCATAGCTTTATTCTTTCAATCAAAGGATTAACTTTAGCATCGGAGTGTCTCCGGCTAGCAAGCTCGGTTGGGTGGCGCCGATCATGCTCATCTTTGCAGATACATCAGGGACAAAGTTCATCTCTTCGTTAGATCTCTACAAGCCATGTGAGAGGATATTTCATGGTCTCACAATGAGGATATGGAAACTTTGATGGATTCAAATGTTAGGGATGATATGATTGGAATGCTAAATGATACTCTAAGAAATCCACATGTACATGCAAGTGTTGAGAATGATGATCAAAGTGCAAATGAGGCTTGCATAGGTCCAAATGAAGAAACTATGAAGTATTTCAAACTTCTAGAGGATGCACAAAATGAATTGTATCCAAGCTGTAAGAAATTCATATCATTGTCGTTCATTGTTAGACTTTTGCATATGAAGGTGCTCAGTAAGTGGACGGATAAATCTGTTGACATGCTACTTGAGCTATTGAATAAGGCTTTTCCTGAAGGTGTCAAACTTCCAAGTTCATACTATGAGGCTCAAAAAATAATTGAGGATTTGGGCTTTATATATGAGACTTGGGATAGTGCCTATTTTCATGTTGCTTTCAATTATGGATAGTGCCTATTTTCATGTTACTATCAGTTATGTATTAGCCTATTTATAGGCTGTTTCTTTATCAATGAAAATGTAGAAAAAGTTTATCCTTTGCTTTCTTTATATCCTCTATTTCTTATTTTTATTTTGAAAAGCATTTTATTATTCTCTTGCTTGTATCAGTTTCATAATTTTTTTAGTATGTTGTTTGTATACTAATATCTTTAAATTTTAGAACAAGTATAATGAGCAACGCTCAATGATAGACGAGCCCCTCAAGACAGAAGAGGCACAAGATATGATTTTCCACAGCCTAGTAGGAAAGGACAGACACGGATATTGCAAGACTTACAGAACAAGCGTGTCTCAAAGTGCAGTGTACAAAAAAGATATCAGTTCAACACAAGCATCCTCATCATCGATTGTTGAGGAGATCACTTGACAAGTACACGAAGCAGTTACTAAAGAAATCGAGCAAAGGCTCACGGTTGAGATTGAGCAGAGGCTCATAGTTGAGATTGAGCAAAGGGTCACTGATGAATTGACTGTGGAGTTAGAACAAATCAGAGCTTGGATGGACTTCATAAGGTCCCAATGGAGCCCAAGTGGTATACAAGTGGAGTAACAATAACCAATTGAATAACTTTTGTTTTGTTTGTTTTTCTTTTCTTTTGTTTTCTTTTCTTTCTATGTATTATATTTAATAAAATGGTATTGGTATTGGTTATATAGCTTCCAAATGCCTTTAGTGGACGTCGACAAGTTAGGGAGTCTGTAAGAGATCATGATAGTGATGATGATGAGTTGTTGGGTTCTCCTGTGCAGGTATCCTCTATTACATAATTCAATAGTCACAATCACACATAATTGAGGTTAAGGGTTAATTAGCCTACTAAAATGGTGGCACATTGGTCTTGTTTCTGCTGGTCCTGTTCTTGCTGATACGTTCTGTGCTGAATGATGATCTATTTTGTTCTATCCGGTTATTGTTGGTCCTGTTATTGCTGATCTCCTTGCTATCTTTTCTGGTCTTGCTTCAACTATACCTATTTGTTGCTTGTTCTGATCTTGTGCTGGTTGAGTAATGCATCAGGAATGATGGATGAGTTTGTTGTGAATTCTACTCTGTTATTGTTGCAGTTGAACCTATTTTCCTAATGTTTAACCTAGAGTAATACTGATTATTGTTGAACCTATTTTGCATTTCTTAATAGTTTGCCTCCTCATTATTAGAATTGTTACTTTATAGTCTGAGTTGTTAAAGTTATGTTCTTTCCATTGTTACGGCATCAATTGCAGATATTTAAACACAAAGCAACAAAATTTATCTATTTGAAACCAATACTAAATCTTTGAATTTTAGAAGTACCTATCAAAATCCAATGTATTGAGAGTCTCAGATTTGCTCTTGATATCATTTACTTTTGTTTGTAAATTATATGGTTGAAAGATATTGATGCTGCCAAATTCATGAACATCATACCACACCAGTCAATCAAATAAAAGATTATGTATTTTGTGCCTTCCATATATATACTTATGAAATGCTTTGAATAAAAAGTAAATAATAATAATTAAGACACAGATTCAGTAGTATTTAAATTGGCATGAGAATGTGTTATTTTTATGCATATGAAAGCTAGCTGCCTTTATTTAATAGTTTTACTCTTACATGAAAGAGTTTATAGTGAATGTTTTTTTTGCCTTTATGCTTGCTGCAAAAGGGTAGCAAATACCCAAATTTTGTAGGGTATACCCTACAATATAATCTAGAAAATTTGATTATATTCAGTGAGGCCCAATAGTATTGGCTAGGGAGTGTCTTGCAAAATTATAAAGCATGCTTAAATTGAGTTTATGACTTGGTGAAGCTATATATATATATATTATATAACTTAATATTTGATTTAATTTGTTTTTGTTTTCATGTTTTGCATGAAGACTAACTAATTAATGACTGATGAATGGATGAATTAATGCTGGCATGGAAGCTAATTTTATTTTTGGACATATTATATTATGGTTTTAGATGTCAAGCTTTTTGTACTTAATATTTACAACATATTGCTATATTATGGTCTGTATTGATTAAACAAAATTTTGTTAATATTTTGATGTAAATGAAGCTAAGATGATGATTGAATTTGTGTAGACATTTTTGGTTTTTGAATGAATGAATGAGTGTCTATTGATTGAATGTATTTTTTTTTTTTGTTGGATTTCAATAAATAGAATACAGGTATTACTTACAAAAAAGAAATAACTTTTTTTTTGAAAAATAAATATTTATTTGTGATGATTAATTTTGTTGAAAAAGATATTTATTTTATAATTTGGTTTTTTGCGATGGCAACTTACAGTCGCAAAAACCTATACAAGAAATAGAGATGAATTTTTTTAGAGTTGGCAAACTACAGACGCAAAAAAGTTATAGCGACGGTAATGTACCAACACAATAATAGTATTAGAGACAGCATGTTTGCCGACACTAACATAAGTGATTTTCATCATTTTTTTTTGAGATGGTAGGAGATCGTCTCAATTAATCCTCTTTACCGTCGCAAATATGTGGCGACGACATCTTTGCCAACTCAAAAACTTTTAGTGACCCCACTAGTATCGACTTACACCATGCCGTCAAAACGCCGTCGCAAAAGGTTTTTGCGTCGACAATTCTACTTTTCTCGACAACACTCTGTCAACTCAAAAAATATGTTTTCTAGTAGTGTTTAACCTAAAAGATTGCCAAACGGACCTCATGAAAAATAAGTATATATCTTGGATGTGACTGGTGTTATATATAAAACATAAATTCACATGTGACAATTTTTTGTATTATCTTTTTCTCTTGTAGTGTTTTTACCCAATTTTTTTTTTTTTTAATGATATGAAATTAATGTTTATACTTTAATATAAAGGGATGAGACAAGGATTTCGATGTAATTGTGCAAAACAAAAGAGTTGGAGTCGAGGTTGGTTCTTCCATGAATTCATGAGAAGTTATTTGGTGGTCTTAGAGTATTATTTTACATCACATATATTATAAAATTTATCCAGTTGATATGAGATAGAAAGTGATAGAACCTATTATGTTAATTAATAAAATACATGTTAGAACACCACTTGAATTAATCCCCGGAGCAAATTACAAGTTACGCGAATCCACATCGATGGAAAGTTTTATGTCTATTCCCTTTTCTCAATTTATGAAAGACATGCGGATTTCCTCAATTTTAAATATGAATTTTAGAATATTATTGGAATTTATGAGGTTCATCATAAATTTCATTTAAATTATTTATTTTATAAGACTATGTGTGGGGATATATTTTCAGAGTACCAACACGTGGCAAGGTGACGCCGACGTGTCAGCCGAGGTGCCACGTGTCCTGGTAGTTATGCCGAGGTGATCTCGGAGTTGCCGAGGTTATCTCCGAAGATATCGGAATCCGAGATAAGCAGATAAGGGACAAGAGTCCTAGGATGAAGAAAGACTTCAGGGTAGATAAGGATAACACTCTTGGGGAGTTTATCCTTATCTCTTGAGGAGTCCTAAGTAAGCACATGATTGGAGTCCATAGAAGTCAGGTTTCTAGTGGGACTTGGATTGAGTAAACTATAAAAGAGAGGCACCCCCATGGGTCTAAGGTACGCAATTTATGCTTTGAGCATTGAGTTTAGCACGATAGATTATCTTTGAGAAATATACTGACTTGATCGTCGGAGTGCCCCCGGGTGGAAGAACCACCGCCGGAGCCTTCTCTTTCTGTGCAGGACAGCTAGGTGGCATCTATTCTGCCTGTGTTCTACAGCTGAATTACTAAGGAGGGCAGTGTGGTCAGAAAATCACTCACACAATTTGGCACCGTCTGTGGGAAGTACAGAAGAATAGATGGCCAGTAACGCACAGAAAGAAAAGATTAGGGACGACGCCCCTACTAGGAGTAACAGACCTATCAACCTTGACGTCGAAGGAGACAACCACAATGCAGAAACCCGTGACCAGGGCCACGGAGGGAAAGAAGTCGGCCTGGAGGGCGACACTTCGAAGAAGGCAGACCAAAGTAGGTATTACAATGAAGATAACCTCCAGGTATGGAGGGACAGGTGCCTAAGGAGGGACGATGAAGTAAAAGAATTAGCAAACAAGTTGGCGGACCTGCAGTCGATCGTCAACTTCATGATGCAAAATAATGTCATGCAGCCACCATACCCGCTGCAAGACACGCCGATTCCAGCCACAAATACCCAGAAGGGAGGAGGGAAAACAATTCCCGAAGTACCTCAGCACACCAGGAGCGGAAGGCACTCTCACCCGCCTTCCGGTGAAGCCGGACGAGAGGAACCAAGACAAGAACAGTCCCAGAGGACATATCACACGAAGGACGCAGAACCCAAGGAACGTCGGCATGTTCAAGGGCAGGCGTTATGCTTCGACACAACTCATGGGAAAAATCAAAAAGGAGCCACCACGAGGCCGAGAGCAGTATACCGAAGAGACTAAAGTCCAAAGACAGCCGGGCTCCAGGGAGGAGTAAAGAAGACTTGAGAAATTACCTGAAGAGGAAGGAACAGAATGCCGAGGCCGAGGTCACCTCACACGTCAAGCCGAGGACACCGTTCTCGGTAGAACTGGACAGATTTGAGGCACCAAAAAGGTTCAGTATGCCGAGGTTTCAAATATACGATGGTAAGTCAGACCCTAACTTCCACGTTGGATTATTTTTGAACTCAATGGCATTATACAGTGGAAACGAGCCGTTGCTCTGCAAAGTGTTCCTCTCGTCATTTGGGGAGATTGCATCAGATTGGTTCCACAAATTACCAAAGGGAAGCGTGAAGACATGGGAAGGCCTGGCCGAGATGTTTGTGGCCAGGTTCGTGACAAACAAGTTGCAGCCATTGAGGGTGGATGCCCTGATGGCTTTGAAGATCATTAAAGATGAAGGCCTTAGGGCCTATGCAAAAAGGTACTACGAGGTATTCAATCGAATACCAGAGTGCAATCAAGAAGTAGCGGTCGTATCATTCAAGAACGGCTTGAAAGACAATTGTCCACTACGGAAGTCTTTGGCAAAAACTTTGCCAAAAAGCATGGAAGAGCTCATGGCGAGAATCGAGAAGTATGCCAGAGCCGAGGAGGATACATCGGGGAATAAGGAGGTAAAGCAGGAAAAAGGGAACGGCTTGCCGAAGCGAGGCCGAGGTAACAACGGATTCGATAGATCCGAGATAGAATTGAGGGGTAAACAGGCAGTAACGACTGTGTTCCGAATCCCGGTCCACAAAGTCCTGGATAAAATCCGAGATCAACCATATTTCAGAGCCCCAGCAAAGGCCCCAGGGGAATACATGGGAAGGAACGTTGGTAGGCGTTGTGCTTACCACAATGAAGAAGGACACCCAACTCAGGGCTGCAGAGCCCTAAAAGCATACTTAGAGGACCTAGTAAGACAAGGCCATCTGAGGGACCTTGTCGACGAAGCAAGAACCAGAGAAGAACAGGCAAGATTGCCTCAAGCACCAGCAGCCCCGCCTCCCCCAGCACAGCAACCACAGGGGGGGTGCCCAGGGTGGTTAATGTAATTCACTCAAAGGTGAACGAAAGCGACATTCGGGGGGAAACCCAAAGAGTAAAGCACCTGCAGCACGTGAACCAGGTCGGACAGAAACGACCTCGGCCTGAAGAGTGCCGAGGACCAATGATAACCTTCACTGAAGCCGACCTAGAGATGGTCCAGCATCCGCATAATGATGCCTTGGTAGTATCCCTCCAGGTTGGGGAGTGCCAAGTGAAACGCATCCTGATAGATCAAGGCAGCTCTTGTGACATCATGTATGTTAGATGTTACAAGGAGCTCGCCCTTCACCAAGATGACATGGAGCAATTGAATGGCCCGATGGTCGGCTTCAATGGAACGCCGACGTGGCCACTGGGCGCTACGAACTTGGAAGTACAAGCCGGCACTAAGAAGATCAGGACAGAGTTCCTTGTAATTGATACACCCTCGCCTTACAACATCATCTTGGGAAGGCCATGGTTGCATGCAATGGGGGCAGTTCCCTCAACGTTGCACCAACTATTGCGATTCCCAACAGAACATGGGATTGAAGAAGTCAGAGGAGATCAATTGCAGGCAAAGAATTGCTCCATGGCAGCAATGAAAACAACCTGCAACATTCGAGAACCAGGGAAGGCAGAGATTGAAGAGGAGGACATGGAGGTCCTAGACGATGTCGGCAAGGAGCCGGCCGAGAAAAGTGAGGAAACACTAAAGAAAATCCTCGTCCAAGAGGGCGATGAAGAGCGTTTCTTTCTCCTCGGCTCCGGCTTAGCCGAGGAAGAGGAAAGAGAACTAGAGATATTTTTAAGAACAAACATAGAGGTGTTTGCCTGGACACCTTATGAAATGCCTGGCATTGACCCCGAGGTCACATGTCACAAATTGAACGTAGACAGGTCGGCCAAACCTGTTATACAGCGAGCCAGAAGACCGACGTTGATACACGTCGAAGCGGTGGAGGAGGAGGTTGACAGACTTCTAGAGGCCAGGGCCATCAGAGAAGTCAATTATCCGACATGGCTATCAAACACTGTGGTGGTAAAGAAGAAGAACGGTAAATGGAGGGTATGCGTGGATTTCACAAGTCTGAACAAAGCCTGTCCCAAAGACAGCTTCCCTCTGCCCAAAATTGACCAGCTGGTGGATGCCACATCTGGACATGGAAGGATGAGCTTCCTGGACGCTTATAGGGGGTACCACCAGATAGCCATGTACCCCCCAGACGAAGAGAAGACAGCGTTTATTACCCCAAAGGGCCTGTACTGTTACAGAGTAATGCCTTTTCGGTTAAAAAACGCAGGAGCAACCCACCAAAGGCTGGTAACTAAAATGTTCAAACATCTGATCTGCCAGACGGTAGAAGTCTACATCGATGACATGGTCGTAAAGACCAAGGAGCCTAAGGGACATCTTGCTGACCTTAAAGAGGTTTTTGAAATCCTCAAAAGATATCGGCTCCGACTCAACGCATCGAAGTGCGCATTTGGGGTTGGATCTGGTAAGTTTCTGGGGTACCTGGTAACAAGAAGGGGCATTGAGGCTAGCCCAGATCAGATCAAAGCCATTCTGGATCTACAGAGCCCGACATCGGCAAAACAGGTACAAATGCTTACTGGAAGAGCCGCAGCCCTAAACAGGTTCATAAGCCGAAGCTCAGACAAATGCAAACCCTTCTTCAACCTGGTAAAAAAGACCAAAGACTTCCTGTGGATTGAGGAATGTGAGGCCGCTTTGGCCGACCTAAAGAAATATCTGACCACGACTCCGGTCCTCTCAACACCTGAACCTGGGGAAGATCTGTTTTTATACTTAGCTGTGTCAGAACACGCAGTAAGTGCAGTACTAATCCGAGAAGAACAAGGAGAACAGAAGGCTGTTTATTATGTAAGTAAAACCTTGGCCGACGCAGAGACAAGGTATCTACCACTAGAGAAGTTAATGCTGGCCTTCGTAATGGCCTCAAAGAAATTAAACCATTACTTTCAGGCGCACAAGATTATGGTGCTAACAGAGCACCCACTAAAGTCCTTGTTACAACAAGGAGACTTAACAGGAAGAATAGCAAGATGGGCAGTTGCCTTGGGCCAATATGACCTGGAGTTCAGGCCCCGAACAGCAATAAAGGGCCAATTTTTAGCCGACTTCGTAGCAGAATTCACGCCTGAATCCATCGAACATCCGGCTCCGTCGAGTCGAGATCCTAGCAAGCAGAGAGAATCCCAGCCTAAGGCAAAAGGGCAAAGGAAGGAAAAACTCAGACCCTGCAGCATATACATCGGCGACTCATTCAGACTGTTTGTCGATGGAAGTTCGAACCGACAAGGAGCGGGGGCAAGAGTGCTGCTGATATCTCCAGATGGAGAAATAATAGAATAGTCCATCCGTTTGGGGTTCAAGGCCTCAAACAATGAAGCGGAATACGAAGCATTGATTGCAGGGCTAAAACTGGCAGCAACAGCAGAAGCAGATGAGGTAATAGTTTTTTGTGATTCACAGCTAATTGTTAACCAGTCAACATGAGAATTTGCAGCCAGAGACGAAAGGATGTCGGCATATGCAACAGAGGTAATCAGATTGGCAGCCCAATTTCAGAACTGCCGACTACTCCAAGTAAGCCGAGATGATAACAGCCACGCCGACGCGTTGGCCAACCTGGCGAGTTCAATGCAGACTGGAAAAACAAGGACAATCATGATTGACTATATGTCGAGCCCGAGCATAGAACCACAGAACACAAAGCAGGAGACAATGTGTGTGGACATGGGGCCAAGCTGGATGGATGCAATTATTGCATTCCTGAAAGAAGGAAAGCTGCCAGAAGACCGCAAGGAGGCACACAAAGTCAGATTGAAGTCGGCAAGATTCAGTCTGACTGCTTACAGAAGGTCCTTCACTGGACCCCTTTTAAGGTGCGTACATCCTTTTCAGGTTGAAGATTTTTTATTTGAAATTCATGAAGGAGTTTGTGGAAGCCACGCTGGGGGCAGATCACTAGCTCACAGGGCCATTACCCAGGGGTATTAGTGGCCCTACATGCAAAAGGATGCTGAAGCCTACGTGAAGAAGTGTGAACAATGTCAAAGGTTTGCACCATTGATACATCAACCAGCTGCTGACCTAAACCCAGTATCCAGCCCTTGGTCGTTTGCCCAGTGGGGCATGGATCTGGTTGGACAACTTCCCTAGGCAACTGGGCAGAGAAAATACTTGCTGGTAGCAACAGATTACTTTACGAAGTGGATAGAGGCAGAACCACTTGCCAAAATCCGAGATATGGATGTCAAGAACTTTATATGGAGAAACATCATCACCAGATTTGGGATCCCAAGAGCAATAGTTGCCGACAACGGAACGCAGTTTGACAGCAAACTCATCAAGAACTTTTGTGCCAAATTCAAGATCAAAAACTACTTTTCGACACCAAGTTTTCCCCAAAGCAATGGGCAAGCAGAAGCATCCAACAAAGTAATTTTGGATGGAATAAAGAAGAGGCTGCAGGCAGCAAAAGGAAAGTGGGTAGACGAATTACCCAACGTACTTTGGGCATATCGAACTACGTCGAGAAGATCAACAGGGGAGTCCCCCTTTGCCATGGCCTATGGCACAGAAGCAGTAATTCCACTAGAAGTCGACATCCCAGGGATCTGAACCCAGGGAGTTGAGAATGGGACTAACGACATACTCTTAGCCCGAGATCTGGATCTTTTGGAAGAGAGAAGAGAGAAGGCTGCAATTCAGCTTGCAGTATACCAGCAACAACTTGCTAGAGCTTACAACAAGAAGGTCAATCCGAGAGACTTTCAGATCGGCGACTTAGTCTTAAGGAAAGTCGTCGGCAACAAGAAGGATCCCAGAGAGGGCAAGCTTGGCCCAAACTGGGAAGGACCCTACAGAATTACTTCGGTATTAGGCAACGGAGCTTATCGACTTGAAGACAATGAGGGCAAAGCATTGCCAAGACCTTGGAACACTTGTAATTTGAAATTTTTCTACCATTAGATGTTCATTATTTTTGGCCGATGTCATTAATAAAATCTTTTCAGAATTCTTCAAACACATATGATTGATGAAGATACATAATGTTGTTTCTGGGGAACATGAGTAATGAGAACCCAAGTGGAACTTAGGTTCACATTGGGGGCAGAGAGAAGACAAAGACGCTTAACACTTGTTGAAATTTGTAGCAATTTACAAGTTCAAGTTAAGCCGAGATGGTTCCTTATCTTCACTTGTTGAAATTTGTAGCAATTTACAAGTTCAAGGTAAGCCGAGATGGTTCCTTATCTTCACTTGTTAAAATTTGTAGCAATTTACAAGTTAAAGGTAAGCTGAGATGGTTCCTTATCTTCACTTGTTGAAATTTGTAGCAATTTACAAGTTGAAGGTAAGCTGAGATGGTTCCTTATCTTCACTTGTTGAAATTTGTAGCAATTTACAAGTTGAAGGTAAGTTGAGATGGTTCCTTATCTTCACTTGTTGAAATTTGTAGCAATTTACAAGTTGAAGGTAAGCTGAGATGGTTCCTTATCTTCACTTGTTGAAATTTGTAGCAATTTACAAGTTGAAGTTAAGCTGAGATGGTTCTTATCTTCACTTGTTGAAATTTGTAGCAATTTACAAGTTGAAGGTAAGCTGAGATGGTTTCTTATCTTCACTTGTTGAAATTTGTAGCAATTTACAAGTTGAAGTTAAGCTGAGATGGTTCCTTATCTTCACTTGTTGAAATTTGTAGCAATTTACAAGTTGAAGTTAAGCTGAGATGGTTCCTTATCTTCACTTGTTGAAATTTGTAGCAATTTACAAGTTGAAGGTAAGCTGAGATGGTTTCTTATCTTCACTTGTTGAAATTTGTAGCAATTTACAAGTTGAAGGTAAGCTGAGATAGTTCTTTAGCTTCACTTGTTGAAATTTGTAGCAATTTACAAGTTGAAGTTAAGCCGAGGTTACTGTTTCTCTTCACTTGTTGAAATTCGTATCAATTTACAAGTTGAGGTGAAGCCGATATTATTGCTTACAGGCTTATAGCAATTTATAGGTTGGTTAAACCAGAGAAGATGCTTAACACTTGTTGAAATTTGTAGCAATTTACAAGTTGAAGTTAAGCCGACATGTGATCAGCTGTTGAAATTTGCAGCAATTTACAGGTTGAAGTAAAAGCTAAGTATATTGTTTAAATCCTTGTTGAAATTTGTAGCAATTTACAAGTAGATTATTGTCTAACACTTGTTATAACTTGAGAAAATTTTACTGTATATGTTAACCCTTGTTGAAATTTGTAGCAATTTACAAGTATGTTAGACTAAGATTACTGTACAAACACTTGTTGAAATTTATGAAAAGTTTGCAGGTCAGTATCTTGCCGAAGTACAATTTACGGTTTGATTACCCGAGGTATGTAACCCCGAGATGATTGCACAAAGAAAGAAGAAGTATGTAAATCATACAAAATATTTTAAGTGTAGAACCATGCAGAAGCAATCAAAAGAAGTTAAAGATTAAAGCATTCAAAGAAAAGCAGTTGTAGTTGTATACAGAGAAGGCACTACGGCTTGCCAGAAGTTAATTGTTCGAAAGTAGCAAAGAAAGGCACATCGTTATACATCAGCCATCGGCCATGAGAAGAAACTTATAAAGTACAAAAAAAAAAACATCAAGGATGTGATTCTTCAACTTCAGGCGCAAGTGGAGTCTGGACCTCAGCAGCTTCTTGGAGAACTACTTCGGCCGCTTTTTCTGCCACGATTTCGGTATCTATTTCGGCAAGTGTTTGGTCAAGACTTTTATCAACGGAAGGAACATTGGAAGGAACATCGGATGGTACTTGTTCAGGAGCAGCCTCCTTGACAACCTCCTCATCCTCCTCCTCATGAGTCAAGTCTAGGACTTGATCATTCTGAGGAGGAGACTTGGTCACATTGACGTCTTTGGGTTTCCTTATAAGAGCCTCATCCTCACCCTCCTCCTCAGCTTCAGACACAGAGTCAGATTCTTCTTCAGCTTGACTTGGAGGTGGAGGAGGAGGGGGGAATGGGAGAGGAATAGCTTCAGCCTTGCGCAGAGGAGAATCTTCAGGAACATTGAGCTTTTTGGCCAGGGACATCCAACCAAGGGAAAAGCCCCTGTTGCATGCCTGCCTGACTTGCAGTTTGTAGTCCTCAGCAACATCGGCCATTCCTTGGGCGTAAGCCTTTTCATCGGCTTCAGTAATTTCGGCTTTTTTAGTGGCCAGGGCCTCCTCAAGCTCTTTTTCGGCTTGGGCCTTTTTCACCTCGGCCTCTCTCCTCTCGGCCTCAGCAACCTTCTTAATGGCTTCGGCCGATTCGGCTTTTTCCTTGGCCAGAGTTCGGGCTTTGGTAGCAGCCTCAGCCTGGTCTTCCAGTTTTTTCATTTTGGATTGAAGAGTTTTGTTCTCCTTTTTAAGGGCAGAAATCTCCCTCCTCATATCGGTCAACTTCGTCCTATTTTCAAAAGCTTGCATAGACAAAGAGTGGGCATGTTGAATGGCCTGAAAAGAGCACAGGGCAAAAATTGTTACAAAGTGTTAGAAAATATCTTAAGTATAAAGCAGAAAGAAAGGAAAAGGTACCAAGCAGGAACACATACTTGAACAGAGTGCCGAAGCATTAGGGCATAGTTCTCGTACTCACTATACTGGGCATTGCGCTCCAGATCACCAGGGAGAAGCAGCGCCGTACTGAGGGCAACGGCGACGTTAATATCATCGGCGCTCTCACTGGACATAATTGGTCTGTCCTCCAGAGTAAGCTGAGGGGCCCAGGGGACATCGGGCCTCTTTGACCCCGAGGTTGTCGCAGATGATGACCTCGGCTTCTTGGATTGAGTGGACTCCGAAGGCGGGGCCTCGGCAGACCTTTTTGAGGCAGAAGCAGTCTTCTTACTTTCAGCCAGTTGTGAGATGGGCAGTGCATCCTCAGCCTCAACCTCAGTGGCTTTGGCCTTTGGCTGAGCCCTTTTGAGCTGTTTTTGCTTCGGTGGGGGCATGGACTGGGTTGGTTCAGCATCCACATCAGTTGGGAGGTCGGCTAGGAGATCTTGGGCGACAAGCTTCGGGCGACCCATTTCGGCAGCCTTCACAAGTCTTCGCCGGCATTTTCTTTCAGGAATTGGTACCAAGTATGGTGCCGAGGTGGATGGCTGATTGGTTGGGTCAGATGTGGACTCTTGATCCGTTTGGGATGTAGAAGCAGTTTGAGTTGTGGCAGTAGGGGGAGAGAGGCTCTTTTTCTTCAACCTTGGGATGTCGGGCAGAGTTGACTTATACGTCGGAATGAAGTTCAGTACCAGTGGAGCCTTGCGCTTGTGGATTGGAAGATCTAGGAGCTTCTTCAGGTCTTTGCCTGGAAAGTAGGTTTGACGGAAGCTTTTGGGTGGCTGATGAAGGTCTGCAAGACAAACAAACAGACATTAGAAACAGACAAAGTAGTGGAGACTTGAAAATAAACAACTAAGTATTGACGCTGGGCTCTTACCCTTGCCCTCTTTAACTGTTCGAGGAAGAGGGTAAATATGGACATCTTCATCTGGGCCGAACTCCCAATTTCCCGAAGCAATAACATAGTCATCCCCAGCCCCCTTGTTGGAGTCTGGGAGGTCGGCTATAATTTTGAATTCGGTAGACCTCGGCTTAAGGTAATAAACAAAGCCCTTTTCCTTCAGGTTAAGGGGACACATTGTATAACAATACTGGAGGTCGGCGAGGGTGATCCTAACATTCTCCTGCCTAGCTAACGCTATGGCACCATTAATCACCCTATAGGAGTTGATAGTAAGTTGCATAGGGTTCAGCCTGTAGTAATGAAGAACTTCACGAAAGAGGGGATTAAGTGGAAGCCGAAGTCCACACTTAGTAAAGGCTACTATGGGAAAGGGCATTGAATTGTCTGTGGGCATGATAGAATCGTCATCCCCGGCTAGCCTTAGGTGAACATCGGCTGGAATGGAAAATTCTTGCCTAAAGAATTCTAGTTTGGTTGGAGTGTCTACCCTGTGCCTCCACATGCCCATTATGTCGGCTAAAGTTAAGAAGGCTGGGTTTCAGAAGATAGATATTTCAGAAGGGTTGTCAGAACCTCGGCTTAAAATCTGGGTAAGGACTGGTAAGGTTTGTTTCAGTTTTTCCTAAAAATTGAAAGTTCTACAGACAAACCCTAAACCTAAGTCTACGGAAGTGAAGATTGGGGGCACAAATCTGGAAAGGAAAAGCAGAAAACAAAGACGAAGTTTCAGATTCAAGAACAAAAATGGGCTATCAGAAACACGAAGAATACAAAGGGTTAAAGGCCAAGAACAGTGGTGAAACAGTGCAAGTGTTCATGACATGTGCAAAATCATGAAATAAAACGCATTCAGGTGAATAATTCACAAATAATGCTTGAGCAGAACAGTAATAGCAAGAAACTGCAGAAACGATCAAGAAACTGAAAAACAAAGGGGGGAGGGGGCTAGTTGCTTACCGGATGAAGTGAGGCCGGAGCGATATTCGCCGAGATCAGACGACGGTTGTAACAGTGGCGAAAGCTTCGCAGGAATGAAAGAATAAGGCGGTTGCAGAGTTTGGAGCTTAGAGCAATGGCAGATTCGAAGAGAAAGAGCTTTTAGAGAGAGAAAAAGCAAGAAATCAGAATGCAAAAAGTGAAGAAAGGAAGAGGGAAAGAGAAGTTTTATCAAAAACTTAAAACGGCGGCAAAACAGGGCATTTATTGCGCCTGGAGCACCGAATACGTCAGACGGCGCAGCCGGATGGGAGATAACGTACAAGCGCGTCGCAGGCACGGACCAGTAAGGATAGAACAGGTAAGAGGGACGGTTGAGAAAAGATGCATGACAGCTCATGCGCGTGGGGGAGTTCGTTTGAGTTCTTGTTTTCTGATAAAGGCATGTCGGCCTAAAGTGAATAATCTCGGCTGAAGAGTTCTTACGCTGACGTACTGGAAAGAGGAACGATATATGTTCCATCACCTCAGAATGCCGAGGTAATAGAACCTAGGGGGCAGTTGTGGGAATATATTTTCAGAGTACCAACACGTGGCAAGGTGACGCCGAGGTGTCCAGGGACGGATCTATTTGTAGACAGTAAGGGGCCATGGCCCCCCTGTTGAAAGGAAACAATGCTATTGGGATGATATGCTATGTTGTCCAAAACTTTCTTGTTATTACAAATGGCCCTGCTGCTACCTTACAAATATTGAAAAATTTGTGTCTTAATAAAACAAGTTTATCTGTATGAAAGAATTGGAACACCAAAAAAAATAGAATTATTATCTTTTTTTTTAATTTATTTAATAAAAGCACAATTTAACAGTAATAATACATTAATTATATATTTTTTTTTAATCACAATCTGTTTATCACTACATGAAGCATACTTATAATACTAATATCATATTAATGAGATTCACATGAGACCTAATAAAACTTTTGAAATTTGAAAAGAAAAAAAAAAAATACTCACTTTAATAGATAATTGAGTTAGCATATACAAAGAATTAACTAATTTATGATTTCTCTTTTATTTATAAATTAAAGTTGAGTAGATATGACTTCTTTTTTGATAATGTGAAGACTAAATAGATAATAAATTTTATGTATTATTTAAGAGAGTCATTATTCCTACTCCACTTTACTCCAAATATACTCTATTGTTTTTTTTTATTATACAAGGTTACTATTCTCACTCCCATTTATTCTAAATATACTCCTTTCTATGAATAATAAAAATAAAGAAGGAAGTGTATTTGGAATAAAGTTGAATGGGAATAACGATTCTCTTATTTTAATATCAAATCTTAATTATTTTTTATTTTTGAATTGAACTATGACAGTAGATAACAATTGATATATAAAAGAATTTTTTTTTCATATCTCGGCCCCTCCGTAATTGAAATTCTAGTTTCGTCACTGGAGGTGTCAGCCGAGGTGTCACGTGTCCTGGTAGTTATGCCGAGGTGATCTCGGAGTTGCCGAGGTTATCTCCGAAGATATCGGAATCCGAGATAAGCAGATAAGGGACAAGAGTCCTAGGATGAAGAAAGACTTCAGGGTGGATAAGGATAATACTCTTGGGGAGTTTATCCTTATCTCTTGAGGAGTCCTAAGTAAGCACAGGATTGGAGTCCATAGAAGTCAGGTTTCTAGTGGGACTTGGATTGGGTAAACTATAAAAGAGAGGCACCCCCATGGGTCTAAGGTACGCAATTTATGCTTTGAGCATTGAGTTTAGCACGATAGATTATCTTTGAGAAATATACTGGCTTGATCGTCGGAGTGCCCCCGGGTGGAAAATTGGTTAAATAATCGTAAAATTTTAATTTCATTGTTTCTAAATAAATAAATAATTTATTTTAAAAAAACATACTTGTTATTTCATGTGATATAACTATATGGTTACAGTTGTCCAAGCAAGGTGTTTAAAAAATAAAATAAAATAAATTCAATAATCATAACATATAAATGATAAATTTTAAAAATACACTTATTGTTCATATATAATATATATATATATATATATATATTTAATGTATATATTAGAGTTATTTACACTAAGATTCCATCAATTATTAGCAAATATCATTTTAACCATTCATTTATGAATTTGTACATTTTGACTATTTTAATTATAAAAAATATACCACTTTCACATTTTGCCAACTCTTTTCAAACACCTCGAAAAAGTATATTTGTATGATTTTCATAATTAGAATAGTTAAGAAGTATAAATCTACAAATGGAGAAATAAAGTGAGAGTGTCAATGTAATTAACCATATATAGGCCTCGTTTGATAAATTGGCTATTTTAATTTTTAGATATTTTAATAAGTTAAAATATTTGTAATTGAGAAGAAAGTTAGATTTTTTTTTATAATTGAATGTGATATTTGTAAGAGAAAGAATAAAATAATTATGAATTTGATAAAATATTTTATTTTATTAACTATTTTAATCTATTTTATCTTTTTATAAATTTTAGGGTAAATTACAATTACCTCCCTTGAGGTTTGCCTTGATTATAGATATCTCTCCTATGGTTTCAAAAATTACACAGATCTCCATTGCTTTTGAAAATAATAGTCAGATTCTCCCTTCGAGTTAAAAGAGCCTTAATGATATTAACTTGACAATGAAATTGACCATAATACCCTTCAACCACATTGTGAAAAGACACAATTGACCCTTCATGTAAAAAAGTCCTCTCATTCATTCTTTCCTAGGGTAAATTACACTTACCTCCCCTAAGGTTTAGCATAATTATAGATACCTCCCTTTTATAATATTCTGAATAGTTTTCTTTTCCAAAAAATAAAAAATAAAAGTTTACAAAAAAATAACAAATACTCAAGTGATTTAAACCCAAATAAAAAATCTTATATGAATTTTTTTTCTTTATAATTTTTTTAAATTTTTTATTTCATTACATTAGCATGTAAAATAATATATATATAAACAATGGTTGCGTTTATTTTTATAATTATTTTATTTAATATTTTTTATTTTGTTAATGTGTTGTCTAAAAAATGTCTTTAAAAAATAAATAAAATCAGTAATTGAAAAATAATTTTTGTTTATGGTACCATTTTTATTTTTATAATCATTTCATTTAATACTTAATTGTAAATAATTTTATTTAGTTAGTTGTAAAGTGTTGTCTAAAAAAATGCCTCAAAAATACTTTTTGTTTATGGGATAATTTTTATTTTTATAATTATTTAATAATTGTGAATATTTTTTATTCAGTTAATTCAGGTATTGGTCAAAAATAATTTATAAACATTTAAAATCAATTATTCTTAAAATCATTAACTATTGAAATAAAATGTCAAAAACTCCTTTTATAGTGATTTTAAAATATGAGGTTTGGAGAATTTATTTGACAATGAGATTGGATTATGCACTTGTGGTTATCAATAACTCTACCAATGAATTGTTGAGGAGAAAGAGTGTAAAAAAGTTTCTATAAGAAGAAATAGTGTAGAAAAACATATAAAAAAAAAGAAAAAAAAAAGTAAAAGAAAAATAGAATATATATATATATATAATTTTTATCGAACTCGAGCTCGGCTTGGCTCGGCTCGGCTCGGCTCGATAAATTTTTTTAATATTATTTATATTTATTTAAATATAAGTATTTAAATAAAAAATATTATTTATATTATTTAATATATAAAAAATGCATTTATATTATATATATATATATATATATTTATATATTTTAATATATAAATAATGTATTATATATATTTATATATTATTTAATATATAAATAATATATTTATTATATAATTTAATTAAAGATAAACGAGCCGAGCCTACTGAGCCGAACACATGCGAGCTCGAGCTCGGCTCGTTAACGAAACGAGCCCAATAATCGAGCTCGAGCTCGGCTCGTTTACTAAACGAGCCGAGCCGAGCCGAGTCGAGCCCTTACCGAGCCGAGCCGAGCCTGTTCACGAATAGCTCGGTTCATTTGCAGCCCTACTTAGATTTAAAAGTTAACACACACACACATATATATATATATATATATAGGATCATATGTTCTAATTATGATATTTGTGATATTTGATTATGACTTATTATAGTATTAATTATGGTTTGGTTATGACTCATTATCTATGAAGCACATGTACGGATATGAATACTGGTACTGGTACAATACGAGTAAGTTAATACAGTAAAATTTAAAAAAAAAAAAAGATACAAGTTGACTTTGGTATGTTTGTAAAAAAATATTTATTTTTAATTTGGAATAATACAAAAATTGATTAAATAGATTAATTTGTTAAGATTCAACCTACAATTAACATTTAATGCCAAAAGTAAATATATAAACCAAAATTAAATGTTATTATATTAAATAACTTACAAATCATAACTTAATTTTAAAATCATATTAAATATAAAATTAAAAATAAAAAAGAAATCTAATGAAATGAATTTTATCTTTATAGTTTAAGAAAATATTGTTTCCATTGAGATACGGTATAACTTTTGAGTATATATTAGGTACGTCTGGGTAAGTTAAAAATTAAGAAGAAAAAAAATTTGAATACGTGTTTTGTGTACCCGGTATGTATGCAAAAGTATCATATGCCAGAAAGTATCCGATACCGGTATGACATGTGTTGTCAAATACCCATGTTGTCAAGTATCCATGCTTCATAGCTCATTATGGTGTTAGTTATGGCTTGGTTATGACTCATTATAATATTAATTATGACTTATTGTAATGTTAGTTATCATTTATTGTAATTATTATTTTAGTTATGATCTAAAATGTTTTTAATTATACTTTATGTGGTATTTAATTATGACTTTTGTTTTAATTATGACTGAAAAAAATTTAGTTATAAACACCACAAATGTCATAAGTTGCATATGGTACACTATTTTGAAAATATATATTATAACATGATTTATATATACATATATGAAGCGGGAGGTAATTGTAATTTATTTCAATATGTTAAGTAGCTAAAGAGAAGTATTAAAATTTGTAGAATAATTATGGATGATATTAGCAAAATCTATTTAATTTTGGATGGATGTGTAACAGAAAAGAATTTTTGTATATTAATTTTAAAAGTAAAATAGATCTGTGTAATTTTTAAAATTACAGAAAAAATATCTGTAATTAAAATGGAGAGATAAATGTAATTTATCCTAAATTTTAATAAGAAAAAAAAAAAATCAATTTTTAACCTCCAAACACCCTCCTAGTGTAGCCACTGCATGTGCTGCTTCTCTCTCTCTCTCTCTCTCTCTATGTCTCTCCATACAAGGTAACAGGATCCATATTTCGCTCCTATTGCACATTCCTTACTTTCCTTCAAATCTCTTCAAATTCATCTACTTTTTCCCACTACATTACCCTTCTTTATTCCTTCTCAAATCCATCCAAAGCAGTGTCCAAACCCTAGGTTTCGAGATTCCAACTTTCCGTTCCCAATTCGAGCGAAAAAAAGATTTGGTTTCGTCGAGCTTGAGCGTGTGAATCGAAGCTTAATTTATTGAGATTTCGAGGTTAGTTGGTGTTCCTGTAATTGAAAGTGTGAAGAAATGGGCAAGTACGAGCTTGTGAAGGATTTAGGATCTGGAAATTTCGGTGTCGCGAGGCTTATGCGGAACAAAGAAACCAAAGAGCTCGTCGCTATGAAATACATCGACAGAGGACACAAGGTATGTATATTATTGACGTTTAAAGTTTGTATTTTTATTTTTTGGGTTTTAATCTATATGCATTTTTTTAAAATTTTGATAGATGTGTTGTTGCAGATTGATGAGAATGTGGCAAGGGAGATCATAAATCACAGATCGCTTCGACACCCTAATATCATCCGATTCAAAGAGGCTAGTATTATTTATTTATTTTTTCTTTTAATGGGTAGGCTAGATCATAAATCCGAGTTAATCATGAGTTTGTAATTTGGGTTTTGGATTTACAGGTTGTTTTGACTCCAACCCATCTTGCTATTGTCATGGAGTATGCAGCTGGTGGTGAGCTCTTTGAGCGAATCTGCAATGCCGGAAGATTCAGCGAAGATGAGGTCTTCTAAAGCTGTTCTATTTTTATAATTCGTAGCTTTGTTGATGTTTTTGATATTTAGTCTGATAATAATTATTATTATTTTTAATTTCAAAATTTTCAGGCTCGATACTTCTTCCAGCAGCTTATTTCTGGAGTCAGCTACTGTCATACCATGGTAATGAAAATATAGAATAAAATTAGGAATGCATGTTTATCGATGTGTTTAGTACATAGTTTAGTTGTATGAAAACATTTTTCTTTTAGTTTTTTTGTGACACTAGAATTGCAATGCTTTAATCATTTCCCATTGTGTAGCAAATATGCCATAGAGATTTGAAGCTGGAGAATACCCTGTTGGATGGAAGCCCTGCACCACGGCTGAAAATTTGTGATTTTGGATACTCAAAGGTCCATATTATTAATTTAAATTAGGCTAGTTTGCAGAATAGAAATATATGTAGTACATACTGATTATTTTTATACTTCTTTTGTAGTCATCTCTGCTGCATTCAAGACCCAAATCAACAGTTGGCACTCCTGCGTATATAGCGCCGGAGGTTCTTTCCAGGAGAGAATATGACGGCAAGGTAAAATTGCTATAATGTTTATTTTGTCTGGCTTGTGTATAATGCTCAAGGATTTGACTGAGTCAACTATTGTAATCTTTCAATGACAATGTGTTGGATGAGCATTGTGAATGATATCTATTGATTCTGAACCTATTTTGGTTTCTTAATATGTATGTTTGCTTATGCGGGGGTTATAAATGAGTATATTTAAGGCATTCATTACTTGTGTTTTGTTATGGCTTTGCCTCAATTTCGTACAGAGGGATCTAACTCCATTCTTTTAGGTTGCATTTCAATTGACGGATTGAAACGAGGGGGATCTAAAGTTTAAATTTGTAATCAGCTTGTTTAGTTCTGATTTTCAGAAACTAGTTTTCAGAAAATTCTACTTTTTTACTTATTGTATTTTAATATTTTCAATGAAATTTTTAAATATTTTAAGCTTTTTTTTTTTAAAAATTTTTTAGACACACCTAACATAAATACACTTAAAAAGTATAATATTTGTGAAAAAAAATCTTTAAAAAATACACTAAATACCAAAAAATACAAAAAAGAAAAAAGAAAATTCAGTACATTTTTTTTTTGTATTTTTGTGTATTTATTAATTTTCTAAAATATTTTTTCACAAACATTTTACTATTTAGATACTTTTAAGTAAGGTGCATCTAAAAAGTAAAAAAATTGCTTAAAATTTAAAAAATATTCACTAAAAACGAAAAAAATATGAAAAACAAAAAACTCAATTTTCAGAAAACTGAAACCAAACACACTAAATATGATTGAGGATTGGTTATAGTGTTGGGTTGGGAGAGTTGAGCGAGGAGGGTAATGTAGAGCTAGCTTAGGCACATCAACTAGAGTCCTGCAGTTAGCATCCCACATGAGATGGATTTCAAATAACTCTCTTTACATTGTTATATCAAATCCCCTGAGTCTGCTATAAGGCTATGAAATCTATCCCTTGATCTTTCAAAATTGAAGTCTTGAAGACCAAGTCATGTTCTTAAAAAGTTACTGCAAATTCATAATTCAAATGACCAGCTGCAATCGTAGGTTTCTTATTTTCCAGTTCATGCATATGCCTTGTGCAATAGCAAGGTATTGCACTGACTATTTGATGTATCAATTAGCATATAATGCAGTTGCCCTGTATTCTGGAAGCAGCAGTTTAGAATATTCTGGCATCAGAAATTTTGTAGAGATGCTAAACTTTTGAGAGAGTATTCTGATGTGGACCCAAAGTAAATTGTTACGGAGTAATAACTTATATTCTATCAAATTTATTTCACCACTGGGATTGGATTTATGCAAATCATTCACACCAATATTTAGTTAGTTAATACTTAAATGGGAAAAAAAGACATGTAGTTGGTGCTTTTGTTTCAGTTTAACTAAAATGGTTGAAACTCATATGAATTATTCTTTATACTATTTACTTATATGTAAAAATAAATATTCTTTATACTATATGTCTGACTTAGATGGTTTTGACCTTGAATGCTCATTTCTCCACAATGCTAGTTTTTTTCTTGAAAGACTGATGGTTGTTCTGAAATCTGTTACCAATTTGACCCATTCTCCACTTATTTTTAGCCTCCTCAAAACTGTATGACTTGATAATAATTTTTGGGGCCCTGTTTTGATCGTTCCTTTTTTATTTATTTATCTCCTTTGATTGACCTATTCCATGTACAATTATAGTTTCATGTCTGTCAAGTGATTTGCTGGATGCATGAGATGAGGTGGAAGCTGTTGGCTTAAAAGGAATTAGCCGTTACTTGTGTGGCCTACTGGTATAGAGGAAGCAGATATAAAATTTTATTCATGTCTTTCCCTCCTTTGTATTTCTTTGCTTTTCTGATTGTTGCAGCAGCTCGTGTCATCTCTGACCTCCCCCTACCCATGGACATTCTTTTAGTTTAACCTGTGTGCGTGTGGATGATTTAGCAAGTATTGATATAATTTTCCGTTGAAAATAAACAAGGAATAAAAAATAATTAATTTTTGTTGATTGGAAATATCCATGTTGTGATCAATCTTTTGTGTTAACTAAATGGAAAGTCAATTTATATAGAGTTTCCAGGGGAAAGGTTGTAGTATAATTCTCCTATTGCTTGGGAGTAAAGTAACAGCAACACTTAGAAATTATTTCTGCAGCTCTCTCTCTCTCTCTGTTTTTTTTTTTGTGTGAGTGTGTGTGTGGCACACATGCATGGACGACTATGCCTGGAAAGATGTGGATGTTTTGGGTAGAGCAATGTTTGCAGTTTTGTTTATTTCTCTTTGTGTTTGTTCAGTTAGCAGATGTATGGTCGTGTGGGGTGACTCTGTATGTAATGCTGGTGGGGGCATACCCTTTTGAAGATCAAGAAGACCCCAAAAATTTCAGGAAAACTATCCAAGTAAGTTTCCTGCTTTTGGTTCTGTTTGTTCTTCATTATTAAACAGTGAACTTTTTCACTTATAAATTTTATGTCATTGTTTTCTCCAGCGAATAATGGCTGTCAATTACAAGATCCCTGACTATGTTCATATATCCCAAGATTGCAAACACCTTCTTTCTCGTATATTTGTTGCTGTTTCGTCCAGGGTATGTATGTTGTTTATAAAGAAAAGACGTAGCATTTTTTCATCTTACATTTTGAAATTGGTGGTCAGTGTTTGATGTGACAGTGAAAATCTAGATTATACCATCTACTTTGGAGAATTGCATGAAAATGTGAGATCATAAAGCTTGGACTTGCTTTTCTCATCTGGGTGGTTTTGCATATGTGTTTCAGCTAAGATGATGAGAAATGATCTCTTTTTTTTTTTGGCACTTGTTGCTCCTAGCATATGAATTCCGACGCTAATCATGATTTTGAAGTGCTCTTCATAGACCTAAACATGCACGGTAACTTTGCAAACATGATAGCTCCAATCAGCCTATTACATTTCTAAATTATGCTTGTTTTGCAGAGGATCAGCATTAAGGAAATCAAAAGTCATCCCTGGTTTCTGAAGAACTTGCCTCGGGAACTAACTGAAGCAGCTCAAGCCATGTATTACAGGAAAGAAAACCCTAGCTTTTCTGTCCAAAGTGTGGAGGACATCATGAAAATTGTGGAAGAGGCTAAATCTCCTCCTCCAATTTCGCGCTCAATTGGAGGCTTTGGCTGGGGAGGGGAAGAAGACGAAATAAAGGAGGAAGAAGAAGTAGAAGCGGAGGAGGAAGAAGAAGAAGATGAATACGAAAAGGCAGTTAAACAGGCACATGCGAGTGGGGAAGTTCACTTCAGCTAAGGATTAATTTATCTGTTTTTATTACTTAATTATAAAATTAATCACTTTGGAAATTGGAATCTAATCTGGGGTTGTATAAAGTCAGTTCACTTGCTTTAGAAGATCATGTGTAATGCTATGTTGAATTATTTTTTATATTTATTTTTATTTTCTATGATCAGATGCTATGTTGAACTTGAAAGATAGATTTTAAAAAGTTTGCACCTAAGGAATTTGAGTAGACATGGTTACTTTTGTGAGGCCTAAGGTCCATTTGGATGGATGTCAATTTGAAATGCATGTATTTGATATTATAATCATTTGATCAGAATAATTCAAATTTAGAATTTTCCAGGTAACAATTATCTGTGAGCTTTTTTATTTACCATAATGCCCAGTGTGTTCGACTTAATTAATCAAATTTCGATACAAAAAAGAGAAAAAAATAAAAACCCAACCATTCCAATAGTTGGTGTTTTCTTTGATTAACTTCCACCCTAGGTAATGAATCGATCAATGTCTGCAACTTGTTTGTTTTAATAATTTTTTTTTTTTGATTTTTCCCCATCTTTAAAAATAATATATTACTGCAATGGTTGCACTGATAATATTTTAATTTGAATAATATTTTTATCTCTCACTTAAATAAATTTGTATTTTGTTAATCATAAAATAAAAGGGGAATTACTTAACAGTTAAACAGAGAAAAAAATTACAAAAATATGGAGAGTGCAAGTGATTTTAAGGTATGATACAAGTGAAAAGTTACATCCCTCCATGTGTGTAATTTCTTTTCTTTTTATTTTCCTGTCAGATGGATAAGTAATTCTCCCTAAAACGAACAATCATAGTAAGGCCTCGTTTGGCATGTTATAGTTTTAGTCTAAAAGTCTAAAAGTTATTAAAAAAATAAAAAAACTTATAACCTATACAAAAAAGTCACGATTATCTTTTTTCTTTACTTTTTGCACATGTTTTCGTAAAAAAATCAAAAAGTCATTTCAAACATACTAATTTTTTATCTCATATTTTACCAAAAAATTAAAAATTACTAAAATAGCCTATTTCCAAACAAGGGCTAAGTGCCACTATTTTTCAAGCCATATATTCAGCCTTCATGTGGCATACAAAATTCTTGAAATTTTACTCCAATTCATGCTTTAGTCTAACATATATATTTAACATATATATTTTCAGGATTTGAAATCTATAGATTTGTCTTATTCATTTAGAGAATTTATATTTGATATTTACTTACGAATTTTAATATTTAATTAAATAATTTTATCATGATAAATTTACAAATAATTATTTGAAATCAGAAAAAAAAAATTATCTTCCAACTACAAAGATTCTATTAAAATACATATCTTTTATGCCAATTCATCTTCTTCTATAATTCTCTACCCATTTATAATAGCTAACCCTATCATATTTTAATTTTAAATTCTTGTTCATTCAACTGGCAGAGTTTTTCTCAACCCAATCTATAAAAGTTTCAATCCGTCAGGCCGGGCCGAGATAGAAGGATGGCCCAGTGGGCTGAGCCCGCACTGTGTTTTGCAATAAAAGCCTTCTTTCTCACTCTGTCCAAGCGGAGAAACTTTCTGCTTAATGGCCAAATCGTCTCAAAAAATACTAGGAACCCACCTTTACGGATCTCGAATTTATCCGAATGTGTTTGTCTGGTGAAAATTGAATTGACAAATGTAGAGTCCACATATAAAATGAATGTGAACTATTGATTTTTTTTTTCCCTAGCTAAATTCTGGGTTGATAAGTCTGAGCTTATAGTATTGTTTAATCGACTCTGTTAACGGCAGATTTATATCCACTCATTTTTTTTGGTAATTTTTGAAGTCTTCACATTTGTCATATTGTGCTTATCAGATCTTTTTTTTTTTTTTTTTTGATATCTCACCCTTTTTAGGCTTAAATTATTTGTTTTAATTTTATTTTATTTAATAAAAAAAAGAAAAGATAAAGGATTGGGTGTTTGTGATGCATTAACTTGTATTGGTATAATTAAACCTGTGCTTTATCGTTGTTAACCATTATTATCAAAGTTTAGGTTTTGTATTTACGTTGAATTTAACACGGACCTATGAACTATTCGTGGATGTTTATTTTTCTAATTGAGTTAAATATTAATTATTAGATGCCGTAAACTATTCTTAAACCATAAAAATGTTGGTGTTGTTTGTAGAATCTGGATCTTCTAGAGTGATTTGAATGCTTGAGATTTGATTTTAGAAAAGTTGAGGGTATAATAGTATTGATAATCACTTAAAAAAATAAAAATAAAATCTTAGCTATACAAAAGTTCACTCTAGAAAAAATCCCTCTAGAGGATTTGTACTCGTTGTTTGTATGATTATTGCTAATACAATTGATTCTGGCATTCTACACGCCTTGCAGATTCTTTCCTTCGTTAATGCATCTAAACTGAGCGAATCTGAAGCAACTCCAGCAAACGTTTCACTAACATATGGAGATTCCTTCCCAACCTCGGCCCGAAGTTTATTTAGTATGTTGGCCGATGTTGTAAAAATTTTAACTATTTTGATTAACTTCTTTCATATGTATACAGAACCTCTCAGCCAAACTCTATACTGCTCTGCGAATTCTTCGAACTGTTCTTCTACAAGAAGCTGGGGAAGGGGTCTTGGCTCACCACTTATTTAGGTGAGCTCTCGATCCATCATTTGTTGTTGGAGAATGCTACAATGACCGTGTTTATATACCATATTGGGTTTATCATCTCATTTTTCATAATTGCATTGGTTGAATGCGTCTTATCATTCATGTTTGTTTCTAATACAGTGATGACACATCACATGATAAACTAAATGTGGTATATAAACATGGTCATTGTAGCATTACTCTTGTTGCTGTTGGCTGGAGCAGTGATGCTCCCTTCACAGCCGATTTTTTTGGTTCTAACCGTTTCTTTTGAATATGGGGGGTTAAGGCTACACATTTTGTCCTTCCAACCAAACTATAAATGCAACGTTGGCGGCAGTGGGATGTTGTCCCTCCTCCCCAGAGCTGTCATTTTTCTCATTTGACTTTCTTTTGAATATTTTTCCAAAAGGGTCCATGTGATTGGAGTGGAAAATATGATAGAAAAATGAAAGTGATAGAAAGTGAAGACTAAAGTGAAAGAAAGGAAAGTGAAATGAAAAATTATTTTCTAGTTGCATTTGGTTAAGATGCACTTTTTGAAAAAAGTTAAAAGAATTAGCAGCTACTTTTATGAAAAAATAATTTTTCTTGTAATTTTTTCCCAAAAAATTGAAACCCAAGCTACCATGGGAAAAGTTTCTCTTTCCCGCACTTTCCAAGACTTTCATCATTCATTTGAAATTTTTGCCTACTAGCGATTAGAATGTTTGTTTTGGTATTTTGTGACAAACTATGTCCTAATATGTTGCTATCTCTTTCTTTCTCAACTCAGTAATTCTACGTTGCACCAGATCAGTACAAGAATTCCCAGAACGAAGGAAGCACTTCTTGAGATTCATGGAATTGGCAAGTAAATTCTAATGGTGGATTAAATCACTATTACCTACCAAAGCATTTTAATGAACGTATTGGTTTTATTTAGTGCAAATGTGAACTGGTATGGTGATCGGTTGTTCGAAGCCATTGAAGCTACCGTCAAGGAATACAATTAGACTCAGAAAAACTGCAGCGGTAGTAATGACAGTTTGGATTCTACAAAGAGGAGAAGAGATGACGATGACTCAATGGGAAGTACTGAATAGTTGAAGAAAAGGATAGATGTATCTGTAAATCTAGATTTTGATGGTTCGAATGCTGACATGACATGGACAGTAATTCTTTAGATCCAGAGGTTGACCAGAATGGAGGAAGAGAGTTCTACTCCCATGGTTAATGCTAGAAAATTGACAGGTTGTATTCCGTTCCTAGAAATAGCTATTGGGTATGGAAATCATCATCGTACTCGTTTCCTCTTTTCTATTTTCGTTTTTGGGAATACAAAAATTATCAACGTACTCCTATTTAGGGGGAAGAAATCTTTTGTTTTCAGTACATTGGCATGTTTGATTGAAAGGATTAGAGTATGTGATTGAGATTATTAATCCGTGGGCCCACTTATCCCATGTTTGTTTTGATATTTTGTTTTAGGATTATTAATCCAATGGATAATTAATTCAACAAATTTGTAGGATTATTAGTAATGGGGTAGGAGTGAGATTATGAATACCACATTAATTTGATAGGATTTGTGGGGTTATATTTCTGAGTACCAACCCGTGGCAAGGTGACGCCGACGTGTCAGCCGAGGTGCCACGTGTCATGGTAAGTCTTGCCGAGGTAATTTAAGATTTGCCGAGGTTATCTCTGAAGATATCTTAATCCGGGATAAACGGATAAAGGCCTCTCATTTCTCCTACCTCGGCTTAACATGCAAAGGTCGAGCTACCCGCAGAAGAATTAAGCCGAGGTAACTGTTAGATCGGCCATACCAGCCTATATAATATGATAATATTATCTTGGTCAGATGGATGTCCAACCATGTGAAGGAAGCCATGAGGCCAACACTTCATCAATTAGCTGGCCTTGAGGCCATGTGAGATGGCCATGAGGCCACGAGAAGCCATGTGAAGTAATGAAAAGCTTTTATTTGGAAAGCTGCCAAAAGTGCAACAATGGGCTGGCAAGCCAGCTCAAAAGTTGATGAAGAAGCCATCAACTAGTCTGGTGTATATATGGAGAGGTCGAGAAGAAGAGTGGGGACGATCTGAGACACACGGACAGGGTGAACAACAAGCTAATTGTTACACTTTCAGTTACAAGCTTAGGGAGCAAAGTGAGAAAATTACAGAGAGTTAATTGTAATTCTTATTGTTTATTCAATATAGTGAATTACCTCGGCTGACCGTGGATGTAGGCAATTTGCCGAACCACGTTAAATTCTTTGTGTTTTTATTTGTGCCATCTATTCTGCCTGTGTTCTACAACTGAATCACTAAGGTGGGCAGTGTGATCGGAAAATCACTCACACAATTTGGCGCCGTCTGTGGGAAAGTAAGACGAATAGATGGCCAATAACGCACAAAACGAGAAGGTTGGGGGCGACACTCCCGCTGGGAGTGGCAGGCCCATCGACCTTGACGTCGAAGGAGACAATCACAACGACAAAGCCCGTGACCAGGGGAACGGGGGAAAAGACGTCGTCCAGGAGGGCGACACTTCGAAGAAGATGGACCAGGGCAGATACTACAAGGAGGATAACCTCCAGGTATGGAGGGATAGGTGCCTACGAAGGGATGAGGAAGTCAAGGAACTGGCAGACAAGTTGGCAGACCTGCAATCGGTCGTCAACTTCATGATGCAAAACAATGTCATGCAGCCACCATACCCACTGCAGGATACGCCAATCCCAGCAGTTAAAACTCGGAATGAAGGAAGGAACATAATTCCTGAAGCACCACAACGCTCCAGGAACAAGAGGCACTCTCACCCACCCTCCGGGGAGGTCGGTAAGTCCCAGAGGACGTATTATACAAAGGATCAAGAACCCGGAGAACATCGGCATGTACAAAAGCAGGCTCTCTGCTTCGACACAACCCATGGAGAAAGATCAAAACGGACACACCACGAGGCCGAGAGTAGTGTGCCAAAGGGACTAAAATCGAAAGATAGCCGAGCTCCGGGGAGGAGTAAAGAAGACTTGAGAAACTACCTCAAGAGAAGGGAACAGAACGCTGAAGCCGAGGTAACCTCACTCGTCAATCCGAGGACACCGTTCTCGGTAGAACTGGACAAATTTGAAGCACCAAAAAGATTCAGCATGCTGAGGTTTCAAATTTATGATGGTAAGTCAGACCCTAACTTCCACGTTGGACTATTTTTAAACTCAATGGCGTTATACAGTGGAAACGAGCCTTTGCTCTGCAAAGTATTCCCCTCCTCCTTTGGGGAGATTGCATCGGACTGGTTCCATAGATTACCAAAGGGAAGCGTAAGGACATGGGAAGGCCTGGCCAAGATGTTTGTGGCCAGATTCGTGACGAACAAGCTACAGCCATTAAGGGTGGACGCTCTAATGGCTTTGAAAATCAGTAAGGGTGAAGGCCTTAGGGCCTATGCAAAAAGATATTACGAGGTGTTCAATCGAATACCTGAATGCAACCAGGAGGTAGCGGTCGTGTCTTTCAAGAACGGCCTGAAAGAAGATTGTTCACTACGGAAATCTTTGGCGAAGACATTGCCAAAGAGCATGGAGGAACTCATGGCAAGGATCGAAAAGTATGCCATAGCCGAGGAGGATACATCGGCACCAAAGGAGGTCAAACAGGAAGGGAACAGCTCGCCGAAACGAGGCCGAAGTAACAACGGGTTTGGCAAGACAGAAATAGAGTTAAGAGCTAAATAGGTGGTGACAACCGTATTCCGAATTCCAATCCAAAAAGTCCTAGGAAAAATTCGGAGCCAACCCTATTTCAGAACACCAGCAAAGGAACCCGGGGAGTTTATGGGAAGAAACATGGACAGACACTGTTATTATCACAATGAAAACGGACATACAACACAGGGTTGCAGAGCCCTAAAAGCACACTTAGAAGATCTGGTGAGGCAAGGCCACCTGAGAGACCTTGTCGATGAAACCAGAACGATGGAAGAACAGGCCAGACTGCCTCAGGCTGAAGCAGCCCCACCACCGCCGCAACCCCGGGCAGAAAGACCTCGGGTAGTAAATGTAATTCACTCCAAGGTGAATGAAAACGACATTCGGGGGAAACCCAAAATAAATAAAACACTTGCAGTACGTGAACCAGATCGGACTGAAAAGGCCTCGGCCGGAAGATTGCCAAGGTCCGATGATCACCTTCACCGAGGCCGACCTAGAGATGGTCCAGCACCCGCATAATGATGCCTTGGTAGTATCCCTCCAGGTTGGGGAGTGCCAAGTAAAACGCATCCTGATAGATCAAGGCAGCTCTTGTGACATCATGTACGTTAGATGTTACAAGGAGCTGGGCCTTCACCCTGACGACCTGGAGCAATCGAATGGCCCGATGGTCGGCTTCAATGGAACGCCGATGTGGCCACTGGGTGCCACAAACTTGGAAGTGCAAGCATGCACTAAGAAGATCAGGACCGAGTTCATCGTGATTGATACACCTTCACCATACAACATCATCATGGGCAGGCCGTGGTTGCATGCAATGGGTGCAGTTCCCTCAACATTGCACCAACTACTGCGCTTCCCAATAGAGCATGGGTCGAAGAAATCAGAGGAGATCAACTGCAGGCAAAGAATTGCTCCATGGCAGCAATGAAGACTACCTGCAATGTTCGAGAACCAGCCAAGGCAGAAATTGAAGATGAGGACATGGAAGTCCTGGATGATGTCGGCAAGGAGCCGGCCGAGAAAAGTGAGGAAACAC
>JAPPVO010000024.1:1437531-1843000 GCA_030407325.1 Camellia japonica | reverse complement strand
ACCGGCCAGCCAAAACAGTCACCGGCACAAAAGAGTGCCGGTCGGCACAATAAAGTGCCGATGGCAACACCAGTCAGCCGGTGGCCTCTAGCCACAGCCGGTGGTATGTGGGGTGCCTCACAAAGCATTCCCTGCCCTTCCAAGGCAAAACACAAGTGTTTGGTGCAAAACCAGACACAAGACGGTCGAGTTCGGAAGTCCTGAGGCAAGGCGCGCGAGCCGAGAACTCCGGGAACTCCAAACGAACACGAACATGGATAATCACCGAGTGTTCAAGCGGTGACGTCCAGGTCTTGAGGACGGTCAAAAATGGGGTGTCTACACCCATCAAAGAAAGCCTTGATATACAAAGGCTTGACATTTATGTCATAGAATTCGAAGGATATTCAAAAGGATATGAGAGGTTGATGCTCACCTCTTCCTGGCCTCGCATTCAGTTTCCATCGGAATAGCCCTTCAGACTCATCCTGTACCATACTCACTTGCGACTCCTCACTAGAGACTGGAATAGGATCCATGTCTTGGTCATCTTGGTCCTCCTTTTCAGCCTGGAACTCATGAGGCAGTATGTGTACCATATTGACTGATACTGAGGAAATGAGCCAAATCTGGATGGCTGGTTGTGCCTGTCCCCTTTCCTGGCCTACCCTGTTAGTAACTTCAGCAGCATCTCCATGCTGCACTCTGGCACTTCGTTGCTAACTGATTCTTTGAAGGATCTTTCTCAACTGGTTCCTTCAACAGAAATGTTTGCTCAGCCATGAAGGCTTCGAACATTTCTTCCTCTGCCATTTCCTTCTTTTGGCTTATGCCAATCTCTTCTTCCGTCTCGCTATCACTTTCCATCAGAGCCTTCTCCAACCCTGCTAAGCTGGCCCTCTCCCTGGCCTTTAGTTCAGAATGAACCTTGGCCAACTGTTCTCTGCCAACCAATTTGTTCTGTGGATTTGGCTTTGGGGCATGGTCTGGCTTTGGATTCTTCTTTTCTTCTGTCTTTACTAGTGAAGAACTCGCTCCACTTTCTTTCAGATCTTGCTGGTACTGGGTGTACCTACGCTGAATTTTCCTCCTCTGTGACCTTGAAATAACTGGGACCATATCTGGTTCCTTTGTCTTTGGGTGTTTAAGCAATACCCAATTGTTTGGAGCCACCAATGGAGGCTTGACCATCTTGCCTTGGTTTCCGACATCCCTTTGGGCAGGCACTTCCCTAGGCTTGTTCTGCATTACAAACCAATCTGGGACCCAGGTACCCATGAACTTATTGACTCAGATGTTGAACTGCTTTTTTCAACCTTCGAAGCCATCTTCGAAGCTAACTGTGAAGGTAAGTGTTTGGCTCTGACCTCATGTTTTGAGCCTGATTCAGACCTTCGATGCAGATAGCCACTTTCTGTCCTACGTGAGGTGGGTCTAGGGGGCCAATCCCTGGCTTTGATCCCATGAAATGAGCCTCTCTCCAATCTTCTTTCAGAATGACGGCTCTCCATTCTGTAATAGTTAGGTGGCCTAGATTCATGTAAGGGTCTCTTGCCTTTAGCATGCATTCTGTCCATTGCAGGCTCAACCACTGGTGGTCGTTGCCTATCACTAGCCGGATACGGCCTTTTGTTGTAAGCGTTGGTTGATTTAGGACGTCTTTGAACATCCCTGTAGTATTGCTTCCCATCAATTGGAAGCCCCTTCAACCATTTATAACTTAATCTGCACCTGGGACACATCCTCTGCATTACAGCTGCTTCCAGGAATCATCATCCAGTACTTCTTCATCAGAGTGTTCCTTCTGGCGTGAGAAACCTTGTCCAATGGCTGGTGGGTTTCCAGTGTCCTTCTTGGTAGTTGTCTGGTTGGCAATATGCATCTGCACATTGACCTCTTCCAACTCTTGTAGAGATAGATTCTGGAAGTTTGGTACAACCACAGTTAGCTGTGCTCTCTCCAACTTCTGGAAACGGGTTGCTGTCAATCCCCATGACCTTTTCTGTTTTGGCTGGAAATTTCAAACCCCCTCTCCGAATTTGCTCTTGGATCCTGTCTCGAAAAACAATGCAGTTTTTAGTCGAGTGAGACCAAGAGTTATGCCATTTACAATATACTTTCCCCTTAAGTTCATCTGGAGATGGCAGTTTTACTCCTTTAGGTAACTTAAGGAAGTTGGCCGCAAGCAAATGATCAAAGATGTCATCTGCTTTTGTTAAATCGAAAGAGTATTTTCTATGAAAATCTTTCTTTTTAAACTGCTGGTCAATTGTTGTATCCTTATGAATTAATGCTTCACAGATTACAGGTTCTTTGCCCACAATCTCCGCTGCATCGATCTCATAATTAGGATCTCTATAATATGTCTTGTACGACGCATTATTTCGATCTTGTTCCTCCTCTAGTAATGCTTCGTATCTAGACACCTTATAGGTCAGTTCCACCAAATCTCTGAATTCAGTTGAGTCAAACTTCTTTTGAAGCCTTGAACTCTAGGCCGTTTTGAGCCAATCTTACAAATTCTGATTTTGGCAGGATGACTCTACATTTATTTCGAGCCCTTTTAAATCTGGCGACAAACTGAGTAGCCTTTTCTTCAGGCCTTTGACTCAATCTAGCCAAGTCTGCCATAGAAACCTCTGGCTCCGATTGGAAGAACTGGGCATGAAATGCCTCTTCCATTTGTTGCCAATTTTGAATGGAGCCAGGTGTAAGGTTGATGTACCATACAAACGCTCCTCCAGATTAGAGAATTTGGAAATAATCTTAGTTTCATAAAGTCATGATTAGTAAATTCACCGCATTGAGCAGCAAACCTAGCAATATGCTCTATTGTTGACTGATTTCCAGTCCCATAAAAAAGGGTAAAATCTGGTATCCTGAACCCCCTTGGGTATTCATGTACCCTATCCACCCATTCTGGGTATGGTTTTCTATATACAGGAGTCTGGACCCCCCGAGCCATCGGTCCACACATCTCCCTAACAATATCACAATTTGGTCCCTAGGGACCATATTTTGTGCCTGTTGAACCATTACTGGAGGGATAAACACAGATTTGGTGGACAAACTTGTGCTTGCGGTCCTCTTGGTCCATAAGGTGGTATATTTGGGACTGGTTGCCCCTGTGGTGCAGGTTGCTGTTGGGGGTGTGGGTAACCCCTTTGAGCCTGTCCTGCGAAAGGACCTGCGAAAGGTGCTGGGACAGGTGTTGTGTCCCTTACATTTGCAGGCCAACCTTCCAACCCCCCGGGTATAAATTCGAATAAGGGATTATTATACCCCCTAGTGCCAGGTATGGCTTCGAACATGGGATTTGTAGCCATTCTTACGCCAGTTTCTTGTACTTGCCAGATCCACCAACTTGTATGGTTTCATTGTTAAGTACCAAGGCATTTTGGCCTGCTATAGGCCTCGAAATGGGTTCATACCAAGACTGAGGTGATGGTCTTTCATAGTTTTGGTTACTAGTTTGACCATTAGAATGTCCATTAACTTGCATAGGCTGTTTGTCTTTAGCCAATCTTTGCTGAGGGACATTTAAAACTTCTCTGTGTGTCTTGTGTTTGTTGGTTGGTGGTTATTCATTCGATCCAAAAAGGATGTTACCCACCTTTCCATTGTGTTCATTAATTGTTGTCCCATAGCATCTACTAAGCCATCCCATGGATTGGTTGGCTGAATAGATGGAACAGTGGATGGTCCAATTCCTTGGCTTCGTCCAATATTATGAACATATGGTTCTTGTCCCGAAGTACTGGTCTGTTCGACCATAGGTTCGGATAACATGGGAGTTTCCACAGGATGTGTTACCACATTATCCTCTGGATTAGGTATTTCTACCTCTCCTTCTAGCCTTCTTCCAAGCGTTCATTTTCTTCCTGTCGTCTTCGTCTAGCCATTTTAATTAGTCCCACCGGGCGTGCCAAAAATATATGTTGGCTTTTTGGCTGTTCGAAGGTTATTTTTGTAAATGCGAGCGTGCCAGCAAGGATCAATCAGTCCTTACAGAAATTATAATTGCCAACCAATTATCAGACGATTGTGTTTTAGTTCTTTCAGCCTCAATGAAGAGGACTTTTACTGGTGGCTTGACTTAGGAGAAATTAAGAGGAATAACAGTTAATATGAAGAACAATGGAAGTATTTCATTAAAATGAACACTTACAATGATCAGAATTCAGCCTCGAAGAGATTTACAGTGACGATCTACTTGAAACTACTCCTATGAATCGAAGTGCAGAACAAGTATTTAAAGTACAAGAAAGGTAAAGACTGGAAATGTAAAAAATTGGAAAATAAAATATGTAGAGTAAGACTGGTTTGTATGATCTGAGTCTGGGGGTTTTTCTGGGGACTTCCTTGCTATTTATACTCCTCAAGGATGACCATCGAATTACACTTCAAACCGTCGAACTGCTCCTCCATGATTGCTGATCATGCTGCCTTAGAAGTAGTTCCACTACGCCTTTTCTTGCAGTTGAACTTCCTTCTTGTATTTGAATTTGAATATGAGCAACCGTTGAAGCCACGTCATCTTGTATTTCTTTACTGATCCTGTGCTACTCAGATCAAGTGAGAACCAATTTTACTGCCACGTGTACGATCAATATCGAAGACTTGAGTAGTCTCCCCATACTACCCTTGCTTTGCCACGTGTCGAACTGTAATTGGCTTTTACAAAATATGTAGCCAACAAAAGTACAAATATGTTTATTCCATTGTAGAATAATAAAAGGTTATATCAAAGCTACTTTTCTTTCTTGGTTGAGAAATTATTCAACAATACTCTTGTGTGGGATTCAACAAAAAAATTGAACATAGTGATAGAAAGAAATTGATGCTGCCCATGCCATTATTTTTATTTTTATTACTACTAGAGATAAATGTAGCGGAACCTAAATACCATGGAAAATACCAAATTTTTGAACCCAGATATATCTTTATTAATGTGAGCCTTTATGTTTGTCTAGGGTAGTAAGAAAATATTTGAAATGACTACCAACAAACATTATATAGGAGAAGATCATACATACCTTTGGACTCTTAAAAAAACAAATGTAAATATGGCCATACATACCTTTTCCAATTGTTGACAATGCAGAAGCTTTGTTGGACTCTTGATAAAAAATACTTGGAATGACTACCAACAAGCATTATATAGGAGAAGATGATTGAATATAACAGTAGCATTCAAGTTGGGTTGTTTGTGTTCAATACTTCAACTACCCATAAACTCCCATTTAATAGCATTCAAGATAATTGAATATAGCTGTGTCATTCATTGAATATAGCAGTAGCATTCAAGTGCATTGTCAACAATTTTATATCTACCCATCAACTCACAGTTAATAACATTCAAGATAATTGAATATAGCTGTGGCATTCATTGAATATAACAGTAGCATTCAAGTGCATTGTCAACAATTTTATATCTACCCATCAAGAGCAATGTAATAGCATTCTAGTACAATATTAAAAACATGCTGCATACACCCAACTTTGTTTCCATAATAAATAATTCTGAAACAAAATAAAATAAAATAAAAAGTGCAATACACTACCAAATATTATCCAACATTTTTGAAAACATGAAAACATCCATACGAACTAACATTTTTTAACTACCAAATATTATCCAACATTACTAGTAAATAAAACAACACAAACACATACCACACTAAGCTTGAACTCTCTGAGAATAACTTTCAAAGATTAAGGACCCAATCCCTCATTCTACCAGTAGAATATCAATAAATACCTCCCTTAGTATGTGATCCGATGCAAGCTTGTTCACAGCTTTAGTGTAAGCAGGCACAGAATTTCCTCCATAGCATGCAATAGTGCCATGCACTCTTTCAGTAGTGAACGTGAGGCAGTAAGCCACCTTCAATTGAACCACTGTCATCGCCAACATTAGTACTGAAGCACTTGTCAATCGCTTTTCCATTAGGTCCACCTTCCTCTTGTTATTTTCACTCATTTCTTTGAGTGCTTCAGAAATATTAGCTTGAAAAGAGCTTCTCTTCTTACTCTTTTTACCTGCCATTTTGCTCTTGCCCTTGCCCCTGCCCTTGCCTTGGCCATCTCCATTGTCATTATCACTATCAATTTGCAATGCATCTAAGTCCTCATTCTTTACCTTAAATTCAGGATCAAAACTAGCACTACTTTCAGAAGATGATTTGGTGGAAGGATGAGCTAGTTTACCAGTTACGGATGTGTCTCCTAAGATAGAGACAACTCATGGAGTAAACCATTCCTTTTCAAAAGAATAGGTTAGAGTGAGAAGATCCTCCTTCTCTCTAGACACTTTCATTTCTAGGGTTTCTACATTCAATACTTCATTAAACGGCGTGAACTCTCTTTAACCATGGTTACCTCTCTTATTGACTCTGTATCATTAAGAGCTGAGGATGTTGAGTATGAGTGTACTATACAAGCAAGTCTTTCGAACGCAGTTTCGAAGGAGGGTGTTAGCACAGGGACACGGGTTTCGAAGGATTGATTCAAGATATTTCAAATCGCTTCAACGACCTCGTCGCACAACTTCGTCAAGATTCTTAGTCGAATCCGGTGTTTCCAAGTCCAAAGTGGTTGATCTAGTAGATGGAGAAGAGAGCTCTAGGATTTTGAAGCTCCCTATTGAAAAATCAAGTGGTGCTAGCAAATCTGTTGAACTGATTGAAAAGGGGTTGCAAGCCCACGCTGTTACATCTTTGTCGGTGGGTTAGGTGTGTCAGATTTGGCTGACAGAGCCTCTGATAGAGCAGTAAGGTTGATACTACTGGAAAAGAAAGTCACCTATTCATCCTCTACCAGAGATGCCCCCAAATCATGACCCGATTGGAGGAAATCGTGGAAGAGTGTGGGCTATATCGTGGGGGTCGTGGTGGAAGGGGACATTTGGGAGCAAACCGTGGTCAACATCTTCATGAGCAGAGAAGTGGGCTAAGGTTGCCTCAGAACCATCCAGAAATGAGGTCAAATTGAAATTCATTGCTCCGGTTGTTCATCAAGATCCTAGTTTTCAAAGCAATTCTATTGTGATTGACATGCCTGTACCATCCCCATTAGCTAAATAAGAATCATGTCTAGGTTAGATATTTCATTGATCGTACCCTCCCCTTTAACTATATCAAGAATAGTGCTTTCAATATGTGGAAGAATTTGGGGCTTTTGGAAGTACAGGTTAACGATGAAGGTTTTATTTTCTTCTTTTTTGAAAACCCAGATAGTTGTAAGCAGGTTATCGGTGGAGGCCCATGGTATATGTTGGAACAATCTTCTGTGTATATAAAATAACTTGAAATAAATTCGAACAAAATAAATAAATAACATACCAGATTTATTTATCGAACCGAATTAAAATTAAGACCAAGTCGAGTGTGTGACACTCTGTCCTTAAGACAGATTCGCCCCGCTACGGTACTTACGGTTGAGTGGCGTCTATCTCCCAGGATACAATGATCTTCACAAATTGTAGTAGTACATCAAACAATTTGTTCGGCGAATCAAACCTTGTATTTTAATACTCTCTTTAATTTATCCTAAATCTAATATGAAGAATAAATAATGCGAAGAAGAAAATTGGACAGCAAAAGGACTTTTGCAGACTCACTTTATCAGATCGATTTCTTCAGATCCAGAGACTTGTTGGAATAAGGCTCTATTTATAGGCCAAACCTGTGGTCCGAACAGGTATGCAAATGGTCAACAAGTGCTTTTTTTTGAATCCGAACAGGTGCACTTTTAAAATCAAACAATTTTTGACCGTTGAGACCAAATTTTCAAACAATTGAAAATTGTTCCGTTAGTGGAACTGTTTGAACTTTTATTTATTAATTAAACTATTTAATATATATATATATATATATATTAAACTATTTGAATATATATATATATATATTAACTTATTGAAATAGTTTAATAAATAAAGGAAGAGATACAAACTTTAGGAAATTACTTAGGAACCCAAAATTTGAATTTAGAATTAAATTAAATTCCCACAATTACAAACTTTAGGAAACCACTTAGGAATCTAAAATTTGAATTTAGAATTAAATTAAATTTCCACAATAATTTTTATTGAAAAAATTCAAATGAATTTTATCTAAATAAAAATTAATGTTAGACCCGAAAACGACGTCAACTTCCCATTCACTCATAAATGGTTTTTGACGTTCCGTCTTCACCTCTTCGGACCCACCCCAAACAACGTTTGGGGCCCACTCAATTTTGGCTAAAAAATATGCCTATATTAAACCATTTTTCCAACAATCCCCCACATGAATGAATTTGACGGAGAGAAAATGCAACAACATGATCTAATTACAGAGAGTACAGAAATTGGAAATATTCTGCAAAGGATAGGTAGCTTTTGGCTTTGAACCTTCCCTTGTGAGACACTATCGGATTTACTAGCTAACCAGTGAACATGATGTCTTGAACTGTTCAGCCGTTTGTGTAAACCAAGACAATAGAACTCACACAGATTATCCCCAGACACAGTTTAGTTCTCACTATTGTGTTCATTTTGGCCCTGAACAACCTGGTCTTTCATGAGTGCTCTAGAGAATTGTAGCCCTTCACAAATCTCATAGAACCGGCCCAGTTCACACTCACATAGGTGATTCTTATGAAGAGTATCCTCCATACTCCACTAGGTTTACCTAGATATAAGAATCATTAAAATTTTACTTAACCTTTAACCTGCAGACATCACTATTTCATCAAAGAAATGGGTAGGAGTTAGACTCCCCAGTGATCCTTCTGAGTCATTCACAACTCGGTTGTCCCTTTGAACCTAGATCTTGGGATCTCCAGTCAACTAGGTTGGGTTGCCTTGTGGTAACTCTTATTTAATAGGCTTAAGTCCCATTCCCCTCGATGAATTCTAACTAACTCTCTTGCTAACCCTTTGGTTAGTGGATCCGCTATGTTGTCTTTAGACTTAACATATTCTATGGAAATAATTCCATTAGAGAGTAGTTGTCTCACGGTGTTATGTCGACGACGAATGTGTCGTGACTTACCGTTATACATATGACTCTGTGCTCTACCAATTGCGATTGACTATCACAATGTATGCATATAGCAGGCACCGGTTTTGGCCATATTGGAATATCTTCAAGGAAGTGGCGAAGCCATTCTGCTCTTCCCCAGCTTTGTCTAAAGCTATGAATTCAGATTCCATAGTAGACCTAGCAATACAAGTCTGTTTGGAAGATTTCCAAGATACAGCCGCCCCACCAAGAGTAAAGACATACCCACTGGTGGACTTTAGTCTCTTGTATCCGATATCCAATTTGCATCACAGTATCCTTCAAGTACTGCTGGATATCTAGTATAATTAAGCCCAATGTTACGAGTAAATCGGAGATATCTTAGAACCCTTATAATTGCTTTCCAGTGTTCTACTCCCGGATTACTCGTATATCTACTTAATTTACTTACTCATAAGCTATATCTGGGCGAGTGCAGTTCATCAAGTACATTAAGCTTCCAATAATTTGGGCATACTCTAATTGAGAAATACTTTCCTGTACATTCTTAGAAAGATACAAATTAACATCTACAGGAGTTCTAGCAAGATGATCATCATCTTTGCTGAATTTGTCAAGTATTTTCTCAATGTAATGAGATTGTGACAAAGCATATCCTTCTGATGTTTTGGTAATTTTCATACCAAGAATTACATCAGCAATGCCATGTCCTTCATGTCAAAATGTTTATTCAACATTTTCTTGTAGTTTTAATCATATCATTATTACTACCAATGATGAGCATATCATCTACATAAAGACATACAATGAATAACCTTTGTCTGTGTTTTTAATATAAACACATTTGTCACACTCATTAATTTTAAATCCATTTGACATCATTGCCTTGTCAAATTTCTCATGCCATTGCTTTGGGGCTTGTTTTAAACCATATAATGATTTAACCAATTTACACACTTTCTTTTCTTTCCCTGGAACAGAAAACTTCTGGTTGTTCCATGTAAATTTCTTCATTTAACTCACCATTTAAGAAAGCGGTTTTAACATCCATTTGATGAATTTCTAGATTGTATAGAGATGCAATGGCAATTAGCATTCTAATGGATGTTATTCTAGTAACCGGTGAGTATGTGTCAAAGTAATCTAGACCTTCTTTTTGTCTAAAACCTTTGACTACAAGTCTTGCCTTGTATTTGTCTATTGATCCATCCGCTTTCATTTTCCTTTTGAAAATCCACTTGTACCCAAGAGGTTTACAACCTGGTGGCAAGTCCACTAATTCCCAAGTGTGATTTTGCAAGATGGATTCAACTTCACTGTTGACAGCTTCTTTCCATAAAGGAGCTTCAGGACTGGACATAGCCTCTTTAAAAGTTAAAGGCTCATTTTCTAACAAATATGTTAGAAAATCTGGACCAAAAGATTTTGAGGTTCTAGCACGTTTACTACGCCTAGGTTCCTCTTCCTCATTTTGATCTAACTCTTGTTCTTGATCATGTTTTGATCATTACTAGTAATAGCATCAAAAGATCTTTTTTATTACTAGTCTCTTGTCCAGTCTTATTTGGAAATACATGTTCAAAGAAAGATGCATTCCGAGACTCAATAATAGTATTTACATGCATTTCGGAATGTTCTGATTTATGAATCAAAAACCGATATGCACTACTATTCTTGGCATAACCAATGAAAATGCAATCAATGGTCTTAGGACCTATCTTAGTCTTTTTAGGACTAGGAATAGCCACTTTAGCCAAACACCCCCACACTTTTAAGTATTTGTAGGATGGTACTCTTCCATGCCACAATTCATAAGGTGTTTGATTTATTTTCTTTCGGGGTACTTTATTTAAAATATAATTAGCAGAAAGTATTGCTTCCCCCCACAAGTTCTGAGGTAATCCAGAACTTATTAACATGGCATTCATCATTTCTTTTAAAGTCCTATTTTTCCTTTCAGCAATTCCATTTTGCTGAGGTGAGTAAGGAGCGTGGTTTGATGAATTATTCCATGTTCTTTACAAAATTCACCAAAAGGTGATTCATATTCACCACCTCTATCACTTCTAAGTTTCTTGATTTTCTTACCAAGTTGATTTTCAACTTCATTCTTATATTGAATGAAAGTTTCCAAAGCTTCATCCTTGGTTCGAATTAAATAAACATAACTATATCTAGTATAGTCATCTATAAAAGTGATAAAATATTTTTTCCACCTCTAGTTTGAATTGATTTAAAATCACAAATGTCACTATGAATTAATTCAAGTGGTTCCGTACTTCTTTCAATTGAATGAAAAGGAGTTTTAGATAATTTTGCCTCAACACAAATTTCACATTTATGATTTGAATCAATGTCAAATTTAGGTAAACATTCCATATTAATTAATCTACGCAAAGATCCATAATTAACATGTCCTAGTCTACCATGCCATAAATTTGAAGACTCAAGCAAGTAAGAAGAAGATGTAGTATTATTAATAACTGAGGGTACAACGGTCATTACATTTAACTTGAAAAGGCCATCAGACATGTAACATTTTCCTACATACATCCCATTCTTAGTAAGTACAAATTTATCACTCTCAAATACTAGCCTAAACCCATTCTTACTCAACAAAGATCCGGAAACAAGATTCTTGCGAATGTCCGGTACATGCAGCACATTGTTGAGAGTGAGTTCCTTTCCAGATGTCATCTTGAGTACAATCTTTCCTTGTCCTTCAACTTTGGAAGTTGAGGAGTTGCCCATAAAAAGTTGTTCACCATTGTCCACTGTAGAATAAGATGTGAACATCTTTTTGTCGGCACAAATATGGCGAGTACACCAGTGTCCACCCACCATTCTTTAGGATTTCCGACAGATTTGCCTCGGAAACAACTGCAGAAAGATTGATGTCATCTACACCATTGGAAATATTGTCCACTTCGGTCATATGGGCTTGAGCAGGCTTCTTGCTTGTTCTCCTTTTGCCTTTGCTACGGCAATCTTTGGCCCGATGTCCCTCTTTGTCACAGATGTAACATTTGCCATTAAACTTGTACTTTTTATTATCCCCCCCTTTAGAGCCTTGTGATGAACTTTCTCCAGAAGACTTTCGTTTCTTGGTTTTTGAAGCATGTTCCACCACATTTGCCTTAGACTCCATAGGAAGCTTACCAGCCCCTTTTCAGAATTGCGGTTGTCCTCCTCAATCCTCAAACGCACAATTAACTCGTCCATAGAAATTTCTTTGCGCTTGTGTTTGAGGTAGTTCTTGAATTCCTTCCAGCCTTTTGGTAATTTTTCAATTAAGGCTGCAACTTGGAAGGATTCACTGAGAGACATACCTTTGTGTGAATGTCATGCAGAATGAGTTGGAAATCTTGAGCTTGGCTGATCACAGTTTTTGAATCAACCATTACAAAATCCAGGAATCTGCCAACCACAAATTTCTTTGAGCCGGCATCTTCCGTTTTGTATTTTTTCTCCAAAGACTCCCAAAGTTCCTTTGCTGTCTTGATAGGACTGTAGACGTTGTATAATGTGTTGTCAAGTCCGTTCAAGATATAGTTCCGGCAAAGGAAATCGGCATGTTTCCAAGCATCAACCGCAGCAACCACTTGCCGGTCGGTTTCATCCTCTTTAGGATAGGAGCATCTTCACGGAGGAAACGAGCCAGGTTAGAGTTGTAAGATAGAACAACATTTTCTGTTGCCATCTTTTAAAGTCAGTTCCTGAGAACTTCTCTGGCTTTTCACTGTGATTTACCGGTACTGTTACAACAAGAGAGGGGGTTGGCTCATTGCAGCCACCACAGTAGTACTTGTTTGGGCATTAGTTTCAGTAGCCATCAATTCTAATTTATAAAACAAAATTATAATTAGAATTTACACTACACAGAAAATTAAACCAAATTCACAGAATTAAATTCTGTAAAAAAAAAAAGAAACACGAATGTAACTTTTATTTTCCAATTAATTTGGAAAGGAAATAAAATAAAATTTTATTCAACCAAATTAATTCCACACAGGAAATTAAATTCTGTAAAATAAAAGAAATAAGAATATAACTTTTATTTTTCAATTAATTTGGAAATAAAATAAAATTTTATTCAACCAAATTAATTTCACACAGAAAATTAATTTCTATAACACTTCAAAAATTAAAAAACTAAAAAGAATTTTAAGTAATGAAAACTCAGAAAATAATTTCTAAAACCCAAAATTAATTTCTGAAAAAATTCCACAAAAATATATTCTGAATTGTTAATGACACCAGTATCGTACTACTAGTTGTCAAAGAAAATAGACAGTATATTACTACTATCTGTCAAATAGCATATAATCACTATTTGTTTTTCCAACCAGAATATTATTTTGTAAATCCACAGAAAATAATTTTCTTAAAAGAAGAAAAAGAAAAGGAAACAAACGAAAAATTCTGTAAACAGAATAATTCGAATCTGTCTTAAGATTGTTGGAACAATCTTCTGTGTAATAAAATAACTTGAAATAAATTCAAACAAAATAAATAAATAACATACCAGATTTATTTATCGAACCGAATTAAAATTAAGACCAAGTCGAGTGTGTGACACTCTGTCCTTAAGACAGATTCGCCCCGCTACGGTACTTACGGTTGAGTGGCGTCTATCTCCCAGGATACAATGATCTTCACAAATTGTAGTAGTATATCAAACAATTTGTTCGGCGAATCAAACCTTGTGTTCTAATACTCTCTTTAATTTATCCTAAATCTAATATGAAGAATAAATAATGCGAAGAAGAAAATTGGACAGCAAAAGGACTTTTGCAGACTCACTTTTATCAGATCGATTTCTTCAGATCCAGAGACTTGTTGGAATAAGGCTCTATTTATAGGCCAAACCTGTGGTCCGAACAGGTATGCAAATGGTCAACAGGTGCTTTTTTTTGAATCCGAATAGGTGCACTTGTTAAAATCAAACAATTTTTGACCGTTGAGACCAAATTTTCAAACAATTGAAAATTGTTCCGTTAGTGGAATGTTTGGAACTTTTATTTATTAATTTAAACTATTTAAAAAATATATATATATATATATATATATTAAACTTATTGAAATAGTTTAATAAATAAAGGAAGAGATACAAACTTTAGGAAATTACTTAGGAACCCAAAATTTGAATTTAGAATTAAATTAAATTCCCACAATTACAAACTTTAGGAAACTACTTAGGAATCCAAAATTTGAATTTAGAATTAAATTAAATTTCCACAATAATTTTTATTGAAAAAATTCAAATGAATTTTATCTAAATAAAAATTAATATTAGACCGAAAACGACGTCAACTTCCCATTCACTCATAAATGGTTTTTGACGTTCCGTCTTCACCTCTTCAGACCCACCCCAAACAACGTTTGGGGCCCACTCAATTTTGGCTAAAAAATATGCCTATATTAAACCATTTTTCCAACAGTATGTAGGCGGCATTCTTTTGATTTTGAAAAAATGGCACAGAATGATGAAGCTAACTAAGGAAGACCAGGGCACTATTCCTGTTTGGGTAAAATTTTACAATGTTTCCATGGAATTTTGGGAAAGTGAGGGGCTTAGTCGCATCGCAAGCACTATTGGAGTACCTCTGTTCATGGATCACCTCACAACTTCTGGGAACCGTATTTCCTTTGCAAGAGTGTGTGTTGAAATTAAGGCAAATTTAAACCTGCTGTAACAAGCCCGCGGGGGACCTCGCTACAGTCGGACTCTCCTTTTTGTCGTGCGGTTCTAAATCTGAACCAAAGAGTCCAACTCCGGCAAATCGTTTTGAAGAAAAAAGATTTTTTGAAAAGAGTGCCAAACATGGACTGCTTTGCCAGATTACAGAGTCGCCACCTAAATATTTTTTAATGGGAATTTAGGAAACCTGACTCGTGCCGAAGGCCACGGTCCGTCATCACCAAATGTCTTGGCTCGGGAGCTTGGGTACGATGGGGAAGGTCACTATGAGCACCCCCTTTCGCCCGGTCCGAAGACCGGCCTCTACTAACCTGATATCCTTTTGAAAACTTACTGTTCTTATTCCGGTTATTACCTAGAATTACTATGTTATGCGCGCACAAACAAGTATAGACTAGATTGCCTAATTGGAAAAACATTGCATATCCGTTTGTTTTGAAAACGTGTTAGAATTTGCTACTCGCAAGTAGGCTAAAACGGATTTCAATGAGTTTTCCAACTCAGCAACCAACCTTCACCCACAGGCATTCAAACAGTTAATCACATAAGCATTAGCCGCATGGAAGCATACTGTCATGGCACATTCACACACATGTGGTATGCTAAAGCGTAAAAACTTACATCGTACTCCGTGCCAAAACAAAAACTAGTTAGCAAACATGCTGCCTAGTTCATGTTAAGTGCTAATGCAACACAATAACATGTAATCTAGGATAGGCTCGGCTAACCCTAAAAATGGCATTGAATGCCATGATGCACGTATTCAATTGAGAATTGAAAATACGATGCAGTTGTATGATGTACCGAGCCGGTGCATGTTAACAAATGCATGGATGCACCATGCTTGCATAAAGGTATGCTAATAAGAGTATGCCCTAATCTACCACGTAAGCAGGTAAATAAAAGGGAAGAAAGAAATGGGGATTGGAAGACATACACCACTCACCCACACTTATTACAATTATGCCCTCGCTCGGAGGGGCCAAAAAATACATAATAATACAGTCAAATATAATAAAATAGCAACAAAATTTACTAATTAATCAAATTAATATTAAACATAAAAGAAAAGCAGCTGCCTCGGGATGCGGAAGATGCAGCTCGAGCCGCTGCCCGGAACCACACCTGCACATGCTGCCTCTGGTTCTACTACCCTCCTATCTGAAAAATGCCAAAGTCCAGGACATCTTCAAGACTAGTACCACCGGCTGGGAATGACTGGTGTAAATGACCACCGGCTACTGGAAGCAGGCGAAAAATCATGCCGATCGGCACACTTGTATACTGCCGGTCGGCAGAAAGTTCCTGCAGGGGACAGTTTGACAGCAGCAGCAGACCAGCAATGCATGGCATGGGTTTTTAGGCATATGTATGCACGGCCATTGCCTCCTATCATGCTTGGGGGATCAAGGAAGCATGACCCTTGGTTCTTGGGCCATCAATTATGCATCTTGATGCATGATGGCCTAAGAGGCCAAGGTTGCATTTTTTTAATGGGAATGCATGCAACAAACAAATGAGTGCCAAGACCCTATCATGTCCAAAGTCAAGGGCCCGGTGACATGAGAATTGAGGTGTGTTTTGTCACTTGAAGTACAAACACCCCTCGTTTCTCACACTTGGTTTGACACCCCAAACCAAGTAATGCAATGCATGTTATGCTAACATGGTTCAACAATGCAATCTAATGGTAAGATACAAACATGCCAAATGTAATGCAACATGCAAGGTGCAAATGCAATGCAAACATGGATGAACCATGTAATAGAACCATCATGCTACCATACTTAATGAAGCAAGTATGCAAAGAACATGAGACAAACATGCTAAAGTGGGCTTAAACCATAAAGGGGCAGACCTCAATCCACCCCCAAAACAGTGGCCAAAAGTGCCTAAAATGGACAATTATTCATGCTAACATGCAAGCCAAAATGGGGGCCTAAGACTAAGGCACAAAATGGAGCATTACACCATCACTAACAAGACCACTCATAGCATGGAATGAGCAACCAAAAATAGATGTGTAGCATGCAAAAATAAGCCACAAAAACACATGATATGGTGATCCAAATACCTAAACATGCAAGCATGGCCAATGACCACCCTTTAAGACACAAGATTACAACACTTCAAAACATGAAAGTGATGATAAATGGAGACATACAAGCATGGAATAGGGACTGAAATGACATATTAAATGATCCCAAATCACTTAAATAGCCTAACCAATGCTTGTTCATGGATCATATACTCAAAGCTTACAAGCCACAATGCAAAGCAACTACATTAAGCATGCCAAAAATGGTAAAACCAGTGGCTCACAGCCCTAAAACATGGAGCAATGAATTTCAATTTGACCTCATTTCTGGATGGTTTCTGAGGCAACCTTAGCCCAACTTCTCTGCTCATGAAGATGTTGACCACGGTTTGCTCCCAAATGTCCCCTTCCACCACGACCCCCACGATATAGCCCACCTCTTCCACGATTTCCTCCAATCGGGTCATGATTTGGGGGCATCTCTGGTAGAGGATGAATATGGTGACTTTCTTTTCCAGTAGTATCAACCTTACTGCTCGTATCAGAGGCTCTGTCAGCCAAATCTGACACACCTAACCCACCGACAATAGATGTAACAGCGTGGGCTTGCAACCCCTTTTCAATCAGTTCAACAGATTTGCTAGCACCACTTGATTTTTCAATAGGGAGCTTCAAAATCCTAGAGCTCTCTTCTCCATCTACTAGATCAGACCACTTTGGACTTGGAAACACCGGATTCGACTAAGAATCTTGACGAAGTTGTGCGACGAGGTCGTTGAAGCGATTTGAAATATCTTGAATCGAATCCTTCGAAACCCGTGTCCCTGTGCTAACACCCTCCTTCGAAACTGCGTTCGAAAGACTTGCTTGTATAGTACACTCATACTCAACATCCTCAGCTCTTAATGATACAGAGTCAATAAGAGAGGTAACCATGGTTAAAGAGAGTTCACGCCGTTTAATGAAGTATTGAATGTAGAAACCCTAGAAATGAAAGTGTCTAGAGAGAAGGAGGATCTTCTCACTCTAACCTATTCTTTTGAAAAGGAATGGTTTACTTCCATGAGTTGTCTCGTATCTTAGGAGACACATCCGTAACTGGTAAACTAGCTCATCCTTCCACCAAATCATCTTCTGAAAGTAGTGCTAGTTTTGATCCTGAATTTAAGGTAAAGAATGAGGACTTAGATGCATTGCAAATTGATAGTGATAATGACAATGGAGATGGCCAAGGCAAGGGCAGGGGCAAGGGCAAGAGCAAAATGGCAGGTAAAAAGAGTAAGAAGAGAAGCTCTTTTCAAGCTAATATTTCTGAAGCACTCAAAGAAATGAGTGAAAATAACAAGAGGAAGGTGGACCTAATGGAAAAGCGATTGACAAGTGCTTCAGTTACTAATGTTGGCGATGCAGTGGTTCAATTGAAGGTGGCTCTACTGCCTTCACGTCACTACTGAAGAGTGCATGGCACTATTGCATGCTATGGAGGAAATTCATGTGCCTGCTTACACTAAAGCTGTGAACAAGCTTGCATCGGATCACATACTAAGGGAGGTATTTATTGATATTCGTACTGGTAGAATGAGGGATTGGGTCCTTAATCTTTGAAAGTTATTCTCAGAGAGTTCAAGCTTAGTGTGGTATGTGTTTGTGTTGTTTTATTTACTAGTAATGTTGGATAATATTTGGTAGTTAAAAAAATGTTAGTTCGTATGGATGTTTTCATGTTTTCAAAAAGTTTGGATAATATTTGGTAGTGTATTGCACTTTTTATTTTATTTTTTTTCAGAATTATTTATTATGGAAACAAAGTTGGGTGTATGCAGCATGTTTTTTAATATTGTACTAGAATGCTATTACATTGCTCATGATGGGTAGATATAAAATTGTTTGACAATGCACTTGAATGCTACTGTTATATTCAATGAATGCCACAGCTATATTCAATTATCTTGAATGTTATTATACTGTGAGTTGATGGGTAGATATAAAATTGTTGACAATGCACTTGAATGCTACTGCTATATTCAATGAATGCCACAGCTATATTCAATTATCTTGAATGCTATTACAATGGGAGTTTATGGGTAGTTGAAGTATTGAACACAAACAACCCAACTTGAATGCTACTATTATATTCAATGATCTTCTCCTGTATAGTGCTTGTTGGTAGTCATTCCAAGTATTTTTTATCAAGAGTCCAACAAAGCTTCTGCATTGTCAACAATTGGAAAAGGTATGTATGGCCATATTTACATTTGTTTTTTTAAGAGTCCAAAGGTATGTATGATCTTCTCCTATATAATGTTTGTTGGTAGTCATTTCAAATATTTTCTTACTACCCTAGACAAACATAAAGGCTCACATTAATAAAGATATATCTGGGTTCAAAAATTTGGTATTTTCCATGGTATTTAGGTTCCGCTACATTTATCTCTAGTAGTAATAAAAATAAAAATAATGGCATGGGCAGCATCAATTTCTTTCTATCACTATGTTCAATTTTTTTGTTGAATCCCACACAAGAGTATTGTTGAATAATTTCTCAACCAAGAAAGAAAAGTAGCTTTGATATAACCTTTTATTATTCTACAATGGAATAAACATATTTGTACTTTTGTTGGCTACATATTTTGTAAAAGCCAATTACAGTTCGACACGTGGCAAAGCAAGGGTAGTATGGGGAGACTACTCAAGTCTTCGATATTGATTGTACAACGTGGCAGTAAAAATTGGTTCTCCACTTGATCTGAGTAGCACAGGATCAGTAAAGAAATACAAGATGAGGACTTGGCTTCAACGGTTGCTCATATTCAAATTCAAATACAAGAAGGAAGTTCAACTGCAAGAAAAGGCGTAGTGGAACTACTTCAAAGGCAGCATGATCAGCAATTATGGAGGAGCAGTTCGACGGTTTGAAGTGTAATTCGATGGTCATCCTTGAGGAAGTATAAATAGCAAGGAAGTCCCCAGAAAAACCCCCAGACTCAGATCATACAAAACCAGTCTCTTACTCTACATATTTTATTTTCCAGTTTTTTACATTTCCAGTCTTTACCTTTCTTGTACTTTAAATACTTGTTCTTCTACTTCGATTCATAGGAGTAGTTTCAAGTAGATCGTCACTGTAAATCTCTTCAGGCTGAATCTGATCATTGTAAGTGTTCATTTTAATGAAATACTTCCATTGTTCTTCATATTAACTATATTCCTCTTAATTTCTCCTAAGTCAAGCCACCAGTAAAAGTCCTCTTTCATTGAGGTTGAAAGAACTAAAACACAATCGTCTGATAATTGGTTGGCAATTATAATTTCTGTAAGGACTGATTGATCCTTGCTGGCACGCTCGCATTTACAAAAATAACCTTCGAACAGCCAAAAAGCCAACATATATTTTTGGCACGCCCGTGGGACTAATTAAAATGGCTAGACGAAGACGACAGGAAGAAAATGAACGCTTGGAAGAAGGCATAGAAGGAGAGGTAGAAATACCTAATCCAGAGGATAATGTGGTAACACATCCTGTGGAAACTCCCATGTTATCCAAACCTATGGTCGAACAGACCACTACTTCGGGACAAGAACCATATGTCATAATATTGGACGAAGCCAAGGAATTGGACCATCCACTGTTCCATCTATCCAGCCAACCAATCCATGGGATGGCTTAGTAGATGCTATGGGACAACAATTAATGAACACAAAACAATGGAAAGGTGGGTAACATCCTTTTTGGATCGAATGAATAACCACCAACCAACAAACACAAGACACACAGAGAAAGTTTTAAATATCCCTCAGCAAAGATTGGCTAAAGACAAACAGCCTATGCAAGTTAATGGACATTCTAATGGTCAAACTAGTAACCAAAACTATGAAAGACCATCACCTCAGTCTTGGTATGAACCCATTTCGAGGCCTATAGCAGGCCAAAATGCCTTGGTACTTAACAATGAAACCATACAAGTTGGTGGATCTGGCCAAGTACAAGAAACTGGCGTAAGAATGGCTACAAATCCCATGTTCGAAGCCATACCTGGCACTAGGGGGTATAATAATCCCTTATTCGAATTTATACCCGGGGGGTTGGAAGGTTGGCCTGCAAATGTAAGGGACACAACACCTGTCCCAGCACCTTTCGCAGGTCCTTTCGCAGGACAGGCTCAAAGGGGTTACCCACACCCCCAACAGCAACCTGCACCACAGGGGCAACTAGTCCCAATATACCACCTTATGGACCAAGAGGACCGCAAGCACAGTTTGTCCACCAAATCTTGTGTTTATCCCTCCAGTAATGGTTCAACAGGCACAAAATATGGTCCCTAGGACCAAATTGTTGATATTGTTAGGGAGATGTGTGGACCGATGGCTCGGGGGGTCCAGACTCCTGTATATAGAAAACCATACCCAGAATGTGGATAGGGTACATGAATACCCAAGGGGTTCAGGATACCAGTTTTACCCTTTTTTATGGGACTGGAAATCAGTCAACAATAGAGCATATTGCTAGGTTTGCTGCTCAATGCGGTGAATTTACTAATCATGACTTTATGAAACTAAGATTATTTCCAAATTCTCTAATTGGAGGAGCGTTTGTATGGTACATCAACCTTACACCTGGCTCCATTCAAAATTGGCAACAAATGGAAGAGGCATTTCATGTCCAGTTCTTCCAATCGGAGCCAGAGGTTTCTATGGCAGACTTGGCTAGATTGAGTCAAAGGCCTGAAGAAAAGGCTACTCAGTTTGTCGCCAGATTTAAAGGGCTCGAAATATGTAGAGTCATCCTGCCAAAATCAGAATTTGTAAGATTGGCTCAAAACGGCCTAGAGTTCAAGCTTCAAAAGAAGTTTGACTCAACTGAATTCAGAGATTTGGTGGAACTGACCTATAAGGTGTCTAGATACGAAGCATTACTAGAGGAGGAACAAGATCGAAATAATGCGTCGTACAAGACATATTATAGAGATCCTAATTATGAGATCGATGCAGCGGAGATTGTGGGCAAAGAACCTGTAATCTGTGAAGCATTAATTCATAAGGATACAACAATTGACCAGCAGTTTTAAAAGAAAAGATTTTCATAGAAAATACTCTTTCGATTTAACAAAAGCAGATGACATCTTTGATCATTTGCTTGCGGCCCAACTTCCTTAAGTTACCTAAAGGAGTAAAACTGCCATCTCCAAATGAACTTAAGGGGAAAGTATATTGTGAATGCATAACTCTTGGTCTCACTCGACTAAAACTGCATTGTTTTTCGAGACAGGATCCAAGAGCAAATTCGGAGAGGGGGTTTGAAATTTCCAGCCAAAACAGAAAAGGTCATGGGGATTGACAGCAACCCGTTTCCAGAAGTTGGAGAGAGCACAGCTAACGTGGTTGTACCAAACTTCCAGAATCTATCTCTACAAGAGTTGGAAGAGGTCAATGTGCAGATGCATATTGCCAACCAGACAACTACCAAGAAGGACACTGGAAACCCACCAGCCATTGGACAAGGTTTCTCACGCCAGAAGGAACACTCTGATGAAGAAGTACTGGATGATGATTCCCTGGAAGCAGCTGTAATGCAGAGGATGTGTCCCAGGTGCAGATTAAGTTATAAATGGTTGAAGGGACTTCCAATTGATGGGAAGCAATACTACAGGGATGTTCAAAGACGTCCTAAATCAACCAACGCTTACAACAAAAGGCCGTATCCGGCTAGTGATAGGCAACGACCACCAGTGGTTGAGCCTGCAATGGACAGAATGCATGCTAAAGGCAAGAGACCCTTACATGAATCTAGGCCACCTAACTATTACAGAATGGAGAGCCGTCATTCTGAAAGAAGATTGGAGAGAGGCTCATTTCATGGGATCAAAGCCAGGGATTGGCCCCCTAGACCCACCTCACGTAGGACAGAAAGTGGCTATCTGCATCGAAGGTCTGAATCAGGCTCAAAACATGAGGTCAGAGCCAAACACTTACCTTCACAGTTAGCTTCGAAGATGGCTTCGAAGGTTGAAAAAAGCAGTTCAACATCTGAGTCAATAAGTTCATGGGTACCTGGGTCCCAGATTGGTTTGTAATGCAGAACAAGCCTAGGGAAGTGCCTGCCCAAAGGGATGTCAGAAACCAACGCAAGATAGTCAAGCCTCCATTGGTGGCTCCAAACAATTGGGTATTGCTTAAACACCCAAAGACAAAGGAACCAGATATGGTCCCAGTTATTTCAAGGTCACAGAGGAGGAAAATTCAGCGTAGGTACACCCAGTACCAGCAAGATTTGAAAGAAAGTGGAGCGAGTTCTTCACTAGTAAAGACAGAAGAAAAGAAAGAATCCAAAGCCAGACCATGCCCCAAAGCCAAATCCACAGAACAAATGGTTGGCAGAGAACAGTTGGCCAAGGTTCATTCTGAACTAAAGCCAGGGAGAGGGCCAGCTTAGCAGGGTTGGAGAAGGCTCTGATGGAAAGTGATAGCGAGACGGAAGAGATTGGCACATAAGCCAAAAGAAGGAAATTGCTAGGAAGAAATGTTCGAAGCTTCATGGCTGAGCAACATTTCTGACTGAAATGACCAGTTGATAAAGATCCTTCCAAATAATCGGTATCAACGAAGTGCCATAGTGCAGGCATGGAAGATGCTGCGAAGTTACTAATCAGGGTAGCCAGGAAAGGGACATGCACAACCAGCCATCCATTTGGCTCATTTCCTCCTGGTATCCATCAATATGTATCACATACTGCCTTCATGAGTTTTCCAGGCTGAAAGGAGGACAAGATACCAGACATGGATCCTCATTCCTTCTCTAGTGAGATTCGCAAAGTGAGTATGGTACAGGTTAGTTCCTGAGTGGCTATTCCCGATGATAACTGAATGCGAGGGCCAGGAAGAAGGTGAGCATCAACCTCTCATATCCTTCTTAAATATCCTTCGAATTCTATGACATAACATGTCAAGCCTTTGTATATCAAGGCTTCTTTGATGGGTGTAGTAGACACCCCATTTTTGACCGTCCTCAAGACTTGGACGTCACCGCCTGGACACCCGGTGATTATCCATGATTGTGTTCGTCTCGAGTTCCCGGAGGCCTCGGCAGCGCGCCTCGTCTCAGGACCTCTTGACTCGACTGCTTCGTGTTCGGTTTTGGCACCAAACACTTGTGTTTTTGCCTTCAAGGGTAGGGAGAGGCTTGTTAGCCATCCCTAAAGCCCACCGGCTGCCCCACACCTCCACCGGCACCCCCTAGTGGCCACCGCACTTATTTCTCAAAACTTTGGCCGGTCGGCACTGTATTCTGCCGACCGGCACTTTTTTGTGCCGGTGACTGTTTTGGCTGGCCGGTGTGACCCTTTGCACCCCCAGGGATGGTGCATCCCAGCTGTGACAGCTGGAATGCACTATACCACTCCCCATGCCCGGGTTTGCACCTTTGCACCCTTGAACCCCATAAACCTTCTAGAAGGTTGAACCCTTGGCCAAGCTTCTTGGAGAAGCTTGGCCAGCTGTCTTAGCTTCCCTTGGAAGCCAAGACCCTCTTGCACCTCTTGAACCCCCTCTCTTTGCTTAGCCATTAAGTTAAGAGCTTTATTTTGTCTATATAAGCAAGGCTTCTCTCCCTTTGATCAAGGTTGGCCACTTTAGACCTAAAAAACCAGAGCTTACACACATATCTCTGATATACATCCATATATATCTATATCTCCCTCTCTCATCCTCTGTGTGTGTGTTTTAGGCCCAAAAAGTGTGGTTTTACCTCACTTTTTGCACTCTTACACACACTACTACACCTTAATCCGAGATTAGGAGGCTTGGAGGTTTGTTTTGTGTGATCTTGGACTGGTTTTGATCAATCAAAGAGGGCTGGACCTTTTGTTCTTCAAAGGATCTTCAAGGGTAAGAACATTACTTTAGATTCCCCATTTTGCAACAACTTTCTACCCCTTTGCTTTGTTTTTTTGATTTGTGTTTAACATAAAAAGGCTTGTTTTTCCTTGCTCAAGAACTTTCATTAAGGTCACTTTTGTATTTGAGTGAAGCCTCACTCTTTTAGGCCTTGTTTTGGTCTCTTTTGTGCCTTTACTTTGAGCATATTTTTACTTGGTGTGTTTGGTCTTCTCACCACTGAAAACTAGTGTGTTTTTCAGTGGTGAGGAAGTTGGTTTCAAGTCTCATAATAGGGAGGGATACCCCTCTCCCCTTTGTCCCTCTTTGGCCTCCATTTTTGGCTCATGAGGTAGCATGTGTGCATGCTTGCATTTGGCTTTATTTCAGAGTTTTTTTTGAGTGTTTTGGAGCATGTTTAACCTCTGTTTTGGGTCGGATTTGTGGCCTCTAGCATGCCTCTCATACTTGCTTTGAAATGCTCTTTTATGCCTAAAAGCATGTCATGCATTTAGGCCATGTTTCTTGCATATCTTAGCTTGGTTCTATGAGGGTATTAGCATTATATTACCATGTATAAGGGTTGTAAGCCATTGTTTTTGCCATGTATAGTGTGCTTGACATGGTTGCTTTGCATTTTAGGCTTGTAAGCCTTATGCATTTTGGTTCCTAGCATGTTCAACCTTGATCATCCTCATGATTTGGCATCATTTGTGACCTTATTTCAGTCCATAAATCATGTGTGTATGTTTACATATGTGACTATTTTCATGCTCCAAGGGTGTGTCCTTTTTGCGCCTAAGAATAGGCCTTATGCATGCTTGTATGCTTAATGCATTTTGGGGGTGCTATGTGAGGGGATTTGGGTGTCATTTTACATGATAAAAGTCTGTTTTTGGTTGTTAGATTCATGCCATGAGTGGTTGTGTTAGTGGTAGTAAGATGCTCTTTTGGTGCCTTAGGTTTAGGCCCATGAACTTGCATGTTTATATAGCATTTTGGTCACCATTTATGGCTTGTTTTGCCACTGTTTTGGGGTGGTTTGAGGGCTGCCCCATTGAAGTTAAGTCCATCATTGCATCCTTGCATCATGTTGGTTGCATGATTGATTGATGAGGTTTTGTCACATTCTAACTCTATTGCATAATTGGCCTAGTTTCCATCATATTAGCACCTTGAGCACTCTAGCATTTTGCATGCTTAATATGATAGTTGTTTAAAGCACTTGGTGTGTTTGCATTCTAATCCTCATGTTGCATTCATTTGAGGTATGTTGCATACATGCATTCCATGGCTTGGCTTGGGGTTGTCAAGCCAAGCATAAAGGTTGAGATGAGTTCACACTTTAAGTGGTGTAACTTGTCTCAACTTTTGGTCACCAAGACCTTTGATCCATACATGATAAGGTTTTGGTCTCATTTGTGTGTTTGCATGCATTGACATTAAAGTGCAACCTTGGTTCCTTAGGCTATCATGCACCAAGGTGCACAATTGATGGCCCTAGAACCAAGAGCCATGTTTCCTTGAGTCCCACACATGATAGGGAGCATTGGCCATGCATAAATATGCTCAAAAATCCACACCATGCACTGTCTGTCTGCTGTTGCTGTCAAACTGTCTTCTGCAGGAATTTTGTGCCGACCGGCAGGAAAGAGTGCCGACCGGCACTGTATGTCTGGCCGATAGACCTTTTTGCAGCCGGTGGCCACCACAAGCAGCCGGTGGAAGTTCCTCCAGCCGGTGGCACTCAGAAGAACACAAGGAAGGTATTCTGGGACTCTGGGAATTTTTGGAGAGGCAGGACAGTAAAAAACAGAGGCGGCAGTGGCACGGTGTAGGCTTTTCCGGGCAAGTCGCAACGAGCATGCATCATTCGTGCATCCCGAGGCAGGGCTGAGGCCTCCTTTCTTTTATTTACTTGATTTAATTTTTAGTAATTAGAATTTTGTAATAATTCATTCATTCATTCGTTGGACTGTATTTTTGCCCCTCCGAGCGAGGGCAAAATTGTAATAAGTGTGTGTGAGTTGGTGTATGTCTTCCAAACCCCCATTTCTTTCTATCCCTTTTATTTACCTGCTTACGATGGTAGATTAGGGCACGTCTATTTTAGCATACCTTATGCAATGCATGCGTGCATTCATGCATTTGTTTACATGCACCGGGCTCGGTACATCATACAAACCGCATTGCAATTTTCAATTCCAAATTGAATACGTGCTATTCGCACATTTCATATGCCATGTTTAGGGTTAGCCGAGCCTACTCTAGATTGCATCTATGCTTGTGTCGCATTAGCCACTTAACATGAACTAGGCCATGCATGTTTGCTAACCGGGTTATTGTTTCTGGCACGGAGTACGATGTAAGTTTTTGCGCTTTAGCATATCGCATGCGTGTGAATGTTGCCATGACAGTATGCTTACCATGCGGCTAAATGCTTATGTGATATTACTGTTTGAATGCCTGTGGGTGGAGGTTGGATTACTTGAGTTGGGAATACTCATTGAAATCCGTGTTTTAGCCTACTCGCGAGTAGCAATTTCAAAACTATTTTCCAAACAAAACGGATATGCGATGCTTATTTCCAAATTAGGCGATCTAGTCTATACTTGTTTTTGCTGTGCGCATAACATAGTAATTCTAGGCTAATAACCGGAATAAGAACGCATAATGTTTTCAAAATCGGATATCACGGTCAGTAGAGGCCGGTCTTCGGACCGGGCGAGAGGGGGTGCTCATAGCTGACCTTCCCCGATCGTACCCAAGCTCCCGAGCCAAGTCACTTTGGTGATGACGGACACGTGGCCTTCGGCACCGAGTCAGGGTTTCCTAAATTTCCCATTTTAAAATATTTAGGTGGCGACTCTGTAATCTGGCAAAGCAGTCCATGTTTGGCACTACTTTTCAAAAAATCTGTTTTTCTTCAAAACGATTTGCCAGATGTGGACTCTTTGGTTCAGATTTAGAACCGTAACACAAAAAGGGAGTCCGAACTGTAGCGAGGTCCCACGCGGGCGTTGTTACAGTTTCTGGCGACTCTGCTAGGGACTTTAGAGAGCTTCACTCGAACTCGTGATATCCTGTTTTGATTTCACTTATGTGTTTCTTTGCATTGCACGTGCATTGGTGCGCCTAGGACACCGTGTTTGCCATATGCCATTCCTGAACGATTTGCCGGAGGCTTGTCTTGTCAAGGCATGTCCATAAGGCTGATCGGCTCTGGGCTCTGACAGCATGGGAACACAAACCCCGGTTTTACCGGGGCACCCTTTTTGACCATTCGACCTAGTGCATATTCGGATCCATAGTGACCATTCCAAACTAGGACAGGTTGCTTACCCGATATAAGTTGTTTGAAACCGCTGTGTGCGTAGTGAAACCCTAGCTCCTGACAAAATAGGACAGGGAAACCCTACCCCAACATAGGGGTGTATTGGCTCTCTTTTACATGCTATGTGCTTTTAGAGTGTGTCTCTACAGGGAAATACGTGTATCAGTTTGCAAGTTTTATCCGGCCTGAGGCACCGACAGTAGTTGTTGGGAATCAGTTATCTGTGGGTACCGATTCAGACTTGGGGCAGAAATTCAGAAACATTGATCAGTGTATTGAGAAACAGTGTACCCGGTTTAGCTATATATTATATCCAACCGTGTGTTGTGTTATTTATTTTACGCCGTTATGCTGTCCGATTTTCTGTTATTTATACGCTTTATTTATCTTTTACTAGGTAGTTGAGCACGATTGCTTCTGACCCAGTAGATACTCCCCAAGCACTCTGGACTAGAGGTCGTCGACTCCATCGATCTGAGGATCTGATAGACGGACAACCAGTGTACTGTTCACTACCCCCGGTTACTAGACGGAGGTCAGCTAGACAAAGGCACCACAGCATTCAGTACAGAGGGCTTTGTCTACCCCACCTGTGTACAGTAGGGATCAGGATTGTGTCCCAACAGAGAGAGAATACATACCAGTAACCCATCAGAGCAGAATAGCATGGCTAGTTTAGAAGAGATGGTGCGCCACCTTCAAGAAAGCATGAAAGCAATGCAGCAAGATGCTGTCCGACAGGCAGATTTCCCAGGCAACAGGCAGAGGAACAGGCAGAGACAATAGCCAGGCTAGAGCAGCAGACCGGAGCATCTGCTTCACATCAAGTTCCTCCCCCGCCAGGAGTTCCTAACGTCGGGGAGACAGCCAATGTTCAAACTGATACAGAGCTGCCCACAGGACCACCCCCACCCCCAATCCTACCTCAAATCCAACCTCAGCTATCAAAAACACCTACCAACCTACCGGACTCTCCCTTTGAGTTCGAGACTGATCCTACCGCACTGAAGTTGAGCAAGCTTGAAAAGCTGTTCAAGAGATCACAAGGGGTCAAGACTATCCCTGATATTGAAGATGGATACACCGATGCAGCTGTGACGCTGCCCGACAGATTCAAAATGCCTCATATTGATCGGTTTGACGGGTCCGGGGACCCCATGGTGCACTTGAGATTGTTTTCAGATGTCCTAAGGCCAATGGGCCTCAGTAGGCTTCAGAAGTTGTCTTTGTTTGGCCGGACCCTGTCAGGTGTGGCGGCCATTTGGTATGCCAAGTTGGAAGATGACGTCAAGAGGAATTGGGACGAAATGGCTGAGGCCTTCATCGCACAGTATTCGTATAATACACAGATTGAGATTACGACCCGTGATCTCGAGACGACTAGGCAAGAGCCTAAGGAGAGTTTTTCAGAGTTTGTAACCAGGTGGAGGGCCAAGGCTTCGATGATGGCCTTGAGGCCTACGGACAAAGACCAGATTCGGATGATTGTGCGCAATCTTCAACCGAAATTGATGCAAAAGATGATAGTACTTCCCTTTCCTACTTTTTCTGACCTTCATGAAATGGGGGTACAGATTGAGGATGCTTTGAAACAAGGCTTGATTGATAACGACCGGGAGCAACCCCGACGAACTTTCAATCGTGGTAGCAATGCAGGCCCGAGTGGCACTACTACTACGAGAGCCACCGAAGTAAGCATGGTCACCGCCAACCCCCTCAAAGAAATACGGCAGCTGCGCCATTTTCCGGCGCGTCCGGAAGCAACCCACAAACAACCAAATACCCACCCAGAAACACCAGAACCTTCGCCCCACTATATATGCCCCTATCCAAAGCTCTGGGGGTTTTGATCAAGAAAGGGCATCTGAAGCCCCTGGAGCCGCGGCCCCTACCGAAAAACTCCCCCCTACCCATAACCCAGCCAAGTACTGCGCGTTTCACCAACAGCACGGTCACGACACCGACCAGTGCTTTCGGTTACGTCATGAGATTCAAGATCTCATTGATAATGGGGTGATCCTGCCTCCTGAAAAACCCAATGTTACCACAAAACCCTCTCCCCACACATAACCAAGCTCCACCGCCCAAAAGACTAATTTCATCCATATTGGGGACGTGTCCTACGACCCTAGTATCTATATCACACCTACCCACCTCCCTAAACCAGAAGTATTTCTTCCTGATTGCACCGCCTTGTGCATGATGGACGTCTTCGAAACCCAACCAAAACCAGCGGTGGTGACCATCGAGAACAGGAGAGAGGAAATCCCAAAGGAAAAGAGGATTGTTGGGTCAGAATCTGCGGGATTTGGAATTTGTGTCAAGAAAACATATAGTCCGGGTGACTACATTTCATCAGTAGGCCAAGATGGGCCCGGAGTAGAATTGCCAACGGAGGGAGAATTGTGTGTGATTCACGGAGATAGTTTGGGGCAGGGAACAGATGATGTAACGGCTGTGGGGGAGGACCTTGCCGATCTCCAGTTTTACAGTGACCAGGACCCAGAGGATGCGACAGTCGCATGGTTTGATTATGAGAATTCAGCAGAAGTTACCGGGTGGTTGGACGATCAACCTGATGTGATAGGAGAATTTCAGGCAGAGCAGGGCCCAGTAGGGGCGAGAATATCAGTAACGGCCGGGAGGGTCGAAGAGCAGAACACATCGCCGGGGGGCGCCGGTGTCGAGAATTTCGCCCAAGATTGGAACATTTTGAGTGCGGAGATGATTGAACAGTCAGTCATGCCAGAACAAGCAAGTTTTGAAGATTCCGAGAGAATCAGGAAAGCAAAGGCCCATGTGGGAGTTGAAACTGCTGTGTGCATAGGAACCGAGAATACTGCAGGCAGGTGGATGGAAGATGCTGCAAGCACAAAAACAGTCATACCAAAGCCAGATGAGTGTCTGTCAGCCGCTGATGGAGTGTGGTGGGAAGACGAAGACCTATGTCTTGCTCACACCGACGAAGATTGGGGGAGTAACCAACCTGATAACACTTGGTACCTCGGGGAGGTTGACCACATGACGCGGAGTGGACGGTATTTCAAGCCCCCACACTTAGATCAACCGGAAGCCTCGGGAAAGGACAGAGAAGCTGAGAAGCAAAAAGAGAAGCAGCTTGAAGAAGAAGCTGTACTCAAACAGCTGAAAAAGATACAGGCGACATCTCTATTTGGGGCTGCTCATGGCTTCGCGGGTACATAGAGAGGCTGTTTTATCGGCTATGGACAAAGCAAAGCTTTCAATAGAAACCACGCCAGAGCAGCTGGTGGGATTGGTCTTTCCGGGGGGAGGTACCCCGATGCTGACCTTTTCCGACAAAGAACTTCCGCCCGAGGGCACGAATCATAATAAACCCCTCTACATCTCCGTGGAGTGTAGAAATAAGTGGATACCGGTGGTGCTTGTTGATACCGGGTCCGCCATTAATGTCTGCCCAGCGAGGACGGCATATGCAATTGGCTTGAAAACCGTGGATTTTGTACCAACAGCCCAGGTCATCCGGGCATATGACAATACAAGTAGAGAAGTAATGGGAACAGTTAAAGTTCAGACAAAGGTTGGGCCGGGGCAGCACGAGATAGATTTCCATGTCCTAGAGGTCCCTGCAACCTTCAACTTGCTTCTAGGACGGCCGTGGCTGCATCAAGTAAAAGCAGTATCATCTACTTTGCATCAAATGGTGAAATACCCCTACGGGAAGGGAGTAGCCATTGTCTTTGGGAATTCGTCAATCCACCCACCACCAGAGGTATCTACGCCTGTTCTGGAAATTGAGCACGGCATGGAGGATGTATTCATATCAGGTTTTACCTTGGCCGAGGCTCAGGTTGTACAGAGTATCATGGCTACTAACGAAGGGATATACGTCAGTGCCCAAGCAGTGTATCTCATGAACAAGCTCCAATACATCCCCGGGATGGGATTAGGAAAGAGCGGCCGTAAGGGCATTGCAACATTGGCCGAAGTGCCGCACAACCCTCATACCTTCGGCTTGGGTTATACGCCCACCAAGGAGGATTGGGTAAGGAAAGGCAAAGAGACGGCTGCAAGGGCCAAAGCAAAACAGATGGGAAAACCCTTTGAATTGATGCATCGGCCCATCCGAGGTACCCTGAACGGACGCTTCGTCCGGGAGGGGGAGGATTTTCCATTCTGTGGTTTTCCGGAGCCGTGGTGGAACGCAGAGAAGAAGCGCGTCCCGGGGTTCGAAATTTTCTTTGACCTACAATTATCTGGGGATGATGTTGTTGAAAAGCAGACAGACCCAGCGGTTGAGACCGAGCATAGCAAGGAAGCAGAGTCTGCGGACACAGAGTTTGAAATGGGGGTAGCACTGGCATGTCTACTTTCAGATCCTTCGATCGACCAGTTGTGCTTGGGGGATAACTCCTCGGTGTCTATGATTGGAGATGAAACGGCTGCGGGCCTCTCACCTGGCAGTACGAGGAGGGATTTTTATCTAGCAGCACCGGGTCAGGTAGTGAGCCGGAATCTGATTCCACCGAGTCTTGTGAGTCGGAATCAGGTTCCAGCTCGTCTGAGTCTGAGTTCGGTATTCCTGGGGGTGATAACCCGGATGCCACAGTCCTGTCCAGGTCGTCTTTTTCTTTCTCTTTTGAGTCTGTTGTAACAGAAGAATTGGACGGTTCGGAAGTATCTAATGAGAATGAGGTGACTGTGGTTTCCGAGTACTTTTCTGTGCCTTTGGTTTATTGCTTAAATCAGGACTTTCAAAATTTTGATGAAAACGACGAGGACGAAATTCCTCCGGTTTTGCAACGACTAATTGAACAAGAGCAGGAGAGGTTTGTTAAACCCTTAATGGATGAAATCACTACCGTGAACATTGGTACTGAGAAGGACCCGCGGCTGGTCCAGATCGGGTCCACGTTGTCTTCGGAGGAACGCGAGCGCTTAGTCGCTTTATTAAAAGATTTCAAAGATGTTTTCGCGTGGTCCTACGAAGACATGCCTGGAATCGATCCTGAGATTGTACAGCACCGGATCCCTCTTGACCCCGAGGCCCGACCTGTCAAACAGAAACTCAGAAGGATCCGCCCTGATTGGGCCATTAAGATCAAGGAAGAGGTCACCAAGCAGATTGATGCAGGCTTCCTGCTGGTATCCGAATACCCGACTTGGTTGGCCAACATTGTTCCAGTGCCGAAGAAAGATGGCAGAATCCGAGTATGTGTGGACTTCAGGGATTTGAATAGAGCCAGTCCGAAGGATGACTTTCCCTTACCGCATATCGACGAGTTGGTAGATTTCACAGCGGGGCATGCTTTGCTCTCGTTCATGGATGGTTTTTCAGGTTATAATCAGATAGTAATGGCACCCGAAGACCGGGAGAAGACTGCTTTTACCACCCCGTGGGGTACATATTGCTATAGAGTAATGCCATTTGGGTTGAAGAACGCTGGGGCTACATATCAACGGGCTGCAACCACAATATTACATGACATGATCCATAAAGAGGTCGAGGTGTACGTGGACGACATGATTGTCAAGTCCAAAGAAAGAGAGGGCCACTACGCCGCCTTACAAAAGTTTTTCCAAAGGATCAGGGAATTTCGGCTGCGGTTGAATCCTCAGAAATGTACATTCGGTGTTACAGCGGGAAAAATGCTAGGATTTCTGATTACACAAAGGGGCATCGAAGTCGACCCTTCCAAAATCAAGGCCATCTTAGAAATGCCACCACCAATGACTGAAAAGGAGGTGCGAGGCTTTCTGGGTAAAGTGCAATTCATAAGACGGTTTATCTCAAACTAACCTTAACTTGTGAACCACTTTTTGGTCTCTTGAAGAAAGGAAAGAAGTTCCAATGGGACGGCCGATGCCAAGCTGCATTTGAACAGATTAAAGAATATCTACAGAATCCACCCGTGTTGTCGCCGCCAAAGCCAGGGAAACCGTTGATACTGTACCTGTCAGTAACTGAAACTACAATGGGCTGCATGCTCGCACAAGAGTCGGAAGATAAAGTGGAAAGGGCCATCTACTATCTGAGCAAGAAGATGTTGGATTACGAGACCCGCTACACTCCATTGGAGAAGGCTTGTTTGGCCTTGGTATGGGCTACCAGGAAGCTGCGGCACTACCTGTTAGCTCACTCTGTAACGCTGGTTTCACGACTTGATCCCATCAAATATCTTTTCGAGAAACCAGCGCTTACGGGTAGGCTAGCTCGTTGGTTGCTGTTGCTCTCCGAATTTGATCTCAAGTATGTGACGCGCAAGTCAGTAAAAGGAAGAGCGGTAGCAGAGTTCCTTGCCGACCACCCGGTTGAAGGGGATGAAGCGGTTGAGTACCTGTTCCCAGATGAAGCCATTCTGCGCATCGAAGATGAAACTTGGACGATGTACTTTGACGGAGCGTCAAATCAATACGGGTATGGGATAGGGGTGTTGCTGATAGCACCTGACGATTCTCGTATCCCTTTAGCATTCAAACTTCGATTCAAAGTCTCGAACAATGAGGCAGAGTATGAGGCGTGTATTGCCGGTCTAGAGGCTGCCCTAGAACTAGGGGCAAGGCGATTGGACGTCATTGGGGATTCGAACCTAGTTGTGTCTCAAGCTAAAGGAGATTGGAAAGTAAAAGAGGAAAAGATTAATTTACCACCAGACCTTGGATTTGTTAATTCCGCGGTTTGAAAAGCTAAATTTCACTCACCTAGTAAGAGAGAACAACAGGTTCGCAGATTCGCTAGCAACTCTATCTTCCATGATAGACATCCCATCGGGGTCCGGATGCGTCCAGTTATTATTGACCAGAAATTTGCACCTGCCTACGAGTCAATCTCGCCATAGATGAAGTGCAAGATAACAACCCTTGGTATTACGACATATGGAACTTCTTGGAGAAGGAGGCATATCCACCAGGGGCGAATGCCAAAGACAAAAGGGCAATTAGAAGAATGGCTGTTCAGTTTATCATCTGCGGGGGTAAGTTGTACAAAAGAGGTCATCTGGGAATGCACAAGCTGTGTGTGGAAACCGAAGAGTCGAAGCGCCTGATGGAGGCCATCCATGGAGGAGAATGTGGGGCACATATGAATGGGGTGATGCTGGCACGAAAGATCCTCAGACAGGGCTACTACTGGTCTACCATGGAGGAAGATTGTATCGGCTTTGTTCGGCGATGCCACAAATGCCAGATTCACGCAAACCGCATGAACATCCCGCCGTCAAAGTTGTACAACATGACGTCGCCATGGCCATTTTCAGTTTGGGGGATCGATGTGATTGGGGCAGTTACTCCGAAGGGTCGAATGGGCATGAGTTTATCTTGGTTGCAATAGATTACTTTACGAAGTGGGTCGAGGCCCAGTCCTATGCGGTGTTGAAGGCTTCGCATGTCGCGAAGTTTATCAGAAACAACATCATCTGCCGTTATGGAGTCCCGAATGAGATCATTTCAGACAATGGTTCCCACTTCAAGAAGGAGGTGATTGATTTGTTGAAGAAGTACAATGTGGCTTTCCATAAGTCGTCTACATACCGGCCGCAAACCAATGGAGCAGTTGAGGCCGCCAACAAGAACATCAAACACATTTTGCAGAAGATGGTGGAAACCTATCGGGACTGGCCAGATAAGTTGCCGTTTGCTCTGTGGGGCTACCGAACTTCAATTAGAACTTCTACCGGGGCGACGCCGTATTCCTTGGTTTATGGGATGGAGGCCGTTCTACCTATAGAGATTGAGGTTCCGTCTTACGAGTATTGGCTGAGTGTCAGATAGCCGAGGCAGATTGGCAGCAGAGCAGATTCGAGGAACTCATGCTTTTGATGAAAGGAGATTAAAAGCACTGTACCATGTCCAAGGATATCAACGCAGAATCGCCCGGGCTTTTAACAAGAAAGTAAGTCTAGGAATTTGAAGGAAGGAGATTTGGTACTCAAAGACAACCGAGCTCCCATCCACGACCCAAGGGGCAAGTTCAGACCCAATTGGACTGGTCCCTATATCATCAAGTCTATCTGGTCAGGTGGAGCTGTGGTTCTGATGGACCTAGATGGCCTAGAGTTCTCCCAACCGATCAACATGGACAAGTTGAAGAAATATTACCCCTGAGAGGCTTGCTAGGCCGAAAACCCGAAAGGGCGACCTAGGCAAAATTCAGAGCACAAAAAAATAGAAAATATAAAAACTGAGCTCGCAAGGTTGAAAACCCGCAAAGGGCGGCCTTGGCAAAAGTTAGAGCGCAAAAGGAGAGTGAAAATACTCGAGTGAACCCAAGCCTGAACTACGTAAGGCTTGATTCCCATCCTTGGGATACGTAGGCAGCTTCATCCTGAAGTTCAGCCATAAACATTTTCCCCGATCAGCTTTGTCCATTTGATCATCTTGGTCATCTTTGTTCATCAGCATTCATCGCAATCTCCGGCGCAGTGCTATTCAGACTAGGGGCAACTTTCCGTTGCCATGCAGTGCCGCGGTACTATTCAAACTAGGGGCAATTTTCCAATTGCAGGAATCTGGGGTTGTGCATCTCAGTGACAAATTTCAGGCGTGTCCAGTTCTGATCCATATCGAAAATGGTTTTGAAAAGTTTTAATAAAAGTTGACTTTGTTCAAATTAATCTTTTTACAACCAAGACCATTTTGGACCAAAGTGGGAAATTTTCAGTACCACAACTTTCAATTTCATTGATTTCAAATAGAGTTCTCCTGCTCTTGCATACAATTGAAGTTGCTTTTTATTACATTCATAAAGAAAACTTGAAAGTACTAATAAAGCAATAAATCCGGGGCATGGTCAAGTCAAATGTCCCTGCGCCCCCTCCCAGAGCTAGTTGAAGCCTCTGATGCCAAAATGGGCCCCTCCTGTGCCTCTTCATTAAGCCAGTCCCAGCACTCGTCAGACAAAGTGTAACTAAAAGTGGGAGCGGGGGCCAGGAGTTCTCTGATCCTCCACGCGGTGGCCTGTCGGGTAAGCTGCGCACCTCGACCGGAAATGTAACCGGATACTCTATCCCTTCCGGCGGACAAGTCTGATCGTGGCCAAACTGGCGCCGGATACGGAATGGAAAATAGAACACGCAGTGATTCAAGCAACGATCAACCGAATTCCAGTCTGTCGAGACATGCTATAACTCATCGCCGGGAGATTGAGCCAAGGGCATCGCCAAGCAATATTGTCTGCGGACAAGCTGCACATCCATTCAAACCACCAACCCTCATCAAGGGCGTCAACTAGGCGTTGCCTGAAGAAGTAGCCACGAGCCGAATATGCCGGACAAGAGTCCACAACCTGCAGTTTGTCCATCAACCACACCTGGGGAGGGATGAAAAATGAGAGAATAAAGAATAGAGAGATGTACGATGAGAGGAAAAGTGAGAAAAGGGTTTTTGTGAGAAAAACCGAGCCTGAGGGCCGAGTGATGTGAGCAAACATAAACGTGAGATGGGATGGGAAACATTACCTGCAGTAATAGTGGACTCCCTGCTAACCTGATCGTCTCTCGACGATAAAAGGCGTCTAAGCCCAGCAATGTCTCAGCCAGGATCATGGCAATGCAGCTTTTGCCCTCCTTCAAGCCTTGGGCAACCTCAATCAATCGAACGCTAGACTCTCCGGAGCCTGAAGCAAACAGGAAATGAGACAACACGCACAAGCAGAGGGCATGTCGCCGAAAGCCTTGCCAATGATGGTCACTGCGGTCACCGGCTCAGAAAATCGATAAACCAGCTAGGAATATCTAGCATTCCGTCACGAATCAGAGATCGAGCATCGTACATGGTAAGGCCACACATCCGTCCCAAGGCTTGAGCGTGGCCGAAATTGAGTTGAGGCAGAATTTCCTCGTCACGCTCAGACTCCATTAAAGCTTGGAAATCTTCGAAGGTAGGACACACCTCTTGCCCGCTAAAGCTAAAGACATGTGTCACCGGATTCCAAAACCTTGCCGCGGCATGGAGGAATGGAAAATGCAGCGGGGTACGACGCAGAGTGAATAGTGCATTTATGCCGAAAGCCCGGAAATTCAGCTTTTCCGAGCCATCCAAGTTGTTAATCCAAGTTGCGAGATTTTGGGCAAGAAATTCTTCCATTTGGAGCAAATCAGTGTGGAAATGAAGGAGAACCACGAAGTTGAGACCCTTTTGAAGAAGATAAGGTTGAAAGAAGGACAGATGTCAACATTCTGCTGGTGCTGACAATTCAGTGCCGACCGGCCAACTTTAGTGCCGACCGGCCATCTGTTTTTGGCCGATGAATCACTCTTTCGGCCGATGGCCTTTATACACGGCCGGTGGGCTTTCTGTCGGCCGGTGGTGCTCCCCCTTGCCCTCTGAGCTGTTTATGCTAGGAATTTGGAAATCCCACCACTTTCGATGCCCTCCAGTGATCAATTCTTACGAGGGCGCGCCCGTTTGCTTATCGAGTTGTATTTCGCTCTTTTTGAGTCTTTGTAATGTTTGTCAAGGTGTACTCGCATTTGGCTAGTTTGCTGAGTCACCCTGTTTTGCTTATCGAGTTGTAATTGGTTTACTACCTGATTATTACGATGCGATGCTTTGATTTTCAAAACACGGTTTCAATTTCAGTCACATTGTTGTGTGATGCCCTGCGATGCGATGCATAGAACGTGCAAATATAACACTTTTTGAACAAACAGTTGTTTCATTTCCATCATATGTTTTGCAAAAACACGCGCTTTTGAGAAATAAAACCTGCCTAAGGCAGTGCAATGTGCTTAAACTCCTAGTAAAAAGGAAAATGAAGCAGAAGAATAGCGGGGTAGCAGAGTGCCGAGTTTGACACCAGTAACCTCCTCCTTTCGGTCATCGTACCTTTTGCGCCCTTGTTTGGGTCAATTAGGAGGTTTGGCACCTTCATTATTCAAGACAATACAAGAAGATGCACTGTCAGAATGCAAATGAATCTTCAAGTTGATTTCAAGCCATTACTTTTGTGAAGCGATGCTCAGAACATGCGAAGGATGTCCCTTCTCGTATCCTTTTACATCTTGTGAATTTCAAAAAAAATCGTTTCAATTATACTGTGTTGCAATACGTTGCATTTCAATATCATGTTTTATCCTGTTCAATTTCAAGTTTCTTTTTATACTCATTGCATTGTATGTATGCTTTGCTTTACTGATATGAGTTCAAGTTCCTTCCTATATACACATTGCATTGTATGCGTGCATTGCTTTACTGATATGTGTTCAAGTTCCTATATACACATTGCATTGTATGCGTGCATTGCTTTACTGATATGTGTTCAAGTTTCTTTTTATACACATTGCATTGTATGCGTGCATTGCTTTACTGATATGTGGTCAAGTTTCTTTTTATACACATTGCATTGTATGCGTGCATTGCTTTACTGATATGTGTTCAAGTTCTTTTATACACATTGCATTGTATGCGTGCATTGCTTTACTGATATGTGTTCAAGTTTCTTTTATACACATTGCATTGTATGCGTGCATTGCTTTACTGATATGTGTTCAAGTTTCTTTATACACATTGCATTGTATGCGTGCATTGCTTTACTGATATGTGTTCAAGTTTCTTTTTATACACATTGCATTGTATGCGTGCATTGCTTTACTGATATGTGTTCAAGTTTCTTATACACATTGCATGGTATGCGTGCCTTGCTTTACTGATATGTGTTCAAATTCCTTAATATACACATTGCATTGTATGCGTGCATTGCTTTACTGATATGTGTTCAAGTTCCTATATACACATTGCTTTGTATGCGTGCATTGTTTTACTGACATGTGTTCAATTACAATCTTTTATACACATTGCATCGTATGCGTGCCTTGCTTTACTACATGTGTTCAATTACAATTCCCTATACACATTGCATTGTATGCGTGCTCTGCTTTACTATATGTGTTCAATTCCAATTTCCATACACATTGCGTGCACGTGTGCATTGCTTCACTCACATGTGTTCAATTCTACTATCTTGCTGTACACACTGCATGCATTGTCACGCACTTTCGACTGCATTGTTATGCATATTGCTAACGATGTTGTACCTGTTAAGTTTGCTTTCTTTGCAGGCACGATATTGTATGTACGGCTCATTTGAGGCCGGTGCAACCGGACGAGCCGCACAGGTATCGTATCCTCCGCGTGAGACGTATTGAGAATTGCATAATTCTCTTACATCCTTTCTGCATTGTAGTGTAGTTTGGTATACTAGCTTATAACTGTCGCATGTGTGCTTCATTACAGCTTCCTTTGCATGATCATAAGTTATGCTCGGCTTCTTGCATTTTCAGTTGCATTTTGCCCCTGCCTTCGGGCGCATACCTTGTTCGCCTTGTATGTTTGTCTAAGTCTTCGGCCTTGTCAAAAATGGGTCGTCTCTGGGCTTTGACATTCACTCCCGTCATTGTTATGACTTCCGAGTTCTGTCAAAGAGGGGCAACTGTAGACACCCCATTTTTGACCGTCCTCAAGACTTGGACGTCACCGCCTGGACACCCGGTGATTATCCATGATTGTGTTCGTCTCGAGTTCCCGGAGGCCTCGGCAGCGCGCCTCGTCTCAGGACCTCTTGACTCGACTGCTTCGTGTTCGGTTTTGGCACCAAACACTTGTGTTTTTGCCTTCAAGGGTAGGGAGAGGCTTGTTAGCCATCCCTAAAGCCCACCGGCTGCCCCACACCTCCACCGGCACCCCCTAGTGGCCACCGGCACTTATTTCTCAAAACCTTTGGCCGGTCGGCACTGTATTCTGCCGACCGGCACTTTTTTGTGCCGGTGACTGTTTTGGCTGGCCGGTGTGACCCCTTTGCACCCCCAGGGATGGTGCATCCCAGCTGTGACAGCTGGAATGCACTATCACCACTCCCCATGCCCGGGTTTGCACCTTTTGCACCCTTGAACCCCATAAACCTTCTAGAAGGTTGAACCCTTGGCCAAGCTTCTTGGAGAAGCTTGGCCAGCTGTCTTAGCTTCCCTTGGAAGCCAAGACCCTCTTGCACCTCTTGAAACCCCCTCTCTTTGCTTAGCCATTAAGTTAAGAGCTTTATTTTGCCTATATAAGCAAGGCTTCTCTCCCTTTGATCAAGGTTGGCCACTTTAGACCTAAAAAACCAGAGCTTACACACATATCTCTGATATACATCCATATATATCTATATCTCCCTCTCTCTCCTCTTGTGTGTGTGTTTTAGGCCCAAAAAGTGTAGTTTTACCTCACTTTTGCACTCTTACACACACTACTACACCTTAATCCGAGATTAGGAGGCTTGGAGGTTTGTTTTGTGTGATCTTGGACTGGTTTTGATCAATCAAAGAGGGCTGGACCTTTTGTTCTTCAAAGGATCTTCAAGGGTAAGAACATTACTTTAGATTCCCCATTTTTGCAACAACTTTCTACCCCTTTTGCTTTGTGTTTTTGGATTTGTGTTTAACATAAAAAAGGCTTGTTTTTCCTTGCTCAAGAACTTTCATTAAGGTCACTTTTGTATTTGAGTGAAGCCTCACTCTTTTAGGCCTTGTTTTGGTCTCTTTTGTGCCTTTACTTTGAGCATATTTTTACTTGGTGTGTTTGGTCTTCTCACCACTGAAAACTAGTGTGTTTTCAGTGGTGAGGAAGTTGGTTTCAAGTCTCATATAGGGGAGGGATACCCCTCTCCCCTTTGTCCCTCTTTGGCCTCCATTTTTGGCTCATGAGGTAGCATGTGTGCATGCTTGCATTTGGCTTGATTTCAGAGTTTTTTTAAGTGTTTTGGAGCATGTTTAACCTCTGTTTTGGGTCGGATTTGTGGCCTCTAGCATGCCTCTCATACTTGCTTTGAAATGCTCTTTTATGCCTAAAAGCATGTCATGCATTTAGGCCATGTTTCTTGCACATCTTAGCTTGGTTCTATGAGGGTATTAGCATTATATTACCATGTATAAGAGTTGTAAGCCATTGATTTTGCCATGTATAGTGTGCTTGACATGGTTGCTTTGCATTTTAGGCTTGTAAGCCTTATGCATTTTGGTTCCTAGCATGTTCAACCTTGATCATCCTCATGATTTGGCATCATTTGTGACCTTATTTCAGTCCATAAATCATGTGTGTATGTTTACATATGTGACTATTTTCATGCTCCAAGGGTGTGTCCTTTTGTGCCTAAGAATAGGCCTTATGCATGCTTGTATGCTTAATGCATTTTGGGGGTGCTATGTGAGGGGATTTGGGTGTCATTTTACATGATAAAAGTCTGTTTTTGGTTGTTAGATTCATGCCATGAGTGGTTGTGTTAGTGGTAGTAAGATGCTCTTTTGGTGCCTTAGGTTTAGGCCCATGAACTTGCATGTTTATATAGCATTTTGGTCACCATTTATGGCTTGTTTTGCCACTGTTTTGGGGTGGTTTGAGGGCTGCCCCATTGAAGTTAAGTCCATCATTGCATCCTTGCATCATGTTGGTTGCATGATTGATTGATGAGGTTTTGTCACATTCTAACTCTATTGCATAATTGGCCTAGTTTCCATCATATTAGCACCTTGAGCACTCTAGCATTTTGCATGCTTAATATGATAGTTGTTTAAAGCACTTGGTGTGTTTGCATTCTAATCCTCATGTTGCATTCATTTGAGGTATGTTGCATACATGCATTCCATGGCTTGGCTTGGGGTTGTCAAGCCAAGCATAAAGGTTGAGATGAGTTCACACTTTAAGTGGTGTAACTTGTCTCAACTTTTGGTCACCAAGACCTTTGATCCATACATGATAAGGTTTTGGTCTCATTTGTGTGTTTGCATGCATTGACATTAAAGTGCAACCTTGGTTCCTTAGGCTATCATGCACCAAGGTGCACAATTGATGGCCCTAGAACCAAGAGCCATGTTTCCTTGAGTCCCACACATGATAGGGAGCATTGGCCATGCATAAATATGCTCAAAAATCCACACCATGCACTGTCTGTCTGCTGTTGCTGTCAAACTGTCTTCTGCAGGAATTTTGTGCCGACCGGCAGGAAAGAGTGCCGACCGGCACTGTATGTCTGGCCGATAGACCTTTTTGCAGCCGGTGGCCACCACAAGCAGCCGGTGGAAGTTTCCTCCAGCCGGTGGCACTCAGAAGAACACAAGGAAGGTATTCTGGGACTCTGGGAATTTTTGGAGAGGCAGGACAGTAAAAAACAGAGGCGGCAGTGGCACGGTGTAGGCTTTTCCGGGCAAGTCGCAACGAGCATGCATCATTCGTGCATCCCGAGGCAGGGCTGAGACCTCCTTTCTTTTATTTACTTGATTTAATTTTAGTAATTAGAATTTTGTAATAATTCATTCATTTATTCTTTGGACTGTATTATTATTTTTTGTCCCTCCGAGCGAGGGCAAAATTGTAATAAGTGTGTGTGAGTGGGTGTATGTCTTCCAAACCCCCATTTCTTTCTATCCCTTTTATTTACCTGCTTACAATGGTAGATTAGGGCACGTCTATTTTAGCATACCTTATGCAATGCATGCGTGCATTCATGCATTTGTTTACATGCACCGGGCTCGGTACATCATACAAACCGCATTGCAATTTTCAATTCCAAATTGAATACGTGCTATTCGCACATTTCATATGCCATGTTTAGGGTTAGCCGAGCCTACTCTAGATTGCATCTATGCTTGTGTCGCATTAGCCACTTAACATGAACTAGGCCATGCATGTTTGCTAACCGGGTTATTGTTTCTGGCACGGAGTACGATGTAAGTTTTTGCGCTTTAGCATATCGCATGCGTGTGAATGTTTGCCATGACGGTATGATTGCCATGCGGCTAAATGCTTATGTGTTATAAACTGTTTGAATGCCTGTGGGTGGAGGTTGGATTACTTGAGTTGGGAATACTCATTGAAATCCGTGTTTTAGCCTACTCGCGAGTAGCAATTTCAAACTATTTTCCAAACAAAACGGATATGCAATGCTTATTTCCAAATTAGGCGATCTAGTCTATACTTGTTTGCTGTGCGCATAACATAGTAATTCTAGGCTAATAACCGGTATAAGAGCATGTAATGTTTTTAAAATCGGATATCACGGTTAGTAGAGGCCGGTCTTCGGACCGGGCGAAAGGGGGTGCTCATAGCTGACCTTCCCCGATCGTACCCAAGCTCCCGAGCCGAGACATTTGGTGATGACGGACACGTGGCCTTCGGCACCGAGTCAGGGTTTCCTAAATTTCCCATTTTAAAATATTTAGGTGGCGACTCTGTAATCTGGCAAAGCAGTCCATGTTTGGCACTACTTTTCAAAAAAAATCTGTTTTTTCTTCAAAACGATTTGCCGGATATGGACTCTTTGGTTCAAATTTAGAACCGTAACCCAAAGGGAGTCCGAACGGTAGCGAGGTCCCACGCGGGCGTTGTTACAATGGGATACAATTGAATCGGGTCCTGATAGATAATGGGGCAGCAGTGAACTTACTACCGAAATCTTCTTTGAAGAAATTAGGGAAAAAGAATCCCAGGTTGATCCCAACCAGCACAACCATCGCTGGCTTTGCTGGAGACAAACAAATGGCTCAGGGGATTTTACCCATTAACTTGAGCGTGGGGACCAGGGATTGCATGACAGCATTCTTCGTAATCGACAGTAATGCTAAATACAATGCCCTACTTGGGAGAGATTGGATCCACACTAAAAAATGTGTGCCTTCCTCTTTGCATCAGAAAATCATGATGGCTTTGGGCAATGGAGAGACGGAGGAGATCGATGCAGATCCTCAACCCTTTATAGCCTGTGCAGATTTTGTAGAGGCCAAGCTGTATATTGAGGGCGTGACACTACTCAGTATACTGAGGAAAGCTGATGGCTCAGCCGAAGTGACGGCTGATGAGGAAGTAACACACTTGAAACACTTAGTCCAAGAGAGTGCTGATGAAGAGATTGTCGTTAAAGATGACAATGATGCCTGGTTGTAGGCAAAGAAATGAAGAACAAGAAGCCAAGTCTTTGGCTCTAATTAAATTCTCAACATTGGATGTAAAAGCTATAGTCCAGAAAGTACAGGAGCAAGAAAGAGAAGCCATGATAATTGGCTGTAAACAGGAGCAGCAGCAGGTCAGAATTTTGACCCTTGGGAAATACTGTGCATTGGACATTGAGACAAAAGTCCAGGAGATACAGGAGGAGGATGCCTTATGGACAGTGTGGGGAAGTGGTTTGGAAATACTCTTCAGATCCTGGAAGACGCCAATGATCCTCAGCTAGTCACCTGCAAAGATACAAATACTCCGGTCGGGGGTGCCGGAATTAGCACTCCGACGGACAAGTCAGTTCTTCTACTCAAGAAAGCTTGTGGACTAAGTTTTTAGAAGTGATTCTTACATACCTTTTCTAGTCCATTGCCATTATATTTATACTCGTTTCTTCTGATCCTCGGGGCCAGGGCCTACTTCTTTCAATCATTATCTTTTCCACTATTCGGCTCTAGGGATCCTTCCCCATTCGGCCTATTTATCCTATTCGGCCCCTTGTCCTTGCGGGATATCTGCCGGCTAGCGTCTAGCTTCTGAAATATACCTCCTTTATCTTTGCCAATTATTCAGCTACCACAATTGCCCTCCGAACTCCCTGTTGACGGCAGTCAATCGGCGTGTTTGGTTCAGGATTTGAGAAGTTTAGCGTCAGGCGGCTTCGCGTGCCCCAATATATGTCAGGAGGCGCGCGCCTTTTTGCTCATCATTACGCTTTCCCGCTCTATTCATGTGTATCTCAGCATTTATTGCGATTTGAAACTTTGGTCCTTTCGAATTCACATTTCGTCGATTTTTTGAGACTTTTGGATCGCCAGTGCATATCCCTCTGTGACTCGCGTTTTCTGCAACTTCTTCCCGTCTTCCCTTGTCTCATCTGCTCTTCGTAAGTTTCCTTATCCCTTCTTTGTAATCCCATTTTCTGTTTGCTATTTTAGCTTCGGCGAATATTTAGTTCTTTGCTAAGATGGCCAAACATTTGAAAGACCTCCTTTCTGAGGATCGTATCTCCGGTTTCCGGCAACATTTTTCTATTCCTGACGACGTCCATTTATCCCTTGTAACGGACAATGCTCTCGACATGGAGAGGGAAGATCAAAACATGATCGTATTCCCTCTTTTATCCATTGCGGAGGGCGGGGTTCGTTTCCCCCAACACCCACTCCTTAGGGTCGTTCTCCGCTATTGGGGTTTGATTCCTTCTCAACCCAATGTAAATTTCTTTCGAATCATCATGGGGGTTGTAGAGTTGAATCGACGCCTTAGGATTAACCTTGGGATTCCGGCCATTCGGCATTGTTACGCCTTAGCCAAATCCTCCGGTCGGCTGGGGCGATATTTTCTCAGGGCCAAAGATACTGACCATCACTTGGTGACTATGCTTGCCAGTTCTGGTAAACGGGTTGACGACGTGATGGTCAACGTCCGAGGTAATTGGGAGTTCGCTGAAGGGGAGGATCGCCTGGACCCTATTCCCAGACATAAGGGCGACCCAGGTTGCCACGCAATGTCTTGTTTGTTGGTCTATCTCTTGTTCGGCTCTTTTCCCTAAATCGCTTTTTATCTTCTGCAGGTAATAGGTTGAAGAAAATTCTGACTTCGGTTGACGACGTGGTTCTTGGGGAAATCAAGACTGTAATCACATATTTCGGCCGTCCAAACGTACAACAGCAAGGGAGAGCCGCCCATATTCTCCTTCGGTACGAACCCACTTACACTACCGTCTCAGCTGCAGATAACATTCCGATTCCAGTCGGCAATCAACAGCTCTCGGCCCTTATCTTCCCCAGCTTCAAAAACCTTAGGCAGATCAGTCTCGTAGCTTCTGATTCGGGGAAAGACGCCGAGCCGGTTGTGGAGGTGATTGCCGATCCGGCTGGGGAGTCTACTGAGGGGGTAGTAGAGGGCGACGAGGCCGTACGCTCGGCATTTGAGGCCACCGAGCCATCCGCCTCAGGACGAACAGATTTCTCTTCCGGGGATATTTTTGCGAATTTGGGGATCTACCCGGCGATTTCTTTGAGGGTATGGCGAAGGAAAGCCTAACGCAGATGGCACGTAAAAGAAATGCCGAGCGGATGGCCGCCCGAAAGAAGGCTGAATGCGCCGCATCAGATCCCAGCTTGATCAAGCCGTTCGTACCCGTTTCTGAGGGGACGGTTGAGGTTGCTGCGTCCAATACGGGAAAAGAGGGTGGAGAACAGGCCGATGGGGAACGGCTGATTCCGGAGCAAGGCCAAAAGTGTGGTGCCGAGGGGGAAGCGAGTTCAGGAGCTGGCCCTGGTAGCAAACGGCCTCGGCTTGAAGAACCGGACGTGGTCGCTCCGTTCGTTATTCAGCCCAAGATCAGGGATATGCCGATTTTATCCGACGCTTCGGCCATCGAGGATCCAGCCGTGACTCTGAGCCTGACGGCTTCGATTTCTCTGCCGGCTGACAACAAAGCCTTCGGTGCCGTGCCTGATATTATGGTCGTTGCCCTAACTGCTCAATCGGCACTCCTGGTAGGTCACCTTCATTTCGCTCTTGTTTGTTAAAGGCGTCTAATCATACCGAATTGTTTTGCAGACGATCGGAAGGATCGCCGACTTGGGTCGTCGCCTGCGTGATGCTCTCGGGAGAATTGACCATTTGCAAACAGAGGTGCAGGGTCAGAAAAGTAGGGCCGAGTTCGAAATTATGAGAGCTGAAATGGAGAGCGCGCGAGCCGAAGTGGAGAAAGAGAGGGTTCGCGTCGCCGAACAGCTTCGTGTTGATGCTGAGGGTAGGGCAAATGCGAGCGAGGAATCGCTCAAAATTTCCAAGGAAGCACTTGCTGAAGCGGAAGCTCAGTTAGAGGAGCTTAAGGCGGCCCGCGAGAAAGCCGAATCGGAGGCCTTTGAGGCAGGGAGAGGCGCCGCTCTGACGGAATATGTTGAAGAAGTGTCCAAATTTGAGAATCGCGGGTTCAAACATGGGTGGCTCAAAGCCCTTGCTGCCGCTGAGGTTACATTGGATTTGCCAATTCCTTATGAGCAGGTGGATGTTGAGCCACTTGAATCCGATACCGACGAATGATCTGGGAGCCGTTTACCGAGCAGGCGTCTTTTTGTTTTTGTTTTTCTTCTTTTGGATAGTGCTTTGTTGGTTCAGGGTTTTTGTTTTTCTTCTTTTGGATAGTGCTTTGTTGGTTCAGGGTAGTTTTCATGTATAAATTGGTTAGCATCTGCGCGCAATTTATTAATGAAAATTTCCTTGTAATTTTTGCTACCACCACACACTTTGTATGAAAGAGTTCTGTGGTTTAATTTTAATTTCCTTGTAATTTTTGCTACCACCACACACTTTGTATGAAAGAGTTCTGTGGTTTAATTTTAATGAAAGAGTTCTGTGTTTGTCAATGCATTTGGTAAAATGGAATTGCCTGTACTGTGGGGAAACCCTGATTTGTGAATCTGCCCTTGCCCCAGGTGGTTCATAAAAAGAATTCTAGCTCTGAATCAACTTGTGAGACAGCTGGGGCACTTGGTCAACTCGTGAGGCGGATGATTTTACTGTGGCACGAATGATTTAGTCTAGAACTCTTCTAAACAAGCCGTACATAGAATATCGTTTGTCCAAACTTTAGTTTTTTCCTTACTTGAATCTGAAGTCGCTAACCAGTGAAGGTAGAGAGGAAAAGATTGATCAATATCTGGCTTCCTGCAGATTCAATACATATCCCATCAAAATCACCATTTGCAATTTCACTGCCTACTGATGTTGGACCCTTAGATTAATGAATCTGCCCTTGCCCCAGGGAGTTCATGATAAGAACTCTGGCTCTGAGGAATCAATTCGTGAGCCGGCTGGGGTAGTTTAACCGAACAGATTGATGAATCTGCTCTTGCCCCAGGGGGTTCATGATAAGAACTCTGGCTCTGAATCAATTCGTGAGCCGGCTGGGGTAGTTTAGCCGAACAGATTGATGAATCTGCTCTTGCCCGAATCAACTTGCGAGCCGAATAGAACCACTGAAGGTAGAGAGGAAAAGATTGGTCAATATCTGGGTTCCTGCAGATTCAATACATATCCCATCAAAATCACCATTTGCAATTTCACTGCCTACTGATCGTGGACCCTTAGATTGATGAATCTTCCCGTGCCCCAGGGAGTTCATGATAAGAACTCTGGCTCTCGTGAGCCGGCTGGGGTAGTTTAGCCGAACAGATTGATGAATCTGCTCTTGCCCGAATCAACTTGTGAGCCGGCTGGGTAATTGAGCCGAAAGCTTGTCCTGCCGTGAACTTAGTCGGCGTCAGGCGATTGGGTTTCACGATTAATGAACTTGCCTCGATCGTGCTGCCTCTGCGAGTGTTAAATGATCAAAGGTACAGCTTTTAAGAATCTGGTAGGTATCTGAGAGAAAATCTATTGTGCGAATGTTGAACAAACTCTTTTTTAACAGCAAAAGGGAAGCCAAGACATTGGCTGAGCTTGGCGGTGATATGAATCGAAGTGAACACCGTGGTGCGCCCTTGCGTGCTGGGAGTAAGAGTTCTATGGGTCGAGAGAGGCATCAATCTCCTCGACGTCGTAGTAGGTCGCCCAGACGGGATAGGCAGTCCCAGGGGAGATCGCCACACGCCCAAGTCGAAAGGAGATCAGACGCGAATCCGTGCCCGTTAAGTTTTGCAGTATTTGTGAAGAATAAGCCATGACGGAAGCGGACTCGATCGTTCGAGATCCAGACGTGGCGGTCGAGTTTGCTCGACAAATATTTCCTCCGGAAGTTCAGCAGTCAATGGTTGGTCGTCAGGACTACGAAGTGTTTCGCGAGGGCATTCATGGGGCGGTGAAAGGGCTCTATACGGCTTATGAAGTCGGCATGCGATTGCGCGCCGCCCGCCGAGAAATAGAGAAAAAGGAAGAGCATATCCGCATTTTGGAGGCTCGCGTGGAGGCGCTGAACGTGAGTTAAGAAAGATCAAAGCGGCTCAAGTACAACCAGCAGGGCAGGTGAATCCAATCGTGGAAGAGAGGGTTACCAGTCGGCATATAAGCGCTGCCATTGCCGATCGTGAAACGGCGAGCATGTTCGCATTGGAGTCCGCCAAGGGGAGGTCTTATGAAAAAGGTTTTCACGAAGGGCGCTTGGTTGGAATCCAAAAGACCAAGGAGAAGCTTGCCGAAGAGGTTTGCCGATGTGAAAATCGTGGGTTCAGGCATGGTTGGATCAAGGCATCTCATGTCGCCGAATCTCTTCGCTTGTCAGGCATCGATTCGGCGTCACCTCTCTACCACAGTAAGGACTTTCCGTTTTTTGCTTTCGAGGTTGAGAAGAGTGAGGATGAGGGCGACGCCGTATGACTTTAATTATTGTAAGGTTCGAACGCTGGTCGCGTTCGCAATTATGTAATTTCTTGGTTTTTTGAATAAAAGACGCTTTATTGAAAATGTCAAATGGTCTCCCCATTCGGCGTGTGCGTGTTTAATTTGATTGCATAAATGTTTGGATAGACGTAAATCATCGGACTCAGCATGTTAAATCGATGCGCCGATTCGTTGTGCGTGATCGGCCTACATGTAATGGCCGTTCACTTTTGAATAAAGCCATTGCGGCGTGTTGTTTGAAATTTGAAGAAGCCGTGAGCCAGGGATCAGAGGGGCTACGGCATTTTGACTTAGCTCGAATGCCAGATGTCTAGCCGATTGGGCTAGGTAATTTTTGCCCTTGCGCAGCCCATGCGCGCGCGTTTTAGCCAACCGTTGGGTTAACTAGGTCATGGAGAATGTTGACCGACGCCTATCTCGTGGGGTTTAGTGTTGATAAAATCACTTCGGGATTTGGGCCTCGAGATCGCGGCCATCTCTGAGAATAAAAGCGGCAGGCGCCTCATGCAATCAGACATATTTGGCTTATCTATTGCGTGGGATGATCAAGAGTTCTCACCATCAGATGGTGATGATAGTTGCAGGAGCTCAAATTCCGGCCGAACTTGGCGCTCAGATGGTTTGCGGCGGAGGATTCTCCGGTGTGGGAGGTGGACCGCTGAAAGGAGAAACTGGAAACACGTCAGCCTCCAAGTCGTTGAAGCAGATCGCCCCGAAAGGAGACACAACGACCGCTGCCCCTAACCTCCCTTGTCTTGGATCTTGGCCTTGACATTGTCGATGGTGTCGGAGGCCCGGCGACATGCCGATTCGGGCGTGGTTAGATCGATGCGTTTTGAGCCGCGATGGTTGTTCAAATGACAAGAGTTGGGTCGATGGGTTGATTTGTCTTAGAAGTTAGAGATAGATATTGTAATGTTCGAACGCGGGTTGCGTCTATGTAACAACTTTTTAATCAAATAAAAAGTGTTATTTCATATAGTTGAGTCTTACTCTGAAAATCTTTTGTTTAGCTATGCCGGATGAATGTTCCTGATCCCAACTTTTAATGGTTAAGCACGTCATTTCGTATGGTTTAATAGTTTGCTATCGGAAAGTTTGCTACCGGAACTTTTGTGTAGCTTAAATATTTTAGCTTAAATATTTTTCCTGTATTCAGGGATCGGCCCTTGCCTTAGGCGGGATGCGAGTTAATCCGGAATGGGTCGTACTCGTGGGCCGGCTAAGGCACGCCTTGTCCGGCGAACCATATTAGTGATTCCGGCTTAATTTTGATTAAAACGGGCTCCGGATCCGGAGACTTATTTTGGCCAATCGTGATATCCACGAAGGGCGCTCCGAATCCGAAGGCTTATTCAGCCCTAAGGTGTCGTGCACCAAAGGGGGCTCCGAATCCGGAGACTTATTGGGCCAATCGTGAAATCCACGAAGGGCGCTCCGAATCCGGAGGCTTATTCGGCCCTAAGGTGTCATGCACCAAAGGGGGCTCCGAATCCGGAGACTTATTCGGCCCTAAGGTGTCATGCACCAAAGGGGGCTCCGAATCCGGAGACTTATTCGGCCCTAAGGTGTCATGCACCAAAGGGGGCTCCGAATCCGGAGACTTACTTTGGCCAATCGTGACATCCACGAAGGGCGCTCCGAATCCGGAGGCTTATTCGGCCCTAAGGTGTCATGCACCAAAGGGGGCTCCGAATCCGGAGGCTTATTCGGCCCTAAGGTGTCATGCACCAAAGGGGGCTCCGAATCCGGAGACTTAATTTGGCCAATCGTGACATCCACGAAGGGCGCTCCGAATCCGGAGGCTTATTCGGCCCTAAGGTGTCATGCACCAAAGGGGGCTCCGAATCCGGAGACTTATTCGGCCCTAAGGTGTCATGCACCAAAGCGGGCTCCGAATCCGGAGACTTATTCGGCCCTAAGGTGTCATGCACCAAAGCGGGCTCCGAATCCGGAGACTTATTCGGCCCTAAGGTGTCATGCACCAAAGCGGGCTCCGAATCCGGAGACTTAATTTGGCCAATCGTGACATCCACGAAGGGCGCTCCAAATCCGGAGGCTTATTCGGCCCTAAGGTGTCATGCACCAAAGGGGGCTCCGAATCCGGAGACTTAATTTGGCCAATCGTGACATCCACGAAAGGCGCTCCGAATCCGGAGGCTTATTCGGCCCAAAGGTGTCATGCACCAAAGGGGGCTCCGAATCCGGAGGCTTATTCGGTCCTAAGGTGTCATGCACCAAAGGGGGCTCCGAATCCGGAGACTTAATTTGGCCAATCGTGACATCCACGAAGGGCGCTCCGAATCCGGAGGCTTATTCGGCCCTAAGGTGTCATGCACCAAAGGGGGCTCCGAATCCGGAGACTTAATTTGGCCAATCGTGACATCCACGAAGGGCGCTCCGAATCCGGAGGCTTATTCGGCCCTAAGGTGTCATGCACCAAAGGGGCTCCGAATTCGGAGACTTAATTTGGCCAATCGTGACATCCACGAAGGGCGCTCCGAATCCGGAGGCTTATTCGGCCCTAAGGTGTCATGCACCAAAGGGGGCTCCGAATCCGGAGACTTAATTGGGCCAATCGTGACATCCACGAAGGGCGCTCCAAATCCGGAGGCTTATTCGGCCCTAAGGTGTCATGCACCAAAGGGGGCTCCGAATCCGGAGACTTAATTTGGCCAATCGTGACATCCACGAAGGGCGCTCCGAATCCGGAGGCTTATTCGGCCCTAAGGTGTCATGCACCAAAGGGGGCTCCGAATCCGAAGACTTAATTGGGCCAATCGTGAAATCCACGAAGGGCGCTCCGAATCCGGAGGCTTATTCGGCCCAAACGTGTCATGCACCAAAGGGGGCTCCGAATCCGGAGGCTTATTCGGGCCTAAGAGGCTTGAAGGAGAGTGAAAGAAAATCGATTTTCATTAAAACATGGTACCAGTACAAGCATCAGATCCCACAAGTCGGGTCCGTAAATGGATCTTCATAAAGTCTACGTTCGCGCGGATTGTAGTGAGCCACGGATCTCCTCAATGCCACGGTCTGTTGGGAAGCGCATAAGCTGATGGTAGGTGCTTGGGACAGCCTTCATGGTATGCAACCAGGGACGTCCCATGATGGCATTATACGGCGACGGGAGCTTAACAACCAAGAATTCCACGTCAACCGTTTTTGAGCCCGCTCGAACAGGTAGCACGACCTTCCCCAACGGGTACTCTGGATTCGTGTTGAAGCTGAACAGTGGCTGAGGCGACGGTGATAGGTCTGACTCGTTGAGGCCGAGTTCGACAAAAGTTCTATAGTACAAGATTTCCGAAGTGCTTCCTGGGTCTATGAGAATGCGTTCAACGCTGAACTGACGTACGCGTAATTTGATGACCAAAGGATCGACGTGGCTGGCCACTGTTCCGACGAGGTCGGAGTCATCGAACTTAATTGTCGGAGTTTCTCTGGGCCTGCCGGTTGACATGTTATGTTTTTGAGGAATTGGGTGCGATTGGATTGTATGCACAGTCGGGGATGCCGGCAGACCGTAGATTATGTGGATCACACCAAGCGGAGGTGAATCCTGCCTCAAGGCTAATGCTTTGGTTGGCCTTCCCTTGTTCACGTATTGCTGCAGTCGACCATCTTGCACCAGTTCTTCCAGATGATCCTTTAGCGCATAACAGCTCTCGGTTTCGTGGCCGTGATCTTTGTGGTATTCGCATCGTCTGTCCCTCCTCCGTGTGTCGGGGGCCCCACCATCTTCGACGGCCACTTGAAGAATGGAAGGTGCTGGACTTTGGTCATTATTGCCGCGATCGGCTCTGTCAACTCCGTATACTTCTTGTCGGTTCGCCTTGAGCGTCTGCTGTCGACTTGTAGTTGTTCGTTCGTTCGGTGGGAGCACTGATCGCTTGATCGGCGGGAGTCCCGCCTTTTATCTCGCTTGGTTCGTTGCCGGGGCTCAGGGCTTGGTGGCGGCACGGAGCTTATTGGTCGAGCAATTTCGGGGAGGGCCGTTTTGCTGGAGATTTGTCCGGCTTTTATCCTCAGGGCATCATCTTCGACTTTACAATATTCTTCAACTTTCTTCATCAACGCCCAGACTGTTTTGGGGGGCCTTCTGGTCAGGGAACTGCGCAGAGCACTATCAGGATGTAAACCCATTTTGAAGGCGGTGATGGCCATGGAGTCGTTGCAAGCGTCGTCAACAAGGTTGAAGCACTCCCAATATCGTGCCGAGTACGCTCTGAGCGTCTCTCCCGACTGGATCTGCATAGCCCAGAGGGAGTCGGCCTGTTTCGGTTGTACCTCGTTGGTGATGAACCTGGCCCTGAAGGATTTCTGCAGTTGTCGGAAGCTTTTAATCGAAGCTGGCTCCAACTTGTAATACCACCTGACGGCTAGTGGACCTAGGCTGCTAGGGAATATTCGGCACATGAGGGCTTCATTGTCTGCGTGTAGCGTCATGGCCTGTTTGTAATGACGGATATGATCAGTGGGGTCTGATTTTCCGTCGTAAAGAGTGAACGACGGAGCTTTGAATTTCTTGGGCAGGGACGCCCTTGCGATCCGTCGAACGAAAGGATCGTGCTGGTCTTCCTCGTTTGAGCTGATTCTCCTGCGCTTGTTCCTTGTTCGCAGATCCTTTTCGGAGGAGCTGGAGGTTTCGGATCATCCCCTTGCGTCCAGCTCCGTGGATGATGAGTTGGAGTTGCTATCGGTATCCTTTGGTTGGGCCCGAGGTCTTTGCCTGTCTGCCCTCGGAGGTCGTTTTGGTTCCTGGCGCATGGCCTCTCTAGATTTTGCTACCTCCAGGGCCAAATCTTGACGGAGTCGTTCGTTCTCAGCGATCATGTTCTCGAGCCTTTGTTCGTTCTGCTTTGCTTGTTCTATGATAGCCTGCATTGTTTCTTGTGCTGAAGTTGTTGGCGAATCGAAGTTCAAGAAGCGTCGTGCCGCGATGGTTTCTTTTCCGAGCATATTAGCTGGGGTGAGGTCGTTTACCTGTGTGATCTCGTCGGTGGCTATCGGAGGATCTTCGGTTACGCCTTCCATGGATGTATTCGAGTATTCCCACAGACGGCGCCAATTGTGGGGAAGTGGTTTGGAAATACTCTTCAGATCCTGGAAGACGCCAATGATCCTCAGCTAGTCACCTACAAAGATACAAATACTCCGGTCGGGGGTGCCGGAATTAGCACTCCGACGGACAAGTCAGTTCTTCTACTCAAGAAAGCTTGTGGACTAAGTTTTTAGAAGTGATTCTTACATACCTTTTCTAGTCCATTGCCATTATATTTATACTCGTTTCTTCTGATCCTCGGGGCCAGGGCCTACTTCTTTCAATCATTATCTTTTCCACTATTCGGCTCTAGGGATCCTTCCCCATTCGGCCTATTTATCCTATTCGGCCCCTTGTCCTTGCGGGATATCTGCCGGCTAGCGTCTAGCTTCTGAAATATACCTCCTTTATCTTTGCCAATTATTCGGCTACCACAGACAGATTTTGTCTATGAGGAGGAGGGCAAAGATGTTGAACTAAGGAACCCAGGAGCAGAACAAAGCAAGAAGGTTGCTTCAAAGGTCAAAGAAACCAAGGAAGAAACTTCAATAAGTTCTCAGACACAAGACCCCTTAGAAGAAGTAAATTTGGGGGAAGGTTCTATACAACAGCCCACCTATATAAGTGCTTGCTTGAATATTCTAGATAGAGACCAGTTGTTGGTTATTTTGAAAAAATACAAAGATTGCTTTGCATGGTCCTATAATGAACTACCAGGATTGGACAGGTCATTAGTAGAACATAGGCTCCCTATGAAGCCTAATTTCAAGCCATACAAGCAGAAACCAAGAAGAATGAGTCCAGAAGTAATTCAAAAGGTCAAGGAAGAAATTCTTAGACTACTCAAGGCAGGTTTTATTAGGACAGCCAGGTACGTTGAATGGCTATCTAATATTGTGCATGTAGTTAAGAAGAATGGCAAAATGAGGGTATGCATCGATTTTAGAAACTTAAATCTAGCAACTCCCAAAGATGAATACCCTATGCCTATAGTGGATCTGCTGGTAGACAGTTCGGCAGGACATCAGATTCTATCAATGATGGATGGGCACTCTAGTTACAACCAAATCTGCATTGCAGAGGAGGATATCCACAAGACAGCATTCAGATGTCCTGGGAATATTGGCACCTTCGAATGGGTTAAAATGCCATTTGGTCTGAAGAATGCTGGGGCTACATATCAGAGGGCTATGAATACTATCTTTCATGATCTCATTGGAGGGTATCTAGAGTGTTATATTGATGACATTGTAGTGAAATCCCAGTCCATGGAGGAGCATCTGTTTCACTTAGAAGCAGCTTTTGAAAGAATGAGGAAGTTCAAGTTGAAACTTAATCCTCTTAAGTGTGCTTTTGGTGTATCATCTGGAAACTTCTTGGGTTATGTAGTGCACAAGAAAGGAATACAGATTGATCAGAATAAAGCTAAAGCCATCATTGAAGCCAGGCCTCCATCAAGTAAGAAAGAATTACAAAGGTTCCTTGGGCATGTTAACTTTCTTCGAAGGTTCATTTCTAACACTGCAGGGAAAACTAAAGTATTTTCTTCCTTGTTAAGGTTGAAAGATGAAGAGGAATTTGTGTGGACAACAGAGCATCAAATTGCTTTTGAAGGTATCAAAGCCTACTTGGCCAACCCTCCAGTGCTGATGCCACCAAAGGGGAACAAGCCCTTGAAGTTGTACATAGCCGCAGCAGAAGATTCATTGGGAGCTTTTTTGGCCCAAGACAATGAAGAAGGCAAGGAGCAAGCTATTTATTACCTTAGTAGGTTTTTAAATTCTTGTGAATGTAAATATTCAGCTGTTGAAAAGCTGTATCTTGCTTTGTATTTTACTGCAATGAAATTAAGATATTATTTTTTACCCACAACTGTCCTGGTAATTGCAACCACAGATTTGGTTAAATACATGTTATCTAGGCCTATGTTGAGGGGGAGAATTGGCAAGTGGATACTAGCCTTATCAGAATTTTATCTAGAATATGTCCCCCAAAAGGCAGTAAAAGGACATGTTTTAGCCAATTTTCTGGCAGATCATCCATCTCAAACAGAGAGCCAAGAGATAATGGAACTTGGTATGGCTAGTGTTGAGCCATGGCAAATGTGGTTTGATGGATCGAAAGCCAATGGTTTAATTGGAATTGGTGTTGTGATTAAATCTCCACAAGGGGTAGAAACTACACATGGTTTCAGAGTGGATGAAGCCACCTGTTCTAATAACCAGGCTGAATATGAAGCCTTAATAGTAGGACTAGAAATTCTTATTGGATTACAAGTACATGCAGTTGACATATTTGGAGACTCTCAATTGGTGGTTAACCAAGTAAAAGGGATTTTCAAGTGTCAAAGCATAAGTATTTTGCCATACTATGTTGTTGCATTACATCTGCTTTCCCAGTTTCAAATAGCAAATGTAACTCATGTTCCAAGATTCTTGAACAATAGAGCTAATGACGTAGCTCAGAAAGCTTCGAACTTCAAGAGGAGGGATAATACCCAAAGGGACATAAGCCAAACAACATATCAAAGATTAATACAACCTTTGAATAAAAGGAATGTGGTCTTGGAAGTCAATCATAATGACTTACAAGAACAAGATTGGAGGCATCCAATAATGCAATACTTAGCTGGTCCATCTTTGAAAGCCAGCAGAAAAATCAAATTACAGTCTATGCAATATATGACTTATGGCAATGCTCTCTACAAAAGGGGGGGAGATGGCTTATTACTGGAATGTTTAGGCCCAAAAGAAGCATTAACAGCTATGCCTGAGATTCATGAAGGCATCTGTGGTGCTCATCAGCCTGGTGTAAAGATGAGATGGATGCTTCGAAGGCATTCCTATTATTAGCCAACTATCCTTAAAGACTGCATAGAATATGCAAAGGGTTGCCAGGCATGCCAAAAGCATGGCACAATAAGGCATGTGCCCATAACTGACCTACATGCAGTAGTGAAGCCTTGGCCATTCAGAGGATGGGCCATGGATATGATGGGAAAAATACACCCACCCTCTTCGAAACATCATTGTTTCATTCTAGTGGCTACTGACTACTTCACTAAGTGGGCTGAAGCCAAGCCATACAAGGCTGTAGACCAAACAGAGGTTATTGGGTTCATTAAAGATTTGATCCATAGATTTGGCATCCCACAAACCATAACTGTGGATAATGGGACTGTGTTCGATGGGAAAATGGTGAAGTCTTTTGTGGCAGAGTTTGGAATTAGCCTTGTTAATTCCACACCCTATTATGCACAAGCCAATGGTCAAGCTAAATCATCCAACAAGTCCTTGAAAAAAGGGATACAAAAGGTTGTGGAAGATAACCCCAAGGATTGGCATAACCTTTTGTTGGATGTTTTATGGGCATACAGAACTTCCCCAAGATCAAGCACAGGAGTCACACCTTATGCTTTAGTATATGGGCATGATGCAGTTTTACCTGTGGAAATTAATGTTAAATCTTTGAGGGTAAAATGCCAAGATCAGCTAAATCCTGAGCAATACCATCAAAGTATGTGCTTAGAGTTAGAAGGCATAGATGAAGCCAGAATTTTGGCATTAAATAGCATTCTTTTCCAAAAGAAGAAAGCAGCCAAGAATTATAACAAGAAAGTCAAACACATTGGCTTTGATGAAGGTGATTTGGTATGGAAAACAATACTCCCAATAGGAATTAAAAGCCATAAGTTTGGCAAATGGTCACCTAATTGGGAAGGACCATATCAAATTCATAGAGTTCTGCCTTTTGGAGCATACCATTTGAGAAATCTGAATGGATATGTACATCCCAAAAAGATTAACGGCAGATATTTGAAACCTTATTTTCCAACCATTTGGAAAACACAAGGAACAAAATAAACATTAAAGACAAAAACACAAGATTGCTTAGATGATAGACAAAATTCGCTCTTTCATAAAGAATTAAGTACATTGTGCCACAAATTGGCCCAAAATTCATTACAATGTCTTAATTGATTTTGTACAATAGATTTCCTATTGCTAAGTGAGGGAGCTAGCTGAATAGCTGTAGCCATGTCTTCTTTGCGATCGGCCAGTTCTTGGTTGGTGATTTGCAATTTAGTGTCCGTTCGAACCAAGGCCTGGTTTACTGCAGCTAACTCCTCTTCAAGTTGGGTTTTCTTCTCCAGCAGCTGGGCTCGAAAGTGGGAAGCAGAGGAGTGTTGTTCTTTCAGAGTTGATACTTCGGTATGTACTTGGGAGACGAAACTCTGATCTCTGGCCAGTTTCTCATCCGCAGCCTTGGCAGCCTGGCAAATACTGATGTAAAAATCGATAGTAGCTGCTGCCTGAGATAAATGGTTTGAAACATCCATGCCTGACTGCTCAACAAGTCTGCAGCACTGGAGGAATCCATTTCCGATTATAGGCCTCTGTAGAGCCTCGAAGGGAATCCTCGAAAATGAAACTAGTAGTTCCAGACATGTGTCCAAGTCTATTGAAAGTGCAGAAGGCTTACTGATGGAAGAAGAAGAACTCTCGAGAATTTCTAACAAAGAATCAGCCAAAACTAGTGGCTCAGTTTCAGCATTGAATGTTGGAGAGGTAGAAGGTATGTCAAAAAGACTGGCTAGTCTTGCTTCGAAGACATCTACCTCATCCATAGACATGAGGGGTGCAGAGAGAGTTGTGGTGGAAAGCGTAAAGGACTGCATGGGGATAGGAGAAATGTATGAAGCATCTTTTACAGCCTCTATGGTCTTAGCCACCAGTGAATCAAGTGAAGAGGGGCTGGAAGTAGGCAAAGGTGATGAACTATGAGTGGGAAAGCTACCAGCATCCTCTGAAGGAGAATCAGTTGCCATTAGAGATGGAGTAGCAGTTGGAATTTCTGTGAAAAGAGGAGGAGCGAGGCTCGAAGGAGGATTGGACTGAAGTAGGTCGAAGGTCAAGAAAGGGAGGTATGGGTCTAAGCCAAGGAAGAGAGATGCAAGAATGTTAAGGCTAACAGGGGGTATATGAAATATGGGCCTAGGAAGTGGAAGTGTTATCTGAATGGCTTTCACATTATGCATTTGATCAACTTCGATTGAAATTGAGGGAGTCCCCATTGGAAGTATAGCTTCAGTGTTTGCCACTGCAAAAAGGAAAAGATATAAGGTCAAGATCTAGCGTCAAAATTTGATAAGGCAAAACAGTGGAAGCATGAAAGAAATTACCTGTTCTAGAAGCACTGGCACTGATGGGAGAGCTGCGAAGAGAGTAATGTTCGGCAGTCTGTTGCCTTCTTACCATTTCTCTTTGTAACGCATCGGCAGCAGCAGCTTCCTCTCTTAAAATTTGTTGCTGCCGTCTCCTCTCAGCCCTTTCGAAGACAATTATGGCCTTGGAATGTTCTTGGTCTACGGCCTTGGCAGCTGCCTCATGAGGGGGATCTTCAACCAAGACAGTAGTTGAAACAGTCACTTTCCTTCTCTTTTCTATTGCTTGGGCGATTGTCTCGGAATCAGAGTCCTCAGTAAAGTCAGAAGGAGAGACAGTAATCTTTCTTCTCCTCTTTCTTTGAATTGGCATTGTCTGTTCCTCAGATTTTTTCTCAACTTCTGCAAACTGAGATTCGGATTTCCTAAAAATAAATTCCTTCTCTACCTCCCTAGCGGTTGTCTCCTCTTGAAACAAATCAATCACTTTTTTTCTTTTTGTCAAGGGTGACTCGTGCTCTGGGTCTGTTTCTCTTTCTTCTTCTTCTTTTCCTTCTGGCACCTCAGTTGTTTTCTTTTCAGAATCAAGCAGTCTTCTCTTCTTTTGCTGCTAATCACCTTCACAAAAAAAAAAAATAGAAACAAAATAAGAATAACACAATCAGCATTGTATAGGACGTCGAAGGAGAGAAAACAAAGGCATATACCTTTCTTTGAAGCAGCCCGAGTGGCTTTCGAAGGAGTTGAGGTAGCAGGAATGGACTGGGTTGTAGGAGGCACAGTGGAGGAAGGGACAGTTTCAGCTCCCTTGGGCTTGGGCACATCTAACACCTCCAGTAGGTTTTGAGGTGAAATGGCTAAATAGATTTCCATATTACTTTCCCACCAATTTTGGTATCTCTTCAATGCGGTACCTTCAGGAATGAAAGGGGTGTACTCAAAACTAGCCAAGTCATCTATGAATTTGAAGGTTGCCTCCTCCAGCCTTGACTTCCTAACCTTCAGATCTCTCCTGGTAAGGCTCAGATTGGTGTTGCTGCAGAGAGGTATTGGGACCCCTTGTGTGAAACCAAATTGTCTAGCAAATTGAGCAGGACAATAAGGCTCAGCTATACATTTATAAGCTCTGGGGTTCGTGGTCCCGATAAACAGCTCCCTAGGAAGCAGAAGGGAAGCCCATATATCCTTGTGAATAGGCGAAGCACAGAGCCTGTCACTTAAGAAGTGACTCAACCAAGTTGGACCTATGTTGGTCTCGAAGGGACGGAAACGGTGAATAGGAAGGGCAGCTGGTAGTTGATGGAAGAAAGAGAAATAAAAGGCAAAAGTAGAAGGATAGAGAGAAGCATTGGCCAGTCTTATGCCATGGGTAAGAGAGTGTAACCCAGAAAATTTAAGGCATTTGGATTGTAATTCAGTAAAATAGGCGAAAAGCCAAAGCTGAAGGATCCAGAATGGCCCCCCTTGATTAGCATCTAAGGGCTTCTCACAAAAGAGGGAACAAACTCTGTATACATGACCTAGAATATATGGGGCTAAGGCTACCCTTTTTTGCAAAACAAAGGCTTTGGCAAGAGGAGCAAATTCAGGCATGATTCTTTGAGAAGAGGTGCAGAAGAGGAATTTGCAAAGCCAGTATAACAAGAAGGAAAAGAATTCCCTATCAGTTACTGGGCCCTCTTTTTTATTCTCAGCTTTAACAAAATCACTGTAAGATAAGTTAAGAGAGGGGAGGGAGAAAGAGACTGTTAAGTCAGGGAAATCTGGTGTAATGAGAGTACCAATAGGGGATACTCCTAGTAGATGGCAAATGTCAAGAACAGTAGGAGCCATCATCCCACATCTAAATTGAAAGAAATTGAAGATAGGGTTTCAAAAACATAAAGCAGCAGGGACTAAGAAAGGGTCCTCCGAGATAGTTACCCTAGATAGTCGGAGAGCATCGAGAAGGCAGAGCTCTTGAAGGTCCAGTGTCCTCGCAGGGATGACCCGATCATACCATTCTTGCCACTCCGGTCTCATTGTGGGCCAACATCGGTGAGGGCGATTGATTCTCCAGTTCCTCCAATCGAGACCACCTTCATAAAGGAGACATTGGTTTTCCAGACGAGGATATAGAGCTGGGAGCTCAGTAGGGATCTCCTTGAATATTGGCCCGAGCACGTAGTCTTGCTGCTCATGACGACGAGGGACAAAGATACGCCCGTCAATGGCGCTTTTCCTCCCAGCCTTGTACTTCTCACATTCTACGTCAATAAGCCTTTTCAAGGCTACGGATGAGCTCACACGCTCTATGATTGGCACTTCTGGTGAAGAAGAAGCCATTGATGATACGTTTTTCGAAAAGAAAAGGGGGGAGTAAAGAGAAGTGAAAGATTGATGAGGGTTTGTGCGTTAAAAGAGCAAGTGATTTCAGAAACACGAAGCAAGAGGGTTTTAAAAAGCTTTTGTGTCTGGAAAATATATTGCATAAGTCGTTAAGTACTAAAAGTACGAATACGAGGAGTCTCTTCCAATATTGATAGTTTTGGAGGGAAAAAGCACATTCCGGATGTTGACGCCAGCTTCGAAGCAAGATATTTGGCTTCGAAATGAGATTTTGGCGCCAAAAAATCAAACAACAACGGCTTCGAAATACATAAGTCGGCTTCGAAGCATACTACATGTTTAAAGATGCTAGAATGCTTGAGGATCAGTCTACTTAAAAGGGTTTAAAGACCTGTTCGAGGGTTATTAATGAAAATAACGACCTTCGAAGCAAAAATTTGGGATTCTTTAAGGAGAATTGCTATTCAAAACATCAAAACCAATCGTTGGTTTTAATAAAAGAGGATTATCTTTTAAACTAAATTAGCATGAATTGCTCTTCGAAGTGAAAGTGGTCAATTTAAAATTGATTAACTATATCAACCATGACCATATATTGGTTATAGTTAGTTTTGAAGGGTAAGATTGTTAAATTCGAAGCACTAATTTTAGGTGATATCAGCCAGAATTGTCAACTCTACTCCATAAATTGGAAAAAGACATGATTGGTTCCTTTTAGTGTTTTATGTTGAGTCCATATTCGAAGAATGAGTTTGTTCAATTCGAAGCCCTAAATTGGCTCTTAAAGGTAAATGGAAACAAGGTCAAATAATGCCAAATGGAGGATTCTATTTATATTTAAAGACAAAGCAGTCACATCAGATGATCCTATCTGGGTACGAATTCAAGCTCATAAAAGTAAGGAATAGAATAAATGACAAGATCATGAAATTTGATCCAACAGTGATCAATAAATTTCTGCTCTGTCTTTATTATGTCTTCTATTTCTTCTAATGTTGGCTGCATAAGTTGGTGTGCTCTCACTTCATAGTAGAGCTCTTCAGCCTTTATTTCGAATGCTTCTTCTCTCAATCGTTGTTCCACTTCATCTAGGACCAAATCATCCCAATACGCAGAAGCTTTATTCTTGAAATCATCGAAGTCTTCGATAAAGTTCTCTGCTTCGTATTGGGCTTGAATTCGGAGAGACGAAAGTTGGTCCAAAGATTGTGTAGTAACCTTGGAATTTCGATACCAGTAGAGGAGCACTGGGAGTTGGTCAAGGAACATATGAAGTTCTGCTTGGGCAATGGGGTTAAGAATATGGCCCCTAGTCAAAATATCACAAGCCCATCGAAAGTTCTTGAAAGGGACGTCGTCCTCAAGAACATTGAAGGGCAAGTGAGAGAAAGCTGCAAGCAGAAGTTGAGCCTCTTTCCGCTCAGCTGGAGTAGGGATTGATGGAGGTTTATAAGGTGGAATGACTTCGTTCATGGGGAGGGCAAGCCTCAGTTTTTCTGTCCAGGAAAGAGTTGATCAAGAAGGAGCAGATTGTTCTGTTTCAGAGGGTGGAGAAGAAGGTGTGGATGCTTCTATTATGGAAGATGGCACAGGACTGGAAGGAACAAAGGCATTAATATAGTCAAGCCAGTCAGAAGAGCAAATCTTCGCCTTTTTGGCTAAGAAGGATGGGTGGTACCCTTGAGCTTCTTCTGAACGTTGGGCAACAAACACTGTCTTGGTAGGCATGGAGGATGTGTACCATGCCATAAGAAGATTTTCCTCCAAACTACGTCGAAGGTCAATGGGTACGTAAGGGTAGACCACTGAACTTCGAGCACAGGGAGAAAACTCCAAAGGGTCAGTAAACTCTACAAAATGATGGTTGATTCGTTCCCTCAAATCATAAGTCTCAGGAGTTGACCAGCTTGTCTAGCCAGAACCCCCAGAAGACGAAGAAGTTATAGTTTCATCCCATGCAGAATTTGGTGAAGAAGAGTTTCCTAAGTCCATATTTTCAACTTGCCAAATCAAAGGTTTGAGAGCAGTTCGTTCAAGGTACAAAGGGGAGTCAAAGGAAGAACTTCTTGTATCTGTGTCTGTGACTTGTTGAATCGAAGGATTAGGGACAATGTGTTCGTAGTCCAAAGGTTGGTAATTTGCAAAGGCTTCCATGACCTGAATATAGAAAGGTGGGTAAAGGTGGCTAATGAATGCGTGGAGGTTCTTTCGAGGGGAAACAGCATTACTCAATGGCTCTTCGTGTGCTTGATCAATAGAAAGGGAAATTGATTCAGCCATAGTCTGTTCAAATGCTAAGGTATTGGGACGTTCAACAAATTGAAAAGAGTTAATGCAGATTATCACCAAAGAAATGACGGTTGTGTTTCCAGAAGATAGACTCTATGCACATTCCAAAAGCGCGGGAAAAGCTGTGATCCACTAATATCACCAAGTATTGGGTATATTAGTGCGGGGGGTAATGTTGGCTACATATTTTGTAAAAGCCAATTACAGTTCGACACGTGGCAAAGCAAGGGTAGTATGGGGAGACTACTCAAGTCTTCGATATTGATCGTACACGTGGCAGTAAAAATTGGTTCTCACTTGATCTGAGTAGCACAAGATCAGTAAAGAAATACAAGATGACGTGGCTTTAACGGTTGCTCATATTCAAATTCAAATACAAGAAGGAAGTTCAACTGCAAGAAAAGGCGTAGTGGAACTACTTCTAAGGCAGCATGATCAGCAATCATGGAGGAGCAGTTCGACGGTTTGAAGTGTAATTCGATGGTCATCCTTGAGGAGTATAAATAGCAAGGAAGTCCCCAGAAAAACCCCCAGACTCAGATCATACAAACCAGTCTTACTCTACATATTTTATTTTCCAGTTTTTTACATTTCCAGTCTTTACCTTTCTTGTACTTTAAATACTTGTTCTGCACTTCGATTCATAGGAGTAGTTTCAAGTAGATCGTCACTGTAAATCTCTTCGAGGCTGAATTCTGATCATTGTAAGTGTTCATTTTAATGAAATACTTCCATTGTTCTTCATATTAACTGTTATTCCTCTTAATTTCTCCTAAGTCAAGCCACCAGTAAAAGTCCTCTTCATTGAGGCTGAAAGAACTAAAACACAATCGTCTGATAATTGGTTGGCAATTATAATTTCTGTAAGGACTGATTGATCCTTGCTGGCACGCTCGCATTTACAAAAATAACCTTCGAACAGCCAAAAAGCCAACAACTTTCCATCTTCACTTCTCTGTTGGGCTATATGCTTCATAATAGTAATTCTAAGTATATAAGCTAACATCGAAATGAAGATTGTAAGCATTGCTAGGACCATTCTAACATATCAGTAGAAAAAGGACTAATACTTGTGTGAAAAGCCCCTTTATTGCTACTGAAAAAAATTGAAAAAAAAGAAAGAAAAAGATTGCAAGTATTGCTACTGAAAAAAATTTAAAAAAAAAAAAAATTTCTTGTGTGACCATATTTTCGTGTGTTTTCATTATCACTAATACTTTTGTTTTTAAGGGGTCAACACAATATCACAGTGATATATATGGAGCCGATGCATGCTCTTGATTTGAGTTTTGACTCAAACAGTGACGATGAAAATATATAATTTCTGGTGTGTGTAGCACTACATGAGTATTGTAATACTTACCTTTAACCTAGACCATGCCGAACGTCCATATTACAAGGACATAACTACATATTAGAAATATTGAATGGCCATGAAACAAGGTCCAAGGAAAATTTTAGAATGGAACCAGATGTATTTATTAGTTTGTGTGAGGTACTTAAGGTATATGGTAAACTGAAACACTCACGTTATCTAACTGTCCAAGAGCAAGTTTGTATATTTTTGCTAACAATTGGTCAGAACGAACGGAATCGTGTTGTCCAAGAGCGATTCCAACATTCTGGCAAGACCATCTCCAAATACTTCAACTGAGTCTTGAAGGCAGTGTGTAGGCTTGGTAAACAAGTTATAAGGCCTTTAGATTTTGATGAGGTACCTGCAGAAATTCGACATAATCTACGCTTCTATCCTTTTTTTAAGGTAATCACTAACAGAATATTTGAAGTATAAATTTTAGTAAAACATTCTACATTATTAAAGTCATTTGTCAAATAGATTGTGTTGGAGCAATTGATGGTACCCACATATCTGCAAGGGTGCCAACATCAGAGCAAAAACCATATCTGGGTAAGCATACTGTTACAACGCAAAATGTAATGTGTCTTTGCTCATTTGACATGCGATTTACGTATGTATTGGCCGGTTGGGAGGGCACTACAAATGATTCAAGAGTGTTCACTGAAACCATACATGATCCAGCAAATTTATTTCCAATACCACCAAGAGGTACGTATTATATGGCATTTTGTTAATTTATAATGAATATTCTTCTGCCAACCCATAATAATAGACACATACATGTTGAACAGATAAATACTATGTTGTCGACTCGGTTATACAAATATGCCTGGCTTCTTATCGCCATACCGTGGTGAGAGGTACCATCTAAATGAATTTCGTACTCAACGTTGACAACCAAGAAATAAGAAACAAATATTTAATTACTGACACTTCTCACTACGTAATGTGATTGAGAGCTACGTTGGTGTCTTGAAGGCTCGTTTTCCAATTTTGAGAGACATGCCTCCGTATTCAACTAAAACACAGAGATACATCCCCATTGCATGTTGTACAATACACAACTGGATTATGATACATTCTCAAGGTGACACATTGTTCACTGAATGGGCCAATCCAGATCGTATCGTTGAAGATGCTGGGCCTAGTGGAGGTGGTAGTAGTAGCTCGACACATGCAAGAAGTAGTTCTCAGCAACCAATTGATGTAGACATTAGTCAACCTCAACTACGTCACATGTCTGATGTAAGGAATTAAATTGCTGGTCAAATTTGGGAATCTTTCAGAAACAATTGAAATATTGTTTATGCGTGTAATAGATTGTAGAAGATGTTTTTTTATGGTTTGTGGAAGAATTGAGATGTTATTATTATGGTTTGTAAGTTGTTATGAACATTACTAATATAGTTATTAGATTTATCTATGGTTGATATCGTATCAATATGGTTATTATGGATGCTTATTACAATGTGTATGATCTCATTATCAAAAATAAAAAAATAAAAATTTTAGGCCTTAACAAACATGTTTTTTATTTTATGTTTTCAAAAATTTTCAAACATTTTGTCCAAACCAAACGTTTTTATTATTTATGGTTTTAAAATAATAAACGTGTTTGGTTTGGACAAAATGTTTGAAATTTTTTGAAAACATAAACTAAAAAACATGTTTGTTAAGGCCTAAAATTTTAAAATTTTAATTTTTTAATTTTTGACAATGGGATCATACACATTGTAATAAGCATCCGTAATAACCATATTGATACAATACCAACCATAGATAAATTTAATAACTATATTAGTAATGCTCATAACAACTTACAAACCATAATAACAACATCTCAATTCTTCCACAAACCATAAAAAAACATCTTCCACAATCTATTATACGCATAAACAATATTTCAATTGTTTTTGATAGATTCTCAAATTTGACCAACAATTTGATTCCTTACATCAGACATATGACATAGTTGAGGTTGACTAATGTCTACGTCTATTGGTTGCTAAGAACTACTTTATGCATGTGTTGAGCTGCTACTACCACCTCCACTAGGCCCAACATCTTAAACAATACGATCTGGATTGGCCCATTCAGTGAACAATGTGTCACCTTGAGAATGTATCCTAATCCAGTTGTGTATTGTACAACATGCAATGGAGATGTGTCTCTATGTCTTAGTTGAATACGGAGGCATGTCTCTCAAAATTGGAAAACGAGCCTTCAAGACACCAACGCATCTCCCAATCACATTGCGCAGTGAGCAGTGTCGGTAATTGAACATTTGCTTCTTATTTCTTGGTTGTTGACGTTGAGTATGAAACTCATTTAGATGGTACCTCTCACCACGGTAGATCAATAAAAGGCCAGACATATTTGTATAACCCGAGTCGACAACATAGTATTTATCTGTTCAACATGTATGTATCTATTATTATGGGTTGGTAGAAGAATATTCATTATAAATTAACAAAATGCCATATAATACGTACCTCTTTGTGGCATTGGAAATGAATTTGCTGGATCATGTATGGTTTCAGTGAACACTCTTGAATCATTTGCAGTGCCCTCCCAACCGGCCAATACATACGTAAATCGCATGTCAAATGAGCAAAGACATATTACATTTTGTGTTGTAACAATATGCTTACCCCGATATGATATTTGCTCTGATGTTGGCACCCTTGTAGATATGTGGGTACCATCAATTGCTCCAACACAATCCTATTTGACAAATGACTTTAATAATGCAGGATATTTTACTAAAATTTATACTTCAAATATTCTATTAGTGATTACCTTAAAAAAAGGGTAGAAGCATGGATTATGTCGAATTTCTGCAAGCACCTCATCAAAATCTGGAGGCCTTATAACTTGTTTACAAAGCCTACACACTGCCTTCAAGACTCAGTTGAAGTATTTAGAGATGGTCTAGCCAGAATGTTGGAATCGCTCTTGGACAACACGATTCCGTTCGTTCTGGCCAATTATTAGCAAAAATATACAAACTTGCTCTTGGACAGTTAGATAACGCGAGTGTTCCAGTTTACCATATACCTTAAGTGCCTCGCACAAACTAATAAATACATCTGACTCCATTCTAAAATTTTCCTTGGACCTTGTTTGATGGCCATTCAATATTTCTAATACGTAGTCATGTCCTTGTAATATGGACGTTCGGCATGGTCTAGGTTAAAGGTAAGTATTACAATACTCATGTAGTGCTACACACACCAGAAATTGTATATTTTATCGACACTGTCTGAGTCAAAACTCAAATCAAAAGCATGCATCTTCTCCATATATATCACTGTGATATTGTGTTGACTCCTTAAAAACAAAAGTATTAGTTATAATGAAAACACATGAAAATATGGTCACACAAGAATTTATTTATTTATTTTTTAAAAAAAATTTCAGTAGCAATACTTGCAATCTTTTTTTTCTTTTCTTTTTTTCAATTTTTTTCAGTAGCAATAAAGGGGCTTTTCACACAAGTATTAGTCCTTTTTTCTACTGATAAGTGAAGATGGAAAGTACAAATATGTTTATTCCATTGTAGAATAAAAGGTTATATCAAAACTACTTTTCTTTCTTGGTTGAGAAATTATTCAACAATTCATTTGTGGGATTCAACAAAAAAATTGAATGTAGTGATAGAAAGAAATTGATGCTTCCCATGCCATTATTTTTTAATTTTTTTTATTTTTATTACTATTAGAGGCAAATGTAGTGGAACCTAAATATCATGGAAAATACCAAATTTTTGAACCCAGATATATCTTTATTAATGTAAGCCTTTATGTTTGTCTAGTTAGAAAATATTTGGAATGACTACCAATAAGCATTTTATAGGAGAAGATCATACATACATTTGGACTCTTAAAAAAACAAATGTAAATATGGTCATACATACCTTTTCCAATTGTTGACAATGCAGAAGCTTTGTTGGACTCTTGATAAAAAATACTTTGAATGACTACCAACAAGCATTATATAGGAGAAGATGATTGAACATAACAGTAGCATTCAAGTTGAGTTGTTTGTGTTCAATACTTCAACTACCCATAAACTCTCATTGTAATAGCATTCAAGATAATTGAATATAACTGTGGCATTCATTGAATATAGCAGTAGCATTCAAGTGCATTGTCAACAATTTTATATCTACCCATCAACTCACAATGTAATAACATTCAAGATAATTGAATATAGCTGTGGCATTCATTGAATATAGCAGTAGCATTCAAGTGCATTGTCAACAATTTTATATCTACCCATCAAGAGCAATGTAATAGCATTCTAGTACAATATTAAAAACATGCTGCATACACCCAACTTTGATTCCATAATAAATAATTCTGAAACAAATAAAATAAAATAAAAAGTGCAATACACTACCAAATATTATCCAACATTTTTGAAAACATGAAAACATCCATACGAACTAACATTTTTTAACTACAAAATATTATCTAACATTACTAGTAAATAAAACAACACAAACACGTACCACACTAAGCTTGAACTCTCTGAGAATAACTTTCAAAGATTAAGGACCCAATCTGTGACACCCGAATGTTTTAAATTACAATAAATAGAACTTAAAAATAATATATATATATACAATGACAATAATGGTAACGAAATAAATAATAATAAGTAAAGGCATAATTTAGGAAATTGGGAATTTTATGGTTAAAAAAATAAAAAAAATAATGCGTTGCAAAAAAACTACACCTTAAATATTTTAGTAAGTGGTAAGTGAGGTTGGGTCGTAAGGTTTTTAGACATGAACCTAACTTATAGTCATATATAATTTTAGGAGTCATCATGAATTACCAAAGAAGATAATAATGTTTAAATTAGTAAAGTGGTCAAAATAGTCCTAAGTTCTAAGAGTAGTCAATGGTCAAAGAGATAAAACCAAGTTAATAAATAAATAAGATAAGGGTGATGGACTGGAGTGATCAACTGGAGTGATCAGCAAGATTTGATCTCCACGCGTCAAAATACGAAACCTTCCATATACTTGTCACCCACGAATTTCTTCCTATAAATAGGGAAGAAGGACAGGTTTAAGGCAACGGAAATAGAGAGTAGAAAAGAGAAGGGGCGGGTGAAGATCGTGAGTAGTGGAAAGAAGGAATAAAGAAATTAATTTAAGGTGAGTTATATTATACCTCGGGTTACTAAAATGTACTTTACTAATGTTTTGACTTACCAAAATCTATTTTATACTAGTTATGTTTTGTTAGTATATTAATAAAAGTTATGTTTTATAAAGGTTTCAGTTACGTGGATTATTTTCTGAACCTTATTTGCTTAAAAGGAAACCCATGGATATGTTTATTTATATTTTAAAAAATATTTGATTATGACCTTATAAGCAATTATGTTTTGTAAGTACCACCACGGGAGTCCCACGCCTTGGGGAACTTAAATAACCATTGGCTAGTGTTTGACCGCTTTGTGGTCCAGTGCTGTCATGGATCCATTGACCTCTATAATGATTGTTACTCTAGTGATGTACCGTGATTATAGTGATTATTTCAGTTTCTGACACTTAATTAATTTGTGTATTCAACTTAACTCAATTTATGTTAATGTTTTAGCTTAAATAAATATCCATGGCCATTTTGTGCCCCTACACTCATAGTATGATATTTCTCACTCTGCTATGTGCTTATAACTGTTACCCCTTTCAAGTGACGAGGTTTAGCGGGATCAAGATGGAAAATGAATCGCTATGTTATTTTGTTTTCTATCTTTTATTATTAGACTCTTGTAATACAATGAAGTTCAAGTAAATTATGTTTTATTTCCTTTTAAATAAACAGTTGGTACCCAGTTATTTATTTTAATTTATTTAATTTATCCGCTTGCGTTGTGACTACAGAATTATCCGAATTATTTTATTTTTATCTTGTTACGACGCCGAGCCTTTGGATACCGGGTTTGGGTCGTGACACAATCCCTCATCCTACCAGCATGCATATCAACCAATACCTTATTGTGGGATCTGATGCAAGCTTGTTCACAGCTTTAGTGTAAGCAGGTGCAGAAATTTCCTTCATAACATGCAATAGTGCCATGCACTCTTTCAATAGTGAACGTGAGGCAGTAGAGCCACCTTCAATTGAACCATTGTCATCGCCAACATTAGTAACTGAAGCACTTGTCAATCGCTTTTCCATTAGGTCCACCTTCCTCTTGCTATTTTTACTCATTTCTTTGAGTGCTTCAGAAATATTAGCTTGAAAAGAGCTTCTTTTTTTACTCTTTTTACCTGTCATTTTCTTTTGCCCATGCACTGACCTTGCCCTTGTCTTGGCCATCTCCATTGTCATTATCACTATCAACTTGCAATGTATCTAAGTCCTCATTCTTTACCTTAAAATCAGGATCAGAACTAGCACTACTTTCAGAAGGTGATTTGGTGGAAGGGTGAGCTAGTTTACCAGTTGCGGATGTGTCTTCTAAGATACGAGACAACTCATGATAGTAAGCCATTCATTTCTTCCTGAACCTCTTTGCATGGCTATTAACCTACAAACCAATGAATCTCAGGTTAACATGAAGAATTCCCCAATTACATGTAGCAAACAAAATGCAAAAAGTTAATTAAACCTTGCAAAGGGCTTCCCAAACGTCATCCGGTGCAGTGATAGTAAGCCGTTGGCTATCCTAACCAACACCAGTATGCTTCAGTAATGCTGTAAATTTGTTGAACATAATACGCAGCTAATTGTATTTGTTTCGAAGCTGGTGTGCGTTATACTGGTATTGGGTTTTTGCGTTCATTTGATCTCTCAACCTGTTCCAAGCTTGTTTAGTGAATGTTCCAGTTATTTTACTACTCTTGGCTTTCACCTCCTCATCCATGAGGGTAATGAAAAGAGCCTTATTTGCCTGAGACTATGGACTACTATTTCCTCTACCAACTTCAACAACATCATCATCATCAATGGGGAGATCATTGTGTACTATTGTTGCCATTGCCTAAATATGTATATTTATTCATAGATAAATATTTTTGAAAAAAATGTAAGTCAAATAAAATGAAGAGGCATTGAAGAACAAGCACCAGTTACTTGAAGAGGCCTAAATTTGTATATTTATTCATAGATAAAATGAAGAAGATCACATCACCATAAATTGAAAAGGCTTAAATATTTATTCAAATAAAATGAAAAGGCCTAAATATGTATATTTATTCATAGATAAATTCAAACAAGAGGCATTGAAGAACAAGCACCAGTTACTTTTGATCTAATTTTCTAGATCTACCTCAAGCAATAGTTACTTTTGAATAAAATGAAGAATAACAGTTATAATATCATGAAAATGAGCTTCAGGCAACAATATCTTTTAAATCCTTATCATGTACTCCAAATTTAAAATGAAGAAGAAGATCTGCAGATTAAAACATCTTTTAAATCCAAATTAGCTTCAGGCAACAATATCATTAAAATGAAGAAGATCTGCAGATTTAAAATGAAGAATAACAGTTATATGTTCTTAAAAAAAAAAAAAACAAACAAACAAATTTACATGGATCTAGCACAGATCTACAAACAACCATGGCAGAATAGATTTGTAGAGCATATTTGTGGTTCAGAAATTTTGTAGAACAGAGAGAGAGAGAGAGAGAGAGAGAGAGACTAACCTGAGACTGAGATCATGTGATTCGGAAATTTTGCAAAATATCTGTAGAACAAATTTGTTGTTTTAGGGAAAAAAAAAAAAAAAAAAAAAAAAAAAAAAAAAAAAAAAAAAAAAAAAAAACCACCATAGTAGTCCGGTGAAACAGAGAGAAGAGAGAGAGAGAGAGAAGAGAGAGACTTGAGATCGATTTGGTTGGAAGATCTACAAAGATCTGCAGATTTGCAACATAGTAATGTTTTAGAAAAGAAAAAAAAAATTTGAAGCTCAGTGAACACAGAGAAGAGAGGGGAGACAAAGAGAGAAGGGAGGGGAGAGAGGAGAAGAGAGAGACTGACTTGATTTGCTGAAGTTTCAGTCAACATGAAGTAGAGGAAGATGATAAGATTTAGATACAACTTTTATTTTACCGTTGGGAGAAAATAAATTGAATTCAGTGCTCCGAAGATTCGAACCGTGGTCGTTATGCCGACAACTAAGCTACTGTAGCTCCGCTGCAATGATTTCCGCCATAGTGCCAAATTTATAAACCAATGAAAACACCTTTTTTCAGTTTACATTTTTTTGGTCAAATTTATAAACTGAGAACTAGTATTATAAATCAAAAATTTATCAAATAAGTTTTTAGCATAGTTTTTAAAATTTTTGTAAATATAAACTGAAAATTAAAAACAAAATAGTTACCAAACAGAACCAAAATATTTGTAAACATAAACAAAAAATGTAAACGTTACCAAACGCTACCTTAGTAATTCATTTTTTATTTCCTAAATTATTACTTTTTTTTTTAAAAAAAATTCATTTCTAAACTCTCAATTTTTTTTTTCTTTTTGAAAAATAAAATTTTTAATTCATTTTTTATTTCCTAAATATATATTTTTTTTCTATTTCATTTCTATCAATTGTCGTCATTCAGTCTCTAACGATTTTTTTTTTTCCAATTTATGCAGTCCAATTATAATGACTTTATGAATGATCAACCTTTCCTATTTCATTTCTGAATTATCAATTTTTTATTCAATCTCCAAAGTTTCTCATTTCAATTCATATCTAATTATAAATGATTGTATGGATCATTAACAATTGAAATAATTGCGTTAGAAGAAAAAAAATCATTTTAAAATTTGAATAACTTAAACTATATAGCCAAGTACTATTGTTGTTACCATTTTGAATGAATTACACACCACAATTAATTTGATTGGTGTTTTGGACATATCATTAAAATTGATCAAATTTTGAAATAATTTTTTTGATATAATTAAATTTGGTTTCAATGGTAATTGATTTGTATAATAATTTTTAATTAAATTACATGAAATAAAATAAAAAAAATTATAGAAACTGAATAAATAAAATTAATTGTTCAGAACATCAATGATATAAAAAAGATAAATTACACTTTTCACTCTTATATTTTGATGTAAATTTCACTTTAGTCTTTATTATTTTAATTTGAATAATTTGGTTCATACACTTCAAATTCAATTTTAATTTGATCTTTCCATCCAAATTTTTATTAATTTTTTTTAATGTATACACTTCAAGATATTAACAAGTGTTCTAAATTTGTTAATTCTAATATTCAACTTGAATAAAAGATTCAAATTGAAACTGAAATTAAAGTATAAGGACTAAATTTTTGAATTTAAAACAATAAGATTCAAAATAAATTAACAAGTGTTCTAAAATTGTTAATTTTAATTTTCGACTTGAATAAAAGAACCAAATTGAAATTGAAATTGAAGTATAAGGACAAAAGTTTTCAATTTAAAATCATAAAAATCAAAGTAAAATTTAAATCAAATATCGTTTGAGAATAAACTTATTTAGTGACTTTTAAATTTTTACTTAAAAAACGTAAAAATTAAAAAAAAAAAAAAAATTAATAACTTGTACAGTTTTTTGGAGAACTAAGAGCATCCCTATCAGTTCCCTTATAATAAAGGTTAATTCTGTTGGAAAATTGGTTTTTATAAGCTTATTTTGGGCTAACTTTGAGCCCAAAATTAAGTGAGGTCCACACATCTTTTGGGATGGGTTCGAAGAGATGACGTGTTCCTTACTGCATGACAAGTCACACAGTGAAGACGGTTCGTTAAAACTATTTATGAGTGAATGAGAACTTTACGTCGTTTTTGGGTTTGTGGAATGGACATTTAAAGAATTAAATGTGGGTTTCCTTGTAAGGTTTATCTCACATTAAAACTTTAAGAGAGCTTGTGTATGTATATAAGCTTTAGGTGGCAACACTTGGGTTGGGCCCCAAGGGGTACCCAAGTTTGTAGAAGGGAGGAGTTATGGACAAATAAAACCTTGGCTCAAACCAGCACATGCATGCGCCGCCGTCCGTCCGTCCGACCAGCTAAGCCGAGCCAAGCCGAGCCGTGCCAGGCGCGGGTGTAGATTGTGGGTTGGGTCGGTTCTAATATTAATTTTTCGGACAAAATTTATTTGAACTTCAAAATGTTTTTTAATTCAAATTTGAATTCAAATTTTTTCCAAAATTTGTGCCTCTTCCGAATTCCACAACATATTCAAATTTTTGAACAGATTCAAACAATTTTACAGGTTTAAAACTACCCGGACAGATCCAAACTGCCCAGCAGTTATCTGTCCAAAACTGCCAGCAGATCTGTTGCAATTGGAAACAGTTATCTGTTTGAAATTTGAATTATATCTGTTGCACTTGTTCATTTAAAAACCTACATGTTCAGTTTGATTTTCGGACCTGTTTGGGTCCATTTATGGTAGGCCATTTCCAGCAGTCAAGTGATTCAGAAAAATTGATTTTCTTGCCTTCATTTTGCTCTCTTGCATTATATTATTCTTCATACTAGTTTTTAGAGAAAAATTCAAAGAGAATTAGAACACAGTTTTTTGTTCGCCGTACAAATTGTTTGGAGTGCTACTACAATTTGTGAAGATCATTGTATCCTGAGAGATAGACACATTTTATCCGTAAGCACCGTAGCTTGGCGAATCTGTCTTAAGGACAGATTGTCACACACTCGGCTTGATCTTTTAAATATTCATCTGGTTCGGTAAAATAAATCCTATAAGTTATTTATTTTATTTGTTTGATTTGGTATCAATTTATTTATTGTACACAGAAGATTGTTCTAACAATCTTAAGACAGATTCGAATAATTTTGTTTATACAGAATTTTTCGTTTGTTTTCTTTTCTCTTTTTTCTTCTTATAGAAATTATTTTTTGTGATTTTACAAAATAATATTCTGGTTAAAAAAATAAATAGTAGTAATATACTATTTGACAAATAGTAGTAATATACTGTCTATTTTCTTTGACAACTAGTAGTAATATACTGGTGTCATTAACAATTCAGAATATTTATTTGTGAAGTTTGTCAGAAATTAATTTTGATTTTCATAAATAATTTCTGAGTGTTCATTAATTAAAATTCTGTTTTCAGTATTTTAATTTTTGAAGTGTTACAGAAATATTTTTCTGTGTAGAATTAATTTGTTTAAATAAAATTTTATTTTATTTTCAAATTAATTGGAAATAAAAGTTACAATTCTTGTGTTCTTTTATTTTTACAGAATTTAAGTATGTGATTTTGGTTTAAATTTTCTGTGTAGTATACAATTCTAATTATAATTTTGTTTTATAATTTAGAATTTATGACTACTGAACTAATACTCAAACAAGTACTAGTATGGTGGCTGCAATTACGCTTATTCCTCCTCCTGTTGTGACTGTGCCAGTCAATCACGGTGAGAAGCCAGAGAAGTTCTCGGGAACTGATTTTAAAAGATGGCAACAGAAAATATTGTTCTATCTTACAACTCTAAACCTGGCTCGTTTTCTCCGTGAGAATGCTCCTACTCTGAACAAGGATGAAACTAATCGGCAAGTAGTTGCTGCAGTCAATGCCTAGAAACATGCTGATTTCCTTTGTCGGAACTACATCTTGAACGGACTAGACAACACATTATACAATGTCTACAGTCCTATCAAGACAGCAAATGAACTTTGGGAGTCTTTGGAGAAAAAGTACAAAACAGAAGATGTTGGCTTAAAGAAATTTGTGGTTGGCAAGTTTTTGGACTTTGTGATGGTTGATTCTAAGATTGATCAGCCAAGTTCAAGATCTCCAACTCATTCTGCATGACATTCACGCAGAAGGCATGTCTCTCAGTGAATCCTTCCAATTTGCATCTTTAATTGAGAAATTACCACAAGGCTGGAAGGAATTCAAGAACTACCTCAAACACAAGCATAAAGAAATGTCTTTGAAAGAATTAATTGTGCGTTTAAGGATTAAGGAGGACAACCGCAATTCAGAGAAGTAGGCTGTTAAGCATCCAATGGAGTGAAAGGCAAATGTGGTGGAACATGCTTCAAAAGCCAAGAAACGGAAGTTTTCTGGAGAAAGTTCCTCACAAGGCTCTAAAAGGAGGAGAAACTAAAAAGTACAAGTTTAATGGCACATTTTACATCTGTGATAAGGAGGGACATCGGGCCAAAGATTGCCATAGCAAAGGCAAAAACAAAAGAAGAACAAGCAAGAAGCCTGCTCAAGCCAATATGATGGAAGTGGACAAAATTTTCAATGGTGTTGATGACATAAATCGTTCTACAGTTGTTTCCGAGGCAAACCTTGTCGGAAATCTTAAAGAATGGTGGGTGGACACTGGTGCTACTCGCCATATCTATGCCAACAAAAAGATGTTCACATCTTATTCTATAGTGGACAACGCTGAACAACTTTTTATGAGCAACTCCTCATTTTCCAAAGTTGAAGGATAAGGAAAGATTATTCTGAAGATGACATCTGGAAAGGAACTCACTCTCAACAATGTGCTGCATGTACCGGTCATTTGCAAGAACCTTGTTTCCAGATCTTTGTTGAGTAAAAATAGGTTTAGGCTAGTTTTTGAAAGTGACAAGTTTGTACTTACCAAAAAAGAGATGTATATAGGAAAATGTTACATGTCTGATGGCCTTTTCAAAATGAATGTAATGACTGTTGTATCCTCTATTATTAATAAAAATGCATCTTCTTCTTACTTGCTTGAGTCTTCAAATTTATGGCATGGTAGACTTGAACATTTTAATTATGGATCTTTGCGTAGATTAATTAATATGAAATGTTTACCTAAATTTGACATTGATTTAAATCATAAATGTGAAATTTGTGTTGAGACAAAATTATCCAAAACTCCTTTTCATTCAATTGAAAGAAATATGGAACCACTTAAATTAATTCATAGTGATATTTGTGATTTTAAATCAATTCAATCTAGAGGTCGGAAATTTTTTTTTATTACTTTCATAGATGACTATACTATATATAGTTATGTTTATTTAATTCGAAACAAGGATGAAACTTTGGAAACTTTCATTCAATATAAGAATGAAGTTGAAAATCAACTTGGTAAGAAAATTAAAAAACTTAAAAGTGATAGAGGTGGTGAATATGAATCACCTTTTGGTGAGTTTTGTAAAGAACATGGAATAATTCATCAAACCACCGCTCCTTACTCACCTCAGCAAAATGAAATTGCTGAAAGGAAAAATAGGACTTTAAAAGAAATGATAAATGTCATAAGTTCTGGATTACCTCAGAACTTGTGGGGCAAAGCAATATTTTCTGATAATTATATACTTAATAAAGTACCCCAAAAGAAAGTGAATCAAACACCTTATGAATTATGGCATAGGAGAGTACCGTCCTACAAATACTTAAAAGTGTGGGGGTATTTGGCTAAAGTGGCTATTCCTAGTTCTAAAAAGGCTAAGATAGGTCCTAAAACCGTTGATTGCATTTTCATTGGTTATGCCATGAATATTAGTGCATACACTACAAAAAAAAGTCACTTTTAGCTACTAAAATATTGGTCGCCAATTGTCTGTTTTTTGGTCGCCAATGACATTCTGCGACCAAAATTTTTGGTCGCTACATTTGTCGCCAAAACCCTATCGGGAAAGGTCTTTGAGGGTTTTGCCGACCAAAAGTCTTTAGCGACCAAAACTTTGGTCGCCAATAGTCAATTATATTTTTTTAAATTATACATTTACCGACCAATGTTTTAGTCGCCAATACTCAAGGAATTGGCGACCAAACCTTTTAGTTACCAAAAGCTCATCCGTGAAAAAAAAAAAAATACACTCACTAGCTTCTCATCTGCTATTGTAGATATTTGAACCATCAACTTCCCACACCATAAATCTTATACAACACACTCTTTCCACTACGCCTCTATAATGCCATATGATTATATATGTAACATTTATTATTTATATAGTATATAGACCCGTATTAATATAAAAGTATATATATAAAGATAATTATTTTTTATTGAACATAATTTATGTAAAAAAAAATTATTTACTAGAAAAAAAAAAGAGACCACTTTTGGCGACTAAACTTCTTTTTAGTCGCCAATTCTATACTTTTGGCTACTAATTACTTTTTAGTCATTAAAAAATTTAATTCCTGCACTAAAATTATCACTTTTGGCGACTAAACTTCTCTTTAGTTGCCAAAAAGCCTCACTTTTGACTACTAAACATCTTTTTAGTCGCCTAATGCCTCACTTTTGGCTACTAAATTATTTTTAGTCGCCAAAAAGCCTCACTTTTGGCTACTAAAATTTTTGTAGTCGGTAAAAGCCTCACTTTTGGCGACCAAACATCTTTTTAATCGCCCAATGCCTCAATTTTGGCTACTAAATTTTTTTTAGTCACCAAAAAGCCTTACTTTTGGCTACTAAAATTTTTTTAGTCGGTAAAATCCATATATCGGCGACCAAACAGATTTTTAGTCGCCAAAACCTATATTTTTGGCTGCTAAATTTTTTTAGTCGCCAAAAATCTTTACTTTTGGCTACTAATGCTTTTTAGTCGCCAAAACCTATACTTTCAGCGACCAAAGGTGCTTTTTTAGTCGCCAAACATGCTTTTTCTTGTAGTGATATCGATTTTTGATTCATAAGTCAGAACATTCCGAAATGCATGTAAATACTATTATTGAATCTAGGAATGTGTCTTTCTTTGAACATGTGTTTCCAAATAAAACTAGACAAGAGACTATTACTAATAAAAGATCTTATGATGCTATTATTAGTTAGGATCAAGAACATGGTCAAGAACAAGAGCAAAAGATAGATCAAAATGAGGAAGAAGAACCTAGGCTTAGTAAACGTGCTAGAACCTCAAAATATTTTGGTCCAGTTTTCCTAACATTTTTGTTAGAAAATGAGTTTTTAACTTTTAAAGAAGCTATGTCCAGTCCTGAGGCTCCTTTATGGAAATAAGCTGTAAACTGAGAAATTAATTCATCCTGCAAAATCACACTTGGGAATTGGTGGATCTGCCACCAGGTTGTAAACCTCTTTGGTACAAGTGGATTTTCGAAAGAAAAATGAAAGCGGATGGATCAATTAACAAATACAAAGCAAGACTTGTGGTCAAAGGTTTTAGACAAAAAGAAGGTCTTAATTATTTTGACACATACTCACCAGTTATTAGAATAACATCCATTAGAATGCTAATTGCCAGTGCATCATTGCATAATCTAGAATTTCATCAAATGGATGTGAAAACCGCTTTCTTAAATGGTAAGTTAGATGAAGAAATTTGCATGGAACAACCAGAAGGATTTTCTATTCCAGGAAAAGAAAAGAAAGTGTGTAAATTAGTTAAATCATTATATAGTTTAAAACAAGAGCCAAAGCAATGTCATGAGAAATTTGACAAGGCAATGATGTCAAATGGATTTAAAATTAATGAGTGTGACAAATGTGTTTATATTAAAAATATCAGAAGGATATTCTTTGTCACAATCACATTACATTGAAAAAATACTTGACAGGTTTAGCAAAGATGATGATCATCTTGCTAGAATACCTATGGATGTTAATTTGTTTCTTTCTAAGAATGTACAAGAAAGTATTTTTCAATTAGAGTATGCCCAAATTATTGAAAGCTTAATGTACTTGATGAACTGCACTCGCCCGGATATAGCTTATGCAGTAAGTAAATTAAGTAGATATTTGAGTAATCTAAGAGTAGAACACTGGAAAGCAATTATAAGGGTTCTAAGATACCTCAGATTTACTCGTAACATTGGGCTGAATTATACTAGATATCCAGCAGTACTTGAAGGATACTATGATGCAAACTGGATATCGGATACTAGAGACTCAAAATCCACCAGTGGGTATGTATTTCCTCTTGATGGGGTGGCTCTATCTTGAAAATCTTCCAAACAGACTTGCATTGCTAGGTCTACTATGGAATCAGAATTCATAGTTTTAGATAAAGTTGGGGAAGAAGCAAAATGGCTTCGCCACTTCCTTGAAGATATTCCAATGTGGCCAAAACTGGTGCCTGCTATATGCATACATTGTGATAGTTAATCAGCAATAGGTAGAGCACAGAGTCATATGTATAACGGTAAATTGCGACACATTCGTCATCAACATAACACTGTAAGACAACTACTCTCTAATGGAATTATTTCCATTGAATATGTGAATTCTAAAGACAACATGGCGGATCCACTAACCAAAGGGTTAGCAAGGAAGTTAGTTGAGAATTCATCAAGGGGAATGAGACTTAAGCCTATTAAATAAGAGTTACCACAACGGCAACCCAACCTAGTTGACTGGAGATCCCAAGATCTAGGTTCAAAGGGACAATCGAGTTGTGTATAACTCAGAATGATCACTGGGGAGTCAAACTTTTACCCATTTTTATGATAAAATAGTGATGTCTGCAGCATTTTCGGTTAAGTAAAATTTTAATGACTCTTATATCTAGATAAACTTAGTGGAGTATGGTAGGATACTCTTTATAAGAATCACCTATGTGAGTGTGAACTAGGCCAATTCTATGAGATTTGTGAAGGGCTATAATTCTCTAGAGCACTCATGAAAGACCAGGTTATTCAGGGCCAAAATGAACACAATAGTAAGAACTAAACTATATCTGGTAATATACTGTGTGAGTTCTATTGTCTTGATTTATACAAATGGCTGAACAGTTCAAGACTTCATGTTCACTGGTTAGCTAGTAAATTCGATAGTGTCTCACAAGGGAAGGTTCAAAGCCAAAAGCTACCTATCCTTTGTAGAATATTTCCAATATCTGTACTCTCTGTAATTAGATCATATTGTTGCATTTTCTCTCCGTCAAATTCTATTCATGTGGGGGATTATTAGAATATTGGTTTTTATAAGCTTATTTTGGGCCAACTTTGAGCCCAAAATTGAGTGAGGTCATACGTCTTTTGGGGTGGGTCCGAAGAAGTGACGTGTTCCTTGCTGCATGGCAAGTCACACGGTGAAGATGGTTCGTCAAAACCATTTATGAGTAAATGGGAACTTGACGTCATTTTTGGGTTTGTGAAATGGACATTTAAAGAATTAAATGTGGGTTTTCTTGTAAGGCTTGTCCCACATTGAAACTTTAAGAGAGCTTGTATATGTATATAAGCTCTAGGTGACAACACTTGGGTTGGGCCCCAAAGGGCACCCCAAGTTTGTAGAAGGGAGGAGTTATGGAAAAATGAAACCTTGGCTCAAACCACCACATGCGCGCGCGCGCCGCCGCTGCCGTTTGACCGGCCGGCTGAGCCGAGTCGTGTCGGGTTCGGTTGTAGATGAGATCAGTTCTAACATTAATTTTTTGGACAAAATTTATTTAAATTTCAAAATGTTTTTTAATTCAAATTTGAATTCAAATCTTTTTCAAAATTTATGCCTCTTCCGAATTCCACAACAGATTCAAACTATTTTATAGGTTTAAAACTACCTGGATAGATCTAAATTGCCCAGCAGTTATCTGTCCAAAACTGCCAACAGATCTGTTGCAGTTGGAAATAGTTATCTGTTCGAAATTTGAATTATATCTATTGCACTTGTTTATTTAAAAACCTACCTGTTCAGTTTGATCTTCGGACCTGTTCGGGTCTATTTATAGTAGGCCATTTCCAGCAGTCAAGTGATTCAGAAAAATTGATTTTATTGCCTTCATTTTTCTCTCTTGCATTATTATTCTTCATACTAGTTTTCAGAGAGAGTATTAGAACACAGGTTTTTTGTTCGCCGTACAAATTGTTTAGAGTGCTACTACAATTTGTGAAGATCATTGTATCCTGGAAGATAGACGCCATTTATACGTAAGCACCGTAGCGGGACAAATCTGTCTTAAGGACAGAGTGTCACACAGCCGACTTGATCTTTTAAATATTCATTCGGTTTGGTAAAATAAATCCTATAAGTTATTTATTTTATCTGTTTGATTTGGTATCAATTTATTTATTGTACACAGAAGATTGTTCCAACAAATTCTTCAGAAATTCTTTCCCACCAGATCCCTTATACCATCCCTTAAATGTATGATTGCTTCAATGACTTCCAATTTGTAGGGAGTCATTGTAGCTCCCTTATATCTGATAAATTCTTATTTTATTTTGTTGAAGGTATGAAGGGGAAGTCCCCTAGATGTCCTCGGATGTCCGTGAGTGCCCTATACCTGAAAAAGAAAAATGTCCAAACATTACATAACCGGTAATCGACCTGTGTTGTTGGTGTTTGGTTCTGCTACTGCCCAAAAATGTCCTAGTTGGTTTTTTATTATTTTATTATTAAAAAAATATTTAAATTTAAAAGTAATTAAAAATATTATTTTAATAAAATAAAGAAAAAATTAGTATTATGAAAAACTAAGTAAAAAAATAATTTTTAAAATAAAGAATAAATTTTTTAATAATATTTTGGGAGACTTATTTATAAGTCCTTTTTCAAAACCTTATGCTAGGCTAAGTCCTGTGTAATTTTTTATAGAGTCTCAAGTCCTATTTTCATAAGAATGTATTCCACAAGATCCTAACGTGACATGACACTTACATAAACGTAACGTAACGTGACACCTATATATACGTAACGTAACGTGACACCAATATGAACGTAACGTGACACCTACATAAACGTAACGTAACGTGACACTTATATAAACGTAACGTGACACCTATATAAACGTAATGTGACACTTACATAAACGTAACATAACGTGTCACGTTACGTTTCGCAAACTTAATAAGTTTTTATTTTTTTAATCCGTTTGTTTTGAAATAGATATATAATCTTAATATATTTTTATTTTGTATTATTAATTGTAAAATTTAAAAAATTATCAATAATATATGTGAAATCTAAATTAATTCATAAAAATTATAATTTTAAATTAATTAATGGAAGGGCACACAACGCTAGGGCTCGGCTCCTCAAACGATTCAATCGACCAATTCGATCTCCTGGCTTGCATTCTTTATGCAATCCCGACACACTTCAGGAGTGACATCCCCTCTGCAGAGAGCTTGCCCATAAACTTGATCAGTATTGTTTCCAATTGCAATGCTGTTGAAGCCTTGATTTAATGGAGTGTTCGATGATAGTGATCTCACTCATTTTTCAGTAACTTTACCATTACGTCACACTTGTCCTTTTTTTCCATTCGTAAGCTATATTGCATAAAATTTTGTTTTCGCCTCAATCTCCTATGACCGACTAATACACATTTGTGCAGCCGAGATAATTACATGAAGTTTATTGGTTAATGAAATGATAGTGGAAAATTTTTATGGCATGGCAATTTTGCTGCAGACTGTCAAATTTTTCTGAGACTAATGGTGAATTATGATTTGTTTGATGTGTCACGCTATGTTTATGTAGGTGTCACGTTACGTTACGTTTATGTAGATGTCACGTTACGTATAGGTGTCACGTTACGTTTATGTAGGTGTCACGTTACGTTACGTTTATATCAATTTCCTTATATATGGTTTTATTATTATTTATGATATTAACAACTAATATTAAGGGTAAATATGTCAAGAAATTTCCCACAGAACTTATAGGAACATAAATTTTTTTGTGGGACCAAATGTAACACAAGTCTTCCTAATAGGACTTCTAATTAATTTTCCCTAATATTTTTCCATAAGTTAACTGATGCTTTAAAATCCTCTGTCCAAGTTTTCAATTTAGGTGAAAAACTAGGGTAAGATTAAACTTCAAAATAAAAACGAACCGGTCCGATCCATTGCTTAGGAGAAACCTTCAGTTCAAGCTAGGGTTTTTTAAGCTAAGGTCTGTGTCTGTGCGCGCGCAAACTATAACGTTATACAAATGTAAGCTCTCTCTTTCTCTAGATTTCTCTTTGGATTTGCAATTCATGTTTCTGAGAAACTCTGAATTCGCATTCTTCCTGTTTGATTCCCGAGAAATCGAAGGAAAATAGAAGAAAAACGACCTCGAATTCTATCAAATCCAACTCAACCCTGTTGATCATAGTTTTCAATCGGAAACTTAAAGTTTTAGTTGTTTTTTTTTTTAAAAGCTTGTACGGTGTGTTGGATTGGAATTCAACTTGTACTAATTTTGAATTTGTTTCTTGGCAGCAACGAAAGTGATTCAAGTGAGTTGAAGAGAATGGCTTCAACAGGACAACCACAATCGTCTCTCAAGAAACGTGATTCATCTGGAACAAGAGAAGGGGATCAGCTGATTATAACCCCTTTAGGTGCTGGCAATGAAGTGGGTCGGTCCTGCGTTTACATGTCTTACAAAGGGAAAACTGTTCTGGTATATTGCAACCCCACTCTGAGTTTTTGAGTTTCATTGGGTTATTTATTTAATTATTAATATATTTATATTTGTTTGTTTGTTTTTTTTTTTCTATTCACTTAAATAGTTTGATTGTGGGATTCATCCTGCTTACTCGGGCATGGCTGCTTTGCCGTATTTTGACGAAATTGATCCTTCTACCATTGATGTGCTTCTTGTCACTCAGTATGTACTTCTGCTTCTTATTCTTTCATACTTTATTTAAAATCTTGAGCTTGACGCGGCCTCCTTTTTTTCGATAGTTGGGTTTACTGTATTGGCCAGCTAATTAAGTGCTGAATTGAAAAGATTGTTCTATTTTTATTTTTTTTTTTTATTTTTTTTTTTCAATAGAAATTGCTATTTCATGTTGAACTGTTTTATTGAACTGTTAACTCTGAGAGTTGTGATTAGTCAATTGCTAACATGATTTGTTAAGTTGAGTGAGTGGATGGGTTTGTTGAGTTTGGGTGGTTTTATTGAGAGTTGAAATTGAAATGCAACGCACAATGTTTGCATTTTGTCTATTAGAAATCCCCAAGAAAAATAAATAAATAAAAGATAAGAGGAGAATGGTTGCCTGAAGAAATGATTGTATAAGTTATATTACTGCATTTTAGAGTTTTTGAATTATTTGTTTTTTATAATGAAAAAGAGTTTTGGAAAAGTTTGTCACAACGATGGTGGCGTTGCATGCTCATATAGAAAATTTGGCCATGCAACCACTGCACAGAGATGCTTGATTGGAGGTGGTGGTGGTGGACATGAAAAAGTTTTGCTTGGATGGTGCATGGGCAAAATGTCCTTTTTAGATATTGGTAGAATGGTTGAGAGGGGCACAATAAAATATTCCCTCTCTTTGGGGAAGAGGGGGAGGGCTTGTGAAGGGACAAAGATTCCTGATGGTTTGAGTGTTTCAAAGGCTGTATTGCCTTTCTTCTTTTGGAATATTGGTTTTCGGTGAAAGTAACAAGATTTTATTATTCTTTACAGTGTGCTTGTTACTTATGATGCCATTAAGATGAGATGATGGTTATGGGATTACTTGTATATTGATTTAGACTCTCTGCAAATACAAAATTTTCTTTCTGTGTTGTGAAGGTCTTATTTATTTTGTCTTTCTCAATATTGGTGATTGTTGGTGGTGTTTGAGATTCTTTCTGAGCACCAGAAATGTTAGTGACAGGATTATTAGATCACATATTAGTCATTCTGAAGGTTTTGGTTTTGATGGTTTCATTGGGGGCTTCTTCACCATATTTTTTGTTTATTTATTATCTTAATCGGAACGATCCTAATTTTATTATTGATTTTTCAGTTTTTTTTTTGGTGCTGTTGATGCACTAATGGCAATGTTTTTTGTTTGCAGCTTTCACTTAGATCATGCTGCTTCCCTGCCATATTTTTTGGACAAGGTTTGTTGCTTTCTTGAGTAGCTTTTGTTCAATTAATTCTTATGGGTTTCTTGTAGATGCTAAAATTTTATGGTTTGTTATGTAGACCACATTTAAAGGGCGAGTTTTTATGACTCATGCAACAAAGGCAATCTATAAGTTGCTTTTATCAGATTATGTCAAAGTGAGCAAAGTTTCAGTTGAAGATATGTTGTATGATGAACAAGACATTCTTCGCTCCATGGATAAAATTGAGGTATGCTTATTTCATTTTGTTGTTTGTTTAATCTATGTCTTCTCTGGGATCTTTTTCCCATAAAAATGTCGTTTTACCTTTCATGTGTGGCTTTGTAATCATTCCAAAATCCAAATTTATGTGGATTGCTAGTAGGGAATTTATGTTTAGCATTTAGATTTGTTTTCACATAATGACGGTAAGATATCAGTGTATTGTGTTTGTTTTTTTTTATTGTTTCAAATGGATTGTATGGTGCTTCCATTATTGCGTTGATTCCTCCAAAGAAATTTCATTATCAGCTCATTTATTCTCTAAATGTGGGTTTGGATATGATAATTTATTCCTTGCTCCAGTAGTATGGGATTGTTACCAGATTGGAACTTTCTGTTTGATATTGAATGGTTTCCTCATTATGAAAAATAGCTTCGGGTCAAATGCATACAACATATATGTAATCTAATTCAGAAAATTTACCTATATGTTTCAATTTTTTCTTTGTATCTGTTTTTGTTTATTTTTTGGTAGAATGTATGCATTTTATGCATGAATCATTATATGTAATCCAATTGTTGCATGATGACCTCTACTGGAACGTCCTAGTTTCCTATTGATTACTTTTTGTCTGTAGACTCTCTACCCTAACTAGTTTGACCACATAAATTAGGTTCTGTCATTCTTGTATTATTAGGTTACAAAAGCATCATTTGTAGTCAAAGTATGAAAGTTTAGATATGACATACTAATTACTACACCTAGAAGCTGTCTCAAGTGCTGCTTTATTGATTCTATTCTAAAAGGTTCACTCTGGTTCCCTTTCCCTTTTTCTGTTCTTGGTTTCGTGGTTTTGGTTAGTAGTTATAGTTGAAACTTGAACTAGTCACAGGGTAATGCACAGTTTTATTTTTGTTTGTTTGTTTTTTTATTTTCCATTTTCATTTGTAACTTTACCTTAGTCTATATCATATTATTGACTGATTACTGAACTCCCAAACACTATGCAAACCCTCCCACCCACTCTCTGCGTCCTATAGGATAACTAAATCAAGCTAGCAAAAACCACAAATTTTGGCAATTCCCTGTCTAAATGTCTGACCTGTACCATTCATCTTAAAGTTTTCTTTTTTTTTTTTCTCTTCCTTCTCTTCCTTTTCTTGTGTGTGTGTTTGACTGTTATCGTTTGAGCCAAAGCATTATTCATAATTATACTTTGTTATTTGTGCTCCTCTTTTTGTTTCCTTGTCCTCATCACTGCATGCAAATATCTAATATCTAGGAAAATGGAATCATGTATTGAATGTGGCAGTCAATTAGTCCATAATCGATGGAGAAAAATGGCCTCAATAGATTGTTGTGATAGCTGATCTCTTGATCGTTCATGAGTGCTTGTGTTGACACAATTAATATCAGTGCTTGTTAGCTTGTTTGTTTGTTTGGAATTGTGATTTTTTCAAGAGTCAAAACTAAATGATTATTTACCTGAAGCTTTTTCATTCAATTTTTCCTGCTTAAAAATGATCATTTGTAGATCTTTCTCTTATCTTTAAACATTACCATCAGTTGTCCCAAACCAAGGAAAAAGATTTATTTGGTTGTAACTCCTTACATGAAATTCCTGTACTCTCTCCCTCTCTCTCTCTCTCTCTCTCTCTGCATGTATGTATGTGTGTATTTTGTTTGTTTGTGAGTTCTGGATCCAACTTATTGTGCATATGCTATGAAGCACGGACACCTCTCCGAAGGCAGCATATGGGTGTCGGACACGGGCATGCGGCAAACTCATGATGGACACATGTTGGACACTTTGTCTAACATGTCCATAATTTTTATTTTTTTATTTTTTCCCAGCTGGACACTTAGCAGACACGCTCACACACCTGAGGGATTCATTCGTTTGGGACACTGCAAGGGGAGGGAGGGGGAGAGAGAGAGAGGGAGGGAGGGGGGAGGGGGAGAGAGAGAGAGAGACGAAGAAGAAGTCGTTCACTTTGAAACCCTAGGCAAAGCTGTCGATCCACTTGAAGGCCCATATTGAAGCAATCGCAGGTAGATTTCTCTCTATTTCTCTTCTTTTCTTCGTCTCTCTTCTTCTCATCCTCTTTGTTCTTCGTTCCTCTCTGCTAAGCTGCTCTTCTTTTCTCTCTCTCTCTCTCTCTCTGTTTTTTCGTTTCTCTCTCCTCCATTTTTTTTCCCGCTTTCTCGCTCTCTTAAATTATATATTTGTTGAATTTAATTTGTTTTCCCCTTTTATGAGGTCAGCCACTAGAGAAGTGAACAAATATTTGCCACCCATCCATTTTTCAATATTCATCTTTGGCCCTCTTTTCCTGAACAATCATAGAACAAATTAATTTTATTTGAAAAAAAAAAAATTTCTTGAAATTGATGAATAGATGATGGCTGCATGTATATATGTATTTTTAAAATATTTGCTAATGTTATTTTGCATTTTTTATTACTTTTCAATGTTTTTCTTTTTTAAATTTTTTTTATGTCATATAATAAATAAGTAAAATTATATATTTTGAGTGTATCTCCGCGTGTTGTGTCCCCTATTTTTTGAAAATTTGCATGTCTACATGACCGTGCCCATGTCCGTGTTTGTGCTTCTTAGTGCATATGGAACTCATGGCTGTGTCTGCATGACATATTAGCTATGGCAGATGCAACTATCTGTTCTGCTCTAAATTACCTACAGCTGCTGGTATTGCTACCCATCGCTGTGAACTGCAGCCCAGGTCAAGTAATGGTGATTATATCAGATATGAGGGCAGCCCATGTGTCGCAACTTAAACTAAACGACGGTGGCAATGTTTTGGGTTCTTGTTGGGGTGAGCACATTAGGTCATGGTAGACTTTTGTTTTTGGAAACAAAATTGACCTTCCATCAATCACAGCCCCAACTTTAGAGAAGGTTATGCCAAAACCTGATTTGACCAACCTTCTTATTTTCACCATTTCTATCTTGATTCTCCTAATTTGAGGTACAAAGCTTAAACTTTTAAGATTGATTAAGTTCATTCATGATGTATAATTGTTAATTATTGTATAAACAAAAATGAAGACAGATGTAATTATTAAGAAGGCTAGAATGATCATCTGTAAGGTACAGAAGGGTCAAGCTATGAATTGTCCCATTTATAATTGGCTTTGAGAAAATGCAACCTGTTGAATGTAAAAACCTATAACTTACTCCACCTACCACTACCACCTACTACCACCTACCTACTCCACTCCATTAGTGCTCCACAAGAAGCAAGTGCTCCATTTACCCTAATGCTCCATTAAGTTGTTTAGTGCTCCATTTTAGGTTAATTTAATTCCTCCATTTTTAACTCATTCTCCCTATAAAAGAGAGATCATTCTCTCCATTGTAAATACACAATACACACAAAAAGATATTGAATATAAATCAATAAGATCAATACATTAATTTCCTACATGGTATCAGAGCTATAGGTTAGCTCTTGGTGATCTTCACCTTCCGGCGGGCGGCAACCTTGCCTTCACCGCCCGCCGGACCTCAACCAAACTTGAACATGATGTTTCCATTGACATCGGTGACTGCGAAGTTCCCCTCTGTTATGGTCAGGAGCGCTTCCTCACGATGGTTAGAGCAAAAGGCATTGGCTGGTCACAAGGATGAGGCATTCTTCTCTGAAAATGCTGCTGCTCAGGCTTCAAGAAAGTCCTCCCCACGGGTGACCAATGAGGCTGTTCAGAAAGCTGCAGCTGCGGCGAAATCAGGGAAATCATCAGCCATGTCAGCAGCTGCTGCTGCCAGTGCACTTGCTGGTGAAGGCACGGCACACATGCCTCGGCTGTTCAGCTTCTTATCTGCTGATAATCAGGGGATGGAGGCATACTTCCATGCTCAATTTTTGGTTGTTGAAGTTGGTAGTGGTAGGGGAAAGAAGGCTTCCTTGCATTTTACTCATGCATTCAAGTCACAGTGTTGGTATTTTGTGGGTCTGGAGCATACTTGTAAGCAGGGGTTAATTGGGAAAGCAGAGAGTGAGCTGAAGCTGTACATTGATGGATCCTTGTATGAAAGCCGTCCTTTTGATTTCCCACGAATCTCCAAGCCACTTGCTTTTTGCTGCATTGGGACTAATCCTCTACCTACAATAGCTGGTTTACAGCGGCGTCGGCGTCAGTGCCCTTTGTTTGCTGAGATGGGGCCTATATACATTTTTAAGGAACCAATTGGTCCAGAAAGAATGTCAAGTTTGGCTTCTAGAGGTGGGGATGTGCTGCCTTCTTTTGGTTATGGGGCAGGGCTACCATGGCTAGCGACAAATGAACGTGTGCAGAGTATGGCAGAAGAAAGTGCACTTTTGGATGCAGAAATTGGAGGATGCATTCATCTCCTCTATCATCCTAATTTACTTAGTGGCCGTTTCTGTCCAGATGCTTCCCCTAGTGGTGCTGCAGGCATGCTTCGAAGACCTGCTGAAGTTCTTGGGCAAGTACATGTTGCTACAAGAATGCGTCCAGTAGAGGCTTTGTGGGCACTGGCTTATGGAGGTCCCATGTCTTTACTTCCGCTGACAGTAAGCAATGTGCATGAAAACAGCTTGGAACCACAACAAGGGAACCTTTCTTTGTCTTTGGCCACAACGACTCTTGCTGCTCCAATATTCAGAATTATTGCAATGGCCATTCAGCACCCCAGAAACAATGAAGAGTTGTGCCATACACGAGGGCCTGAGGTGTTGTCAAGAATTTTAAATTATCTTCTGCAAACTTTGTCTTCTCTTGATGTAGGAAAACATGATGGAGTAGGAGATGAGGGACTTGTTGTTGCAGTTGTTGCTTTATGCCAATCTCAGAAAAATAACCAGCTCAAGTCTACTACAAAATTGAGTCTTTTGAGGCCACAATTGGGGGAGATTAAGCAAGAGATGCAAGATAGGGGCATGGAACCTAAAGCTGTGGCTGAAGGTCAGCAACGAATGCAGGCACTATTTAAGGAGTACGGTGTTACTCCATTTACACCATTAAAGGGTCTCCTTTTCCAAGGTCCTGTCTTCGTCAGTTTTTTCCTTGCTATTTCAAACATGGTAGAAAAAGTTCCTTCATTCAAACATGGTGGAGCATACTGGTTTACAGATTTGACAACTCCAGATAGTATGTATATCTTTCCAGTTTTGACAGCACTGTCATTCTGGCTAACAGTGGAGTGCAACATGCAAGAAGGTATGGAAGGTAATCCTGCTGCTAAAACCATGAAAAATGTTTCAAGGGTCTTTGCTATTGTTACAGTTCCACTTACAATGACTCTCCTGAAGGCTATATTTTGTTATTGGATAACTTCCAACCTGTTCTCACTTACGTATGGATTAGTGCTTAAAGTTCCTGGGGTGAAGAAGTTCTTGGGTGTTCCTCAAATACCTGTTGGGCCACCGCCGCTGACTGCTGAAGAGAAACCTGCCTTTTCTTTTTTCTAAACAATATCTTTCACTTCCCTCTTTTTTTCTAATTAATATTTGTCTACCACTTTCCAACCCATCATCCTCCACTCACCCACACCATTATCATCATTCATTCCAATTGATTTTTCTGGTTAGTCTTGTGCCTTCATGCCATCCGAATTTGCACAACAAAACTCATTTTATTCAACTTGGGGATCAACCCCGATCACAATTTTACACCAAAAAAAAAAAAACTCACAAAAAACAAATCAACCACAACTCACAAACACCACAAACAACCGGCCTCACTTTTTCGCCTCTTCAGCTGTTCTCTTCTTTTTGCCTTTGTCTTGGGCGTCCCTTGCTGGTGCTGCCTCCGTGTTTCCCACGCCGCCGAGCACGTTCACTTCCCGTTGCTCCTTAACTGTCACATATGGCGGACCTCCAAATCTGAGCATCACGGTGGCCTTCCGCTTCAGTTCCTTGTTTTCTGCCTTTAGCCCACATATCTCTGCTCGGGCATCCTTATACATGCCCTGGAGCAGAGCCAGTTGGGCGTTTAACTGCTGCACCTCATTAGTTCTACTCTGAAGCCGGTGCGACAGGTTGTTGACCGCCGTCATGGTCTCAACGCATGACCTTAATGTGTAATAATTCGCCTCAATATCCGACTGAGCAGCCATTATCTGCTCAACTGCCACCATCGGATAGTTCAACGGCGCAAAACCAGGGGGGCTTGGTCCAAGGGCGCTTGGTTGCGGTTCAAGGGCCATATTCTGGGTTGTGGCCTCGTTGAGGTCGGGAAAGAGAGTGAGACCACGGGACGAAGAGGCTATGTTCTGGGTCACGGGGCGGGAAGAAGAAGCCATTTTCAGGGCAACAGAGTATTTCAGCGATACAACTCTCAGAAAACAACAGAGTGTTTCAGCGATACAACTCTCAGCAAACGAAGAGTTTTTTCGGAGGTTTTCACCAGGTTTTTTGTCTAAGCCTCAGCCTCAACCTCCGTATTGTTTAAATAGGCAAGGCAGACCCGCACCTCACGCGCCTCTCAGCGCAAGACGACAAAGCGGCGCGCCTTTTGATGGCGCGCCTTTTGATGGCGCGCCTTTTAATGGCGCGACTTTTGATGGATGTCGGGCACACCTTTTGATGGCACGCCTTTTGATGGCGCACCTTTTAATGGCTCGACTTTTGATGGCTGTCGGGCACACCTTTTGATGGCACGCCTTTTGATGGCACGCTTTTTGATAAGATTGGGCACGCCTTTTGAGGGTGCAACTTATATGGGTCCGACATGACCCAGTAAACTGTTTTCTACAACGGTCCAACATGACCCCGTAAACTGTTTTCTTCAACGGTCCGACATGACCCAGTAAACTGTTTTTTCTACAACGGTCCGACATGACCCAGTAAACTGTTTTCTACAACGGTCCGACATGACCCAGTAAACTGTTTTCTACAACGGTCCGACATGACCCCGTAAACTGTTTTCTACAACGGTCCGACATGACCCAGTAAACTGTTTTCTACATCGGTCCGATATGACCCCATAAACTATCTTCTACAACGGTCCGACATGACTCCATAAACTGTCTTCTACAACGGTCTGACACGACCATACAGTGTCTCCTATCCTCTTTATTTTATTTGTCATTTTATTTTTCCTGTTTGTTACTCTCTCCAAACTCAAGTTGGTTAGTTCCTAACCCCCTTGAGTTTGAGGGGGGCTGTTGAATGTAAAAACCTATAACTTACTCCACCTACCACTACCACCTACTACCACCTACCTACTCCACTCCATTAGTGCTCCACAAGAAGCAAGTGCTCCATTTACCCTAATGCTCCATTAAGTTGTTTAGTGCTCCATTTTAGGTTAATTTAATTCCTCCATTTGTAACTCATTCTCCCTATAAAAGAGAGATCATTCTCTCCATTGTAAATACACAATACACACAAAAAGATATTGAATATAAATCAATAAGATCAATACATTAATTTCCTACACAACCCAAAAACAATTATTTGCTTTATTCCTTTGAGAACTCCAATGACCTTCAAACAAACACCAAGTTAGATTGGGTTGGTTTTGAAATGTACTTACATGGTTAGTGTAGTTTTCATTAGGTTAAATTATATTAATTTCAGTTGTTATTTATTTATTTATTTTTTTTGCTTCCTCGCTCTCTTCTCCTTTATGACTTCTTTTATGTATATATTTGATATGTTGACGTATATTTGCTTTCCAACATCATTGACAAAAATTAAAGATGAACAAAATATACAATCTATCAAAGGAAAGGCTGAACATCATAGTATAAAACAGAGAAGTAAATCTGAACATGACATCATGGAAACTTACACAAACAATGTGCAATTGTTCTAATTGGGTATTAGTTTCAACCTTCTTAAATGACACATTGATCTTGGGTATAATACAAATGCCCACCCAAAACCCTGTAATTTGTGTTGTGCACAACGACTTGTAGATTACATATCTTGACAGCAGCAAGTTCACTGAAACTTTTAACTGTAAGTAGGGTTGGAATGGCAAGGATTTCCCTTTTTGTTTTATTAAGTGAATGGTGAGGATATTTATGCACCACAGCAAACCTCAAGTTCTTAGGACGCGGATGTCTAGCTGTTTTGATTTGAATTTATTAAGTTATAGCATGCACCTTGCTTACGTGAAAATGTTGATTACTTTTCTAAAGATCAAGATCAGAAGTCATCCTTCAAGGTATGCATTCTTCTCTTTTTATGTTCTTTGTCCCATGCAAACCCCCTCTTCCCATCTGAAATATCTTTGCCCTTATGTATTTAATCTGAAAAAAATAAAATAAAATTTTGGGTGAGTTTGAACACACTTTTGTCTTATTGGACTATATTGTGAAGCAGTTTTAGGGGCAGGATGGTTGAAACTATTCTTAAGGTTGAATTGATGATTTTAGGAGTTGTAACTGATGAGCAACTTGATAGAGGGGAATGAGTCTTAACAAAATTGAACTAGCTAATAATCATGCATGCATTGCACAATATATTGTGGTGGCAGTGCTTCTGAGGGATCTATTTTCAGTTGATATGAAAATTTGGAAAAAGAAAAAAGAAAAGGTTGTTCGCTAAGAAAAAAGATAAGCCCAATATCATACTCTGTACATAATCCTGTTTCTTTTATTTTCATGCAACCATATATCAATTCCATCATTCCATGTAAAATACTAAATGGAATGTAGTTGTCAACTGTTTTTAAGTCTCATTTGACACAAAATTCCCTTTCCTGCAGGTTATTGACTTCCATCAGACCTTAGAAGTAAATGGTATTCGATTCTGGTGCTATACTGCTGGCCATGTCCTTGGTGCTGCCATGTTCATGGTTGATATTGCTGGTGTCCGAGTCCTCTACACTGGAGACTATTCACGTGAAGAAGATCGTCATCTCCGTGCTGCCGAGATCCCACAATTTTCCCCTGACATTTGCATTATTGAATCCACTTATGGTGTTCAACTCCACCAACCCCGGCACATCCGAGAGAAGCGCTTCACCGATGTAATTCACACTACCATTTCTCAAGGGGGTCGTGTCCTAATCCCGGCATTTGCCCTTGGCCGTGCCCAAGAACTCCTACTGATCCTCGATGAGTATTGGTCGAACCATCCCGAGCTTCACAATATTCCCATATATTATGCTTCTCCTCTTGCAAAAAGATGCATGGCTGTTTACCAGACCTACATCAATGCTATGAATGAGAGGATCCGGACCCAATTTGCCAATTCCAACCCCTTTGATTTCAAGCACATATCACCGTTAAAAAGTATCGAGAATTTCGATGATGTGGGACCGTCAGTGGTGATGGCAAGTCCAAGTGGGCTTCAAAGCGGGTTGTCCCGACAGCTATTTGACAAGTGGTGCTCCGACAAGAAAAATGCTTGTGTCATACCCGGATATGTTGTGGAAGGAACGCTTGCAAAAACCATCATTAATGAACCGAAAGAAGTTACCCTCATGAATGGTCTGATAGCTCCTCTCAACATGCAGGTCCACTACATTTCCTTCTCGGCTCATGCAGATTATTCACAGACGAGTACGTTCTTGAAAGAACTTATGCCTCCAAACATAATTCTTGTTCACGGAGAAGCTAACGAGATGGGGAGGCTCAAGCAGAAGCTTATTACCCTATTTGCCGACTGCAATTCCAAAATTATTACCCCCAAGAACTGCCAGTCCGTTGAAATGTATTTCAACTCTGAGAAAATGGCAAAAACTATTGGGAAACTGGCTGAAAAGGTCCCGGAAGTCGGCGAAACCGTCAGCGGCTTATTGGTAAAGAAGGGTTTCACTTATCAGATCATGGCGCCTGATGATCTCCATGTTTTCTCACAGCTATCCACTGCAAACGTCATTCAGAGGATTACAATCCCCTACTCCGGTGCTTTTGGTGTGATAAAACACAGGCTCAAGCAAATATATGAGAGCGTAGAGTCTTCAACGGATGATGAATCCGGGGTCCTAGCTTTGCGGGTGCACGACCGAGTGACGGTGAAGCAGGAATCAGAGAAGCATATCTCGGTGCATTGGAGTGCGGATCCGATAAGTGACATGGTCTCGGATTCAATTGTGGCTCTGGTATTGAATGTCAGCCGGGAGATGCCTAAAGTAGTTGTGGAATCGGAGGCTGCAATAAGTGAAGAAGAAAATGGGAAGAAGGTGGAGAAGATCTGCCACGCATTGCTTGTTTCGCTTTTTGGAAATGTGAAGGCTGGGGAGAATGGTAAATTGGTGATAAGCGTTGATGGAAATGTGGCACATCTTGATAAAGAGAGCGGTGAGGTTGAGAGCAAAAATGAAGGTCTTAGGGAAAGAGTGAGAACAGCGTTTCGCCGAATCCAAAGTGCAGTGAAACCAATCCCCCTTTCTGCTGCTTCTTAGTGAGTTCTCTTTGTCGCTGTTCTTTTTTGTTGTTTTTGATTTCTGATACCTTGTTTTGTATCATGAATTTGTAGTCCATCTTTATATGGATGCTATCTAGAATGAGTCTTGAAAAGCATACACTAATTCACGGTGGATAAACAGTTGTAGCAATTCAGATGTTACATAGTAGCTTCTTATTTTCTGCTAATGTTGCAATAATAATGTGGAAAAATGCATTACAGTACTACTTTTTAGCTGACTTTTAGAAATGTGCGATACTTGTTGGACACTCCCAACATGTGTCGTTGAGCTTTCTAACTATAACCCCAAAATCTTTTGCCCTTACTATTAGTAGATTGTTGAGATGTATTTCAACTCTGAGAAATTAGTGAAGATCATCACAATTTGTTTACAAAATATTAGTTTGGTGTTAAACCTAAATGGCTTAATTCGATTTGGAACCACAGTTTATAGCAACTTGCCATCATCACAATCTGTTCACAAAAATATTATATAATAAAAATATCAATATATAGTTTTGACATTACTAAGATTAGCTTTAACGTAATTCCCGTTCGTTTAGATGAAAACATTATTATAAAATCATGATTTTATTAGCTGTTTAAAGAATTTGGACTGAGCCATGTAAGACCACACTGGTTTATGTTTTTTCCTTTGTGCTCAAACCTAGTTACATGCAGTCTAGTTTTCTCATTTTGCTTCATTAGGTTCATAGTAATTGAGTTTTTTTCTTCAATAGTCTTGTGGATCTCAAACTCAACCTCAAAAATTCTAGAAACTCTAAACCTGGGATTTTGAAATATCCCCCCCCCCCCCCCCCAAAAAAAAAAAAAAGAAAAGAAAAAAGTAATCTAGAGTTATTTTATATATAGAGTTGAATCTAAGTTAATCATGCTTTTATTTTATTTATTTTTTTATAGTATAGTTTAGAATATGAATTCGAAGTACTTAGCTTTACATAATTTTTTTATGAGATAGTCTTCTCTCCCGTCCTAATCTGGATCGGAGAGGACTTGTTCGGCCTGTGAAGTTTATTATAGGTCTCGTTTCGATAACTTGAACTATTCATTTTATCAGGTCTTGCGTGTATATTATTCATAAAAAAAATTAGTTTATCTGATACTCATAACCTCTTCATTTTATAGAATTTGTATATAAAAAAATTATAGGTCAATGTGTTTTAAAAATAGATCATCCATGTTTTTGGTTACAAATTTAATAAAATGAAGGGGTTACGAATATCAGATCGGTTTGATTTTTTTATGGATTATATACACGTAGGGTCCGACAAAATAAATGGTTCAAATCATTGAAACGGAACCTATAGTGGGTCTCATGGGCCCAAGCAGTCCTCTCCAAGCTAAATGAGAACTAGAGAGAAACCTTACTTTTTTTTTTATTATATAAAATTGTATGCAATAGCATCAATATCTGAGAAAGGTTCTTTAACGTTAGTATTTTAAAATGAAAAATGTTATACAAATATAAAATTTATACATAATGACGTGACTTAATGTGAATAATTTACTTTAAAACAAAACACACATAGATACATTTTATTTACAAAAATAATATTTACACATTATTCTTGTTATGTTTTGTATAATTTTTTTTTTTATAAATAATTTTTTCCAATCAAAATTACAAAAGAGATGAGATGAATCTATATGCTAATCAGTTCTAAAAAAAAGCTTCCTGTTTGGTAGTCTGGCTGGCTGGCTATTGGCAAATATTCAAATGCCACTAGCTGATTAAAACGAATTAAGATGATTAAAGTCAACTAGTAGTTGAAACCTAAAACCCTAGTTGCCTGGCATGCTCATTTTAAGTATTTTTTTTATAGTGGTTGAAATTTGGATTCATTGGCTTGTTTACCATTTATCAATAAGTTGGCAGACTAGAATGAGGCGTTGCTGATGAAACGAACTTAGATTTAATATTATATAATTAATTTATTGGACGGGGATAAGGAAACATCTTTTTCAGATTTAATATTATATAATTAATTTATTGGATGAGGGTAAGAAACATCTTTCTCATAATAAAGACGGTAAATCTCTCTAAAAAGAAAGAAAAAAAATTACTACATATGAAATTATACATTAAAAAAAGGAAACAATATATGTCTTCAGTATAAGATTGAATTAGACGGTATTATTTAGTTTGTGGGGGGCCACTATAGATCTTATTTTTATAATTTGAACCGTGCAATATGTAGAACTCGTCGAGTATTATATCCCTGTTAAAAATCACGTTGATTGGATATAGATAGCTATTTCATCAGGTCAGTTTTTTGTCAACTGTTAATTTGTTCACCGTCTATTTTTTTTTTTAAATACAAAACTGATTTGGTCACATAACTATCGATATCCGATAAACGTGATATTTTACTGGCATATAGTACTCGACAAATTTTACACATTGAACGGTTTAGATTATCAAAACAGAACCCGTGGTGGACCCCCACGAGCCGAACAACACCGTCCAGTCCGATCTCGAACTGGAGGCAAGCTGCTCCCAACTTGCCTCCAGTCCAAGATCGAACTGATCGGTGCTGTTCGACCCCTACTTGGTGGTTGTCCGCCCCTATTTCACTTTTACCCGTTCGTTTATTTCATGTGTGTTTTAACTCAAGCAATTTAGAAATAAATATATAACTCTCATAATTTGTAGATTATAATGCATTATTTTATTAACATTTCGTCTACATAAAAGTATTATTTACTTTATTTTTAAATATAACAATGTTAGAGACACCAAGAAAATAAAATACATGTAAAATAAATGAGACAAAATTAAAGTGAATTTGGTCCCCAACAAATAGGGCTGCAAATGAAGAGAGTCGTTTGTGAATAGGCTTGAACTCGGCTCTATAAGAATTCATTCGAACTCGGTTCATTAATTTTTTTTTACATTCGAGCTCCAGCTCGAGCTCATTAAATTTTTAATAACAAACTCAAACATTCTAAAACTTGGCTCGTAAACTGACTCATTTAATATTTATTATTTATATATTAAATAATATAAAAATATGTATAAAAAATAACATAAATATATCATTTATATATTTAAAAAATATAAATGGAAATAATAATTAACTATAAATAGTACATTTATATAATAGTTGCAATAAATATTATTATTTTGATAAATATTGACCTTTTTTTAAGAATGTTTATATATAATTGTATAATCAAAATTTTAATTGTAACTTTAATCTCACACGTAAGTATGAATTTATAAATTTTTTGACTCGTCAAAGCTCGTGAACAGACTCGAGTTCGAGTTAAACATAAGCCAATTCGACTTGAGTTTGATCCGTTAAATTTTTATTGAGTACGACTTCAAATTCAAAATTTTAAAATCTTAATAAATAAGTATAAACATGCTAAAATTAGTTTCGGATCGGCTCGAGTCGTCTCCGGCCTCCTCACAAATAACAAAAGTCTCCATAATTTCCGCAATATTTTCTTACTGGTGGACTTTGGTTGACATATAGATTGTGTTCATGATTAAGTGAAATTTGCCCATAAATTTAAATTACAAAAATATACGAACAATGCCAAGGCCAACCACCTAAACTCTAAATCAAACTTTAATATCATAAAAATTGTTTAGAAGTCAAATCCGGTTAAATAAAATTATTCATAATAAAAATTAAATTTATTTATTGTACTAATCATAACTTTTTTATTTATCGTACTTATTTTAAAAGTTTAGATGATATAGATACTTTTAAAAATAAATTGTTATTTTTTTATAACATGATTATTAAATCAATTTAATTTTTTATGTGTAGATGATATACATGAAAGATTTTATAAATGAACAATTTAGATTATCGAAATGATATCCGTGGTGAGTTTATCATTTCATCAGCGTAAACAACACTTTTCAGTACAAATCTAGGTCGGAAGAAAGCCAACCCATAAAGAATAAATTATACTCATCTCCTTTGAGATTTGAAAAAATACAATTAATTCTATATTTTTTGATATAATTAAAGAGTATATAGTAGATTGACATTGAAATAAAAAAAAAATGATAATATTATTTTTTATTCATAAGACTAATAATTTTACAAAATTATATGTGAATTAAAACATAAAGCGAGGCTAATATAATTATATTAAAATATAAAACTAATTTGTGGGGAGTGTAAAGGATTTAGTATCTTTGTTAATAAAAAATAGGATAAATTACAAATATACCTTTGAAGTTTGCTTAAAATACAGATTATTTCTTATGATTTCAAAAATTACAATTACCTCCTTGTTAAAAAAATTTATTTAACAAAATTAACTAAAAAAATAAAATTTATAATTGCTCTCTAATACAATAACAAAATTACCTAAATTATTAATTGTAACGTATTTATAATATTATTAAAAACTGTTAATTAATTTCATGATTTATTAATAAAAGGGACAATTTATTACAAAATTAGAAACCTCAAGGATGGAATGTAATTTTCAAAATCACAAGAAATAATTTGTATTTTAATCAAACTTCAGAGGATGTATTTTTAATTTATCCTAAAAAATAATAATTAAGACCTCTTGTGAGAATAAATTTATAAGTCAATTTATTAATTTATTAGCTTATTAAAATCATATCATCCCCATAAATTTTAGGGTAAATTACAAACACTCCCCTTGAGGTTTGGTAAAAATACAGATTTTCCCCTGAGGTTTGAGAAATTACAAATTGCCCCCATGAGGGTCAAATTTTCATAACAAATTAGGAGAAATTAGGGGAAAATCTGTATGAAAATAAAAACCTCAGGGGGTAATTTGTTATGAAAATATAAACCTCAGGGGGCAGGATGTAATTTCTCAAACCTCAAGGAAAAATCTATATTTTCATCAAATCTCGAGGAGTGTTTGTAATTTGCCCTAAATTTTAAACATTTTTTCATAGTAAGCGACTCTCTAAATTAATTCTGATTTTTTTTCTTCCCCATAATTTTAAATTAAGTAATAGAGGGATCCAAATTTTGACGTACACAGCTCCAGCTCCACCCCTGAAACCTGAAAGTTTTAAAAACAAAAACAAAAACAAAAACAAAAACAATCCGGAGAAGGCTTTTCTATGGCGGGAGAGGAAGAACAAGAAGAAGAAGACAGTTTAAAGCAATCATGGTCCAGAGAGAAAGAGAGAGACATAGACACAAATCTAGAGTGAGAAAGTCAAAATCCAAAAACAGCAGAAGGAAGGAGGCATTAGAGAGAGAGAGAGAGAGAGAGAGAATGGGGAAGGGGCCGTTCTGTTTTGGCCGGAAGATGAGCCGTCGCCGCCCTAAGAAGTCGAGTCAGACGGCTACGGCGCCGGCGCATCCGTCGCCGAATAATAATTCGATGTCGGCGATGGTGGCGGGGTCGTCGAGCAAGACGAAGAAGAAGGCAGGAGGGGCGAAGCTGTGGATGAGATTGGATAAGTTGGGACAATCGGAGCTCATGGAGTGCGACAAGAGCACAATCATCAAGCGCGTCTCTATTCCTGCTAGGGATTTGAGGATCCTTGGCCCTGTCTTCTCTCACTCCTCCCATATCCTTGGTAATCATTTTCAGTCTTTCATCTTCTAGGTTAACACATTTTCTCATTCACAACTCTAAACTTTACTCTAATTTTTTTACTTTGATATGAAGAATTCCAATGGAACCATAAATTTTAGTACAAGCTTCAAAGTGGTAAATTTAGGACCCACAAAATACACTCGACTAAGTTTCCCATTGATTTTGGTATAAGTTCGGGTCAAGGAGTGGAGGATTTTTTTTGGTGATTTTTACACAAATTTTAGTTTGATAGGTTTGACTCAAGGATTGGATATATGCCCTTAACAGGTCTTGTTGACAAATTTTCTTTTTCAAACTGGGTGTTTAGAATGTATTTTTTTTATTTTTATGAAAAAATGTGTTAAAAAAAAAAAAAAAAAGAGATAAAAAAGTGTACTAAAATAGAGGATGCAAAATAGTGCCTTATATATATATATATATACTTAGACTTTATTATCTACCTTTCATGACCTTGAATTGAATTTTTTTTTCATTCATAATTGTTTTGCAACTCTAAAGTTGAAGAATTTTGAATCTTACCTTGATGTGATTTTGGTCGACATGTCATCAAAAATATCATCAGCCTGTGATAAAGGTGATGAGGTTTGAGTTTTGCCTGTCCTCTTGTTGTGGAAGCTGGATGAGTGATTCATCTCACAATCACTCTGTCAATCTACTTGTGTAGCATCTTCCACACGTGGAAGCATCGTGGCAGAGCTCTGATGCGAAAATTGATTCAGCACAGCCAGCCATTAAAATCAGGGTATATGGCTGCTTTTACTGAGTATGAGTGGGGTAATACATGAGTTTGAGTTTAGATTACTTATTATAGCTGGAGTTCCTGGGAGAATGAGTAGGAATGTGGATTTTTCTAAAATTAAAAATGAAAATAAGGCAAGGATGGAAGGGTGTTAGCTCAATAGAACAGGAAGGCTCACACTTCCGGGTCTTCTGAAACCTCATTAATAGTACTGAATATTCGCAAGTATTAAAGTTTTGAAAGTTTAAGTTTATCCATTATAAATACAAGTCAAAATCACATATATCCTTTAGTGATGAGTCGAATCTCTTTGATGTAAAATTTTGAGTTTGAACGTGTTAATTAACAAACTTAATAGGTCACTAAAAGTTTTTAGATTTAAGCATTTAATGGGGTTGCCAAACAATCCCGTAGTCCCATCTCTTTTTGTTTCTTTATCCCCTAATAGATTCTCATTTTTCTATTCATGTAGTCCAGCATCAACTCATCAAGAAAACCCTTAATCTCTTTTCTGTTGTAATGATCTGGGTGGAATTTACTTATTTAATTTTCATTTGCTGCCAGTGATACCTGCATAGATTCATACGTTTGTATATAATGATTGGTTGTGATAAGAGTGAATTTGTATTGTTCCCTTCTCCAGCTAGGGAGAAAGCTATGGTTGTCAACTTAGAGTTTATAAAGGCTATAGTTACAGCTGAAGAAGTGCTGTTGCTTGATCCTCTCTGCCAGGAGGTTCTTCCGTTTGTGGATCAGCTGCGGCAACAACTTCCTCATAAAAGTGTGTCCAAAAGTCAAGGAGGGGGTCAAATGGATGTACAAGATAATGAAATGCAATTATCATCTGGGGGACAATGGTTACCCGTTCCTGAAGCCGTTGAAGGTTTGCAGTGTAGCCTCCCATTTGAGTTTCAAGTTCTCGAGATTGCATTGAAGGTTGTCTGTACATATTTGGACTCTAGTGTAGCAGACCTTGAGAGAGATGCTTACCCTGTATTGGATGAACTGGCGAGGAATGTTAGTACCAAGAATCTTGAGCACGTGAGGAGTTTGAAAAGCAATCTGACCAGTTTACTTGCACGGGTACAAAAGGTATACATTATTGATTTCTTTTTTCTATTAGTTACAACAGATTACTTCATGGTGTTGGTGCACTTGCTAGTTATTTATTTATTTTTGTTTTATCAACTTTGATGTGGAAAACTTATACATGAGAAAAGAGGAAAGCCCATGTATCCCCAGTAGTCTATTTTAAATTGTGTATCTTCTTTGCACGAAGTGTAAAACCAGGTTGGAGTGTAGATGTCAGTCGTCGACTAAATTGGCAGCAATTGGGTCTTGTTGCATTCATTTTCCCTCTTTTGTTTATCTGCATGTAAAGAATTTATGGATGTGTTTGGTGTATCCTTCTAGTGGCTATTTGATAAGATGAATCAGGTGTCCTTTGGGGAGGAGAGGTCCATTGAAGTAGAACAGTGTGTTGAGATAATTTAGAAACTGGTTTGTACAGCTTTTGTGCCGTTGGATGCTAATATCTAGTGGGAAAATTAGGGCTTCTAATGGTTCAAGGCTAATTGCACTCTCCTACACTTTTTGTGCTCTAGTCTTGTAATTTAGTGGCATGCTTCATAATACATGTCAATTGTCATAGATTTCAGCACCCCCTTGTGGTGCCATTCCATGGAGGAGCAGTTAAATATACTGCAGAGAACTCAATATTGAACTGTGCATGTATGAACATAGCAAAGAGTTTAGACATGGACTTCTTTTGGCGGGATATGCTCTGATTCCCACAAGTAGTTTGTACATCTATCAAAATTGTGCAATAAATGCGACCAAAGGATCATCAATCAAAATTATGAAGGCTCTCAATTTTAATTGAGGCCCATTTCTTGTCATTATTGTCAATTGAGCCATTTCCTTGCAAAGTTCAAATTAAGGAAGCATCTACTGATAATGTTTTGGTAGCTTTTATACTAAACGTGTATTGATGTTGTTACATGTGATTGATTCTATGCCTTTTCATTTATTTGTTGTATTACTTTTAATGTGGAGCAAATGGTTGTTTGGTGTTAGGTGCGTGATGAAATTGTACATCTTTTAGATGACAATGAAGACATGGCACATTTATACTTAACAAGGAAATGGATTCAGAGTCAGCAATTTGAGGCTTATTTAGCAGGTACAGCTTCTAACAGCATTGTCAGTGCTGGACATCAACTTCGCCGTCTTAGTTCTAACAGGAGTGGAAGTTTATTGTTGAGCAACCATTTGAATGACCACGATGTGGATGATCTAGAAATGTTGCTCGAGGCTTATTTCATGCAGCTGGATGGTACCCGTGACAAGATACTATCTGTAAGTGTTATTATTATTGACAATAGCATGAGCATAATCCAAAATAAACTAATTACATTAAACCATCTTATGACATTGTTCCTACATTGAATTTTCACTGTACATTGTATATATTGAAGGATGGCAAGCTAATTTCATAGAATTAACTTAAGGTTAAGCATTTTGTGAAGTTGGATTATTCAACCCAACCAACCACCTATGTGACTCTAGGAAACACAACTTTGGTTGATTGCAGAAATATTGCAGCTGCTGTACGATCTTCTGAGTCAATTTCTATAGAGACAAAAGTCAATAGCTCCTCACAAATTTGTCCTTTCTATCTGTAGAGCACTTTCCATGGAACGGTTCTTGATGCTCTGTGGATTGTAGAAACAAATGTTCCCACCCCACCACCATCCCACGATCACTAATACAACCACTTGTACAATTGTTTCAAGGACACAACCAAACATAGGAAAATGCTATTTGTGAAAAACATTTTCCGAAAAAAATTCTGCGGAAATTATTTTTTATCAAAACAAACGTAATGCTAGTTTCATGCAAATGAGAAGTTTGAAGTTCAGTATTAATCTTTCAAGTTTTTGCTAGGCAAGACAACGTGGACACTTGAGCCTCTAATATTGAGGTCATGAAATTAATTGGATCCACCTGCCTTCAAGACCATTGGTAAGATAGATCCTAATTGGGCAATGACAGTTGGTAGAAAGAAATCATTTGAGTCCCACTTATGTTAATCTCATTCTGCCTTCGGAAAGGTAGCCCGGATCACATTCCACTTCTTGGATGCACCCAAGCAACGTTATGAAGGCTACTTCATTGAGATTTTCATTCTGCCCCTCCATTCTTGCCCCATCCAGACATAGTCTGTGTATTTAGTTTCATATTTTGAGATGGAAGAATGTCGTTTAAAGCTGATGTAAGGCCCCGTTTGGTTCTCTTTTCAAATTGTAATTTTAATAAAAAAATTTCAAAACTCTTTTCAAAACTCATAATTAAATACATAATTTAAAATTCAATTTTCAAAATTTATAACCAAGCATACAACTCAAAACTCTTTTCAAAATTCTATTTAAATTTTTTTTTTTTTTATATTTTGTATTTTGTTTTTAAAAATTATTTTTAAAATCATGATTTGAGTTTTTTTATTTTTAATCAATTGGTAAATGTTAGTTGTTAGATTAGTACTTATGGGAGATAATCTCACCACCCTTGGCAAAGCACTTAAGTATTTGCACACCCCTTAATTCAACTTTTCTAAGGGAAATTGAACCCACGACTTCCTTGAGACTAAGTCCTAAAGAAGGTATGGTGGCCAACTGGTTGATTTGAGTGTAGAGTTGTGTTTTAAGTTACGAGTCTTGAGTCTAGTTTTGAAAAGAGAAATTTTGTTTGGTTATGAGTTTTGAAAAAAAATTTGAATTGTATTTTTTTAATGTACATTGTACTTCATATAATTGTGCGCAATATTTTTTAAAATATTTGAATTGTATTTTTTTAATATTAAAAAATTTAAAAAAATTATTTTTTATTTTCAATATATAATTTTTATTTTTATTTTAAATATTTTATTTTATTTTATAAATATTTTTTAAAATTTTTAATTTTTTTTTACATTTTAAAAAAATTTGGATCGTTATATATATATATATATATATCTAAATCATAACAAATTATTTGGCCAAGCGGAGCCATCCGGGGTGAGGTGGATTAGTTTGGCACCTTGTAATCTTTCTTGGCACTGGATCTATTGATGTGTATTTAGTATAATGCATTGATGTTGTTCTTTCAAACGGTACGCATGAGAATAATGATTACATTCATTTTCTTTATGGTATTATGAAAAAAATTTCTCAATGGAATCTGCAGGTTCGTGAGTATATTGATGACACAGAGGATTATGTCAATATCCAACTCGACAACCAGCGAAATGATCTTATTGAACTCCAGTTGATATTGAACATCGCATCATTTTCTATTACTTCTTGTAATCTGGTTTCTGGGATGTTTGGTATGAATATCCCTTGTCCATTGTACAATATTAATGGGATATTCGGCTATTTCGCTGGAGGTAGTATTGGTTTCACTCTATTAGTTTTTGTGCTTATTTTTGGATACGCCAGATCGAAGAAGCTGCTTGGATCTTGAGTCCCCCTCGTAATCTGCTATACTGTGTCTGTGCTGTCTTGTAACATTATATTGAGAAATTTCCTGAGCTTATTGTTCCTTCTGCCCTGGAAAGTCTTCAAATTACAAACTGCAGTTTCAGGCCAGTATCAAAGCGCCTTTTGTGTTGTATTAATACATTTAGTTTATGTTATATGGGATGTAACATTATCTGATTGGATCATTTGCCCACTCATAATCTGCTATACATATGCTTATTTTCAGTTCCGGCTTGGAAATTCTTTAAATTAGAAAATACAGTTTCATGCCATTGTTATTGCATTATGAATTTGCTGTAAGAATTGAGGAATTTTTTTGTGTTTTGAAGATGGGTTCCTCTGCGAGTTTACATAGGGCATGCTTTGCAGTAGAAGTTGAACCTAGGACCTCTGGTTAATTGTTGAGCATTGAACCAATTCAACTACACAATGTCGATGATGTAGGGAGCAATGAATGGAAAGGTAATCTTGGGTAAAATAATAACCCTTTTTTTAGAATAATATTATACTAGCCTATCACCCGTGCTATGCATGAGATAATTATAGATATTTATTTATTTAATTTTTTTTAATATATAATATATTTTTAAGATTTTTTATAAAAATAATTTAACAATCTTATCACTAATCATAGTGTACAGGAGAAATTAAAAAGGCTACTGCAGTAACTATGCACGGACTGTATCTATAATTATTTGTATGAGGGGATTTTAAATGCTAATCAGGTATTTTGACCAAATCAATAAATGCAGGCATGTAGATTGAAAAAAGTTAATAAATGCTGATCAGGAGATTTTGACCAAATCAATAAATGCTGAGTTTTTTTTTTTAAATCAAAAATTTAGAAAATTAAGATTGAGATATTGGAGCTCCCACAAGGCTTGGGGTTTAGAAATCCCGTTTCCTTAATATATTTACAATTATCTATACATGTGAATTGCGATTTTTAAATGTCTTTTTTTTTTTTAAATGTCTTTTTTTTTTCCTTTTTTATATTATATTAAAGTTTAATATTTTGATAATAATCATATGTGTTGGACTTTTCAAGGAATTAAATGTCTTTTTTTATTTATTATATTATATTAAAGTTTAATATTTTGATAATAATCATATGTGTTGGACTTTTCAAATTTTTTATTTTTATTTTTTATGTTTGTTCTTAATGTATTAAAGTGTTATTATGAGAGATAATAATTATATGTGTTGAGACTTTTCAAGGAATTCATATGTGTTGGATTTCAAAGATTTTTTTTCATGCTTGTACTTAATGCATTAAAGTATTATTATGAGGATAAGACTCGGAGGTTGGGAGAAGTTAATAAATGCTAAGATTTTTTTTTTTTTTAAATAAAAAAACTAAGAAATTTAGATTAGGAGATTGGAGCTCCCATAAGGCTTGAGATTAAAAACCCCCTTTTGCTTAATATATAGTATAGATACATCAGTTAGTGTATCAATTGATGGTGTGATATAATTTAAGAAGTTTTTGGTATTTGTAATTTGTATAATGAATGTGTTCAATAATAATGTCATAATTCAATGGAATTCATCCCCTTTCTTCTCCCAACAATGGAGTACATTCCCTTTCTCCTCCCAAACAGTAGAGTACATCCCCTTTCTTCTCCCAAATCTAAATTAAAAGTTGAAAACCCACATTAAAAGCCGAAGATCCTATCGTCTTTCTTTATCAATATTGGTACACTAATAGGTGTATGTAGTACCACCGTTTATTTATTTATTTATGGGTTTAAGAAGTTTACTTCATTTATTATTATTGAGGTTACTTCATATTGCATTAGTTTCCATCATCTGTGTGTGGATCCATATCAGTGAGTTGAGGTGGCGTGGCCACGTGATGGTGGCTGTGAGAATAATTTTCTCCCAAATAAATTGTTAATATTTTCTGTTAGTTTCTATTTTCTATTAGTTCCCTTTCCTCCAATTCTTCTGTTTGTTTTCAATTATTTGTATGCTGACTTTTTTTATTTATTTACAAAATAATAAATAAATAAATAAAACAAACAAACAAACATCCTAATATATTGCTTTTATTACTAGCCGGTCCTTGGAAACATCATCAACAATCTTTACTCTTTGTTCAAATTTACGTATGAAAAGAGTCTTAAAGATTTGTTTGTATTTGTAAAGTTTTTTTTTTTTTTTAATCAATTGATAGGAGCTTAACTATAAATATGAAAACAATTACATCAAATTGAACAATTATATATTTACAAGTCCAACAACCATTACAAATAAATCACCAAGTCTAAACACCCTGGTTAAATTCAAACCAAATATAAATTTTTATTGTTCAATTCTTAAAATTTTATGAGTTAGATTAAGGTTAAGGTTATTATGTGAGTTAGGCCTGCTTGAATTGCACCATGGAATGAGGATCTTTGGCTTGGTGGTTGTGTAACATCACTTGTGGTGTGAGATTTTGAATTCAACTCCTATAAAAAGAAATTTGATATTCTTTATAATAATGTTTATTTCTCTCCAATTACTGGGTTATATCTAACAATTAGTGACTGTTGGGCTTAGTAATAGTGATCTATTTAATGTAATATTTTTCGTATTTAAAAATTGATATAAAAAAATGCATTATAAAAATAAATAAAAAAGTACCCAAAACTTTATTAGAATCAAGTTGAGAATCCTTGTTATAGGATTTATCACCCTGACTCTAATTTTGTGATATTTAGGTTATGCTTAGTTGGAGGATTTGAGAAAGAATTTGAAAAGAGAAAAAAAAAATGTGTGTGAAATTATGTAAAATATGGGTATATGTTACACACTCATATATCATTTTACCCCATAAACTATTATAAAGTATCACTTTACCCTTTAACTATAAAAGTGTATAATTAAATATTTTAACTATCAAAATATCACACACTCTTTAATACTAGGATAAATTACAAATACACTCCCTGAAATTTATTTAAAATACGAATTACTTCTTGTGGTTTGAAAAATTATAAATACCTCTCTATCATAAATTTTTATTCAACAAAATTAATTGAAAAAGTAAAATTTTTAACTGTTCACCTATACAGTAATAAAGTTATCTAAATTATTAATTGAAATAAAATTTTAACATTATTAAAAATTGTTAATTAACTTGATGATTTATTAATGAAAGGACCTGTCTGTTATAAAATTAGAAACCACATGGGGCATAATGTAATTCTTAGAATCACACGAAATAATTTGTAATTTGAATAAATCTCAGAAAATGTATTTGTAATTTACCCTTACTACTACTAACTAATACTCTTCACGAAAATGGTGAAATGACCAAATTAACTAATATCTTTTACATCTCACACGTTCCTTCTCTTTGAATTCCATCATAAACAATCGCAGCATATTTAATGGAGTTTGATGCAATGTAAAATGTGTGAATGACCATTATCATTCTCAATATGATAGAAGTGGTTCTAGTTTTCTTGTAACTAACTTACCATAGTAGTGTATGGCTGTGAAAATTGTAAAGAGGGTAAAATCAAGCCGGATTGCATTGTGGTTATTTTGTTTGGCAAGTGATTTTTTTAGTTAAAAAGTCATTAAAAAAATTAAAAAGTCAATAATTCATACCAAAAATTCAAAGATTTTTTTTTCTTTTTACTTTTTGCACATCTTTTCGTAAAAAGTCAAAAAGTCATCCCAAATATACTAATTTTTTTTGCTCATATTTTAGCCAAATAGCTAAAAAGTTAATAAATTAATCTGTTCCCAAACGAGACGGATAAATACTAATAAATATCTTATTGGACACTTCCCAATATGTGGTTGAGCTTTCTAACTATAACCCCAAAATCTTTTTTCCTTACTAAGGTGTTGTTTGTCATGCGAGTGTTTTAATTAAAAGGTCAAAAAAAATTTATAATCTATACAAAAAAGTTAAAAAAATTTTTTTCTACTTTTTGTATATCTTTTTTTATAAAAAAACTAAAAAATCATTTCAAATATACTAATTTTTTTACTTTATATTTTAACTAAAAAAAAAAAAATTATTAAAATAATATGTTTCCAAACAAAACCTAATAATACATTGTTGAGATGTATTTCAACTGTGACAAATTGGATTCGGAGTGCCTGCTGTACAGCAGGGTTGCTGTGAATGAATACGGCGCCGTTTTGAGATTTATTGAGTCATTTTCGCATGTGCAAGGCAGCACACCATGATTTTATTTTATTCAATATTTGTTTGGTTAATTAAAATCGATGTTAATTAAAACCTATTGGTTGAATTGGTTTGGTTTTTTCAATATTTTGGTTCAGTTTTGGATCTTAAAATTATGGGTCCAATAGAATTGGTTGGATTCTTGAGTTAAATATGTCTTTGTACTTGGTAACGTTCTATTTGTTTGGATAAAAAATATTTTTTTAAAAATATATTTTTATATTTTTTGGTATTTAGTACAATCAAAAATAAAAATCAACGAAAAATATTTTTCATAATTAATAAAAAATAAGTCTATTTAGGTGAAAAATATTTTTCAGTTTTAAAAGGCAGATAACGTTTTTATGAATTAAAATTTTACTAATGTCACCACACCATCACTATTACTTTCACCTCTACCACCACACCACAATCACCACCACCATTACTGTCATCATCACTACCGCTGTCGTCGCACCACCATTCCACACCTCCATCTCCACCTTTGTTCCACCACCACCATCACCAAACATAGAAAAATATTTTCTCCGAAAGATATTTTTTTTGAAAAATCTATGATTATAAGACTCAAAATCGAACCCAAATATTAAAAAAACTAAATCAATCGATACGGTGCCGTATTGACTCATAACAACCCTGCTGTGCTTAGGCGCACAACAGGCACCTCAAATCCTGACAAATTAGTGAAAATCATCAGAGTTTGTTTACAAAATATTTAGTTTGGTCTTAAACCAGAATTGTTTAATTCGATTTGGAACCACCATTTATAGCAACTTGCCATCATTATAATCTATTCAAAAAAATATTATATAATAAAAATATCAATATGTCGTTTGACATTTCTAAGATTAGGTTTAACATAATTCTTATATAAGGTTGTGGCAGAATATTTTAGGGTCTCTATTAAGTAACTATATATATATGGGCAAAATCTATTTTATTCCCTTGTGATTTAATGCAATAACACTTTATCTTCTTGTCGTTCAAAAATAATCATGTGGTGAAATGAATTTAGAAATACTCTTTTGTCCAAACAGAACCTCTTAATCTTCTCTCTCTATTACTTTCTTCTTCACTTCTCATTGAGCATGGCTTTTCCTTTTATAAGGATTCCTCTAGGGCCCATCCATAGGCCCACTGCTTTCTGGGCTTTTATCCTGCCCCTGGGCCTTCCGAATATGAAAGGGTGTGGTCGGCCCCTTTGGCATCCATAACTTGCTCGTACTCGGCTTCTATACTTGCCTCACCCGGCATGACCGACTTGTATTCGGCCATACGTCGAGCACTTGAGTTATCAATAATAATCTATTTATTTGGCAACCATAATTGCCCCCCGAACATCCGATTAACATTCGTTTATTCAGGGTGGTCAGTGTCTACTTTTTCGGCTCACAGACTTGATGGACCTCGATAATCGAGAATACGGCACTTGTACGCTTTTTAGTGCTGATGCGTCAGAACAGACGAGATATGATATCATCATTGCTTCTCGCCCCTTCGTGTTTTGACATTCATTTAATGCGATTTAAAATGTGTCCCTCCGTATGTGTTGAACTTTGGCTCTTTGACATTCCTCATTCCATTCTTCCTTCTTCACAAGACTCCTACGATTTGCAACTCTTTCTTCCTATCACTCTTTCACTCTAACCAGTAAGTCCCCCCCTCCCTCTCTCTTTTGTTCACATTCCAGTCCCTTTTTGTATTTTGTTTATGTATTTTCCCTCTATCTGGGATGGCGACTCATTTGAAAACTCTCCTCTCTGAGGAGCGAATCTTCGCTTTCTACCGTTGCTTTTCAATTCCAGACAACGTCCAACTGTCCCTCGTTGCAGACAATGTGGTTGATATGGAGAGGATGGATGCAAATACCATCATTTTTCCTCTTCTGTCAATCGCTGAGGGTGTGGTTCGTTTCCCCTTACACCCATTCCTCAGGACTATCCTGCGCTACTGGGGCCTCTTGCTTTCTCAACCCAATGTGAACTTCTATTGCATAATTATGAGTTTGGTAGAATTGAACCGCCTACTTGGGCTCAACCTAAGGATTCCGACTATTCGGCACTGCTATGTTATGGTGAAGTCAACTGGTCACCAGGGCCGTTATTTTTTCAGAGCTAAGGATATAGATCACCACTTGGTGACTATGCTTGCCAGCTTTGGAAAAAGAGTTAACAATGTTATGATCGCCGTGCAAGGCAATTGGGAATTCGGCAAGGAAGAGTATTACCAAGACCCTGTGCCAAGACGGAAAGCCGAGCCAGGTAGCTGATCAGTTGGTTTATAATAAGATTTATTCAGCTAAAAAATACGATGCCAACCCAATTTGTTGTGTGCAGGTAACGACTTAAAAAGAGCCCTCCATTCTGCTAATGAAGCTGTTCTTAGTCAGGTGAAGACGGTCCTTAAATACAAAGGGCGTTCAAATCTTCAAGGACAAGGGCGCACCGCTCACATTCTGCTAAAGTACGATCCCATCTACTCAACTTTTTCAGTCATCGATCATATTCCTGTGCCGAGGGGGAAACAGCAATTGACGGCACTTGTTTTCCCTAATTTCAAATGTTTTAAGGATATTGGGTTCGAAGGTTCAAACGCCAAGGAGGCTGGACCTGAAGACCGTTTAGAAGAAGGTGTAGACGGCGAAGAGTCTGGACTTGAAGCCCATTTAGAAGACCAAGACTTAAGCAGAGAGCTTGAGTTGGCCTTCGAGCAGTTCATCCTAGAGGGTAGCGGTTAGCCCTCTATTTCTAGCCGAGCTGCAGTTACGTCTCCTGAAGACGATATTTTCACTGAATTAGGAGATTTGCCTGGGGTCGATTCTGAAGAGATGGGCAGAGAGTCGCTTGCCTAATTCGCCAAACGGAGGAATGTCGAAAATATGGCAGCAAGGAGGAAAGCCAATGCTGGGGGTGGCCTGGAAACTCCCCTTCCAGTGGCCGTTCCAGAAACTAAACAGTTGATTGTGGATGAAGTTGTTGAAGTACCTAGTCAACAACAAATGGAAAATTTAGGCTCTGAGTAGATAGAGCAAAGAGGCGAAAACGGCCTGCCGAGACCCTTGAGTCATCAGAAGAACCAATTGACAAACGGCAAAGAATGGAGGCACTTTCTCCTGACTCAGTTGACTCATTCATCATCCAGCCCAGGATGTTCGCCAGTTCTAGCCAGTGGATCGGCCATCAAAGATCCCGCCGTCACGTTGAGTGTTGCGTCGGCGCTTTCACTTCCGTCTAACAAGTCAACCTTTTGTGCTAAGCCAGATGTCGTTTCCATTGCTTTGGCAGCGCAATCGACAATATTGGTAAGTCGCTTTGGATTGTATATCGTTCTTGTGCTGACTACTAACTTTGTTATACGATGTTTTGTAGGTGGCAGGGAGAATTGCAGAAATCGACGGTCGACACTACGACACCATAGAAAGACTTGGCGTTCTAGAAGGTGAACTTGCAGAGGAAAAACGCAAGGTCGAAACTGCTATAGCCAACTTCCTAATGGCGACACAGAAGGTGGAAGCCAAATCCAAAAGAGCTAATGAAGAACAGCTAAGGGCGGATGCCGAATAGGAGAGGACCAAGCACACCAATCTGCTCTTTCGGGCCGCCAAAGAAAGGGAAAACAATATAGACCGAGAATTGAAGTTGGCCAAGAAAGAAAACGTCAAATTACAGGCCGAGTTGGAGAAAATGAAAGAGGCGCAGGCACGTGCGGAGGCCGATGCGACCAAAGCACATGCCAGAGAAACAACAACAAAGGAGCTATATGCAGACGAGGCGTTAAAGTTTGAGAACCGCGGCTTCAAGCACGGTTGGTTAAAGACTCTGGCGACTGCTAATGTAACACTTGAGTAGCCAATTCCTTATGAGCAATTGGAGGTGGAGCCCCTGGAGTCCGATCCAGAGGAGTTTGAAGATAATTAGTTTAGCTTTCTTTGTATTTTTGTTAGGATGTCGTTTTGATGTCTTTTTGAAGCTTCCTTTGTACCTGTACTTTTGTTTTGTTTATTGTAGAAGTCGGTCATTTTCATTGATAAAATAGCCTATGTTTGAAGTACAGTTTATGAATGAAAATGTCTGTTTTGATGTTTTATTTTAACCTTGTTAGTTAGAATGATGAATGTTGAAATGATAAATGTTTGAAGTACTGTTTCAATGATGAATGTTTTTAATGTTTTAACCTTGTTGGTTAAGTCGGCCATGTTCAGATAATGTAGGGAGTACCTGATGCACTTAGTGCAGAATAATCGCAAGACTGAAACCTTTAATAGTTGGGGCAGTGGAGAAATTAAGCGGATGAAGAAAGAGGCCGGATATATTCACATATCTGCTCCTGCCCCAGTTGAACATGGGTTTCCACCGCCGTTGATGATGCATCTAGTGCCGAATAAAGAAGATAAGTGTTCAAGTGGGGAAGTGGGAAAATTCAGCGAAATGAAGGAAGAGGCCCAATAGATTCACATATCTTCCCTTGTCCCAATTGAACATGGGTTGCCACCACGTTGATGACGCTTCGAATAAAGAAGATAAGTGTTCAAGTGGGGAAGTGGGAAAATTCGGCGAAATGAAGGAAGAGGCCGAATAGATTCACATATCTACCCCTGCCCTAGTTGAACATGGGTTGCCACCGCCATTGATGACACATCTAGTGACGAATAAAGAAGATAAGTGTTCAAGTGGGGACGTAGGAAAATTCGGCGAAATGAAGAAAGAGACCGAATAGATTCACATATCTACCCCTGCCCCAGTTGAACATGCGTTGCCACCATTGTTGATGATGCATCTAATGCCGAATAAAGTAGATAAGTGTTCAAGTGGAGAAGTGGGAAAATTCGGTGAAATGAAGGAAGAGGCCGAATAGATTCACATATCTGCCCTTGCCCTAGTTGAACATGGGTTGCCACCGCTGTTGATGATGCATTTAGTGCCGAATAAAGAAAATAAGTGTTCAAGTGGAGAAATGGGGAAATTCAGCAAAATGAAGGAAGACGACGAATAGATTCACATATCTGCCCTTGCCCCAGTTGAACATGGGTTGCCACCGTTGTTGATGAGGCATCTAGTGTCGAAATAGCAACGAGGCATGCATTTCGGTGACTGTAAGCACATCATAAAAGCTGCATTGTCATTAATGTAGGAGGCGTCATTAAATAGACGATATGCAACCTAAATCGCGAAGTGGCCATTGAACAGAGTGGAGACAGAAGCCTTGTGCAGCGAACAATGTATACATATGTCTAACAGGTTATTCTTTAACAGCAAAGGTGAAGGAAAAAGTTTGGCAGAACTGTAGGCAGAAATAAATTGCGGAGAGGGTGGTGGTGCTGCCAGAGCGAGTACGGTAGCTTCAGAAGAGCGGGAGAAACGTCGCTCGCCCCATCGTCGAAGTAGATCGCCAACGAGGGGTGAGGCAGAGAAAACGAACAGGGCGGGACGCAACAAAAAAATAGCAAGAGGTCTGGCCGACACGAGTCGAGTAGGCCACCATGCCCTCTAAGCTTTGCTGTCTTTATTGGCAACAAGCCTATGACTGAGACAGACTTAATCATTCATGATCCAAACGTGGCAGTGGATTTGCCCAGGCAAATATTTCCGCTCGAAGTTCAACAATCCATGATTGGGCAAAGTGACTACGAAGTGTTCAGAGAGGGTGTTCATGGGTCCCTTAAAGGGTTCTGTTATGCATACGAGACTGGCATGCACCTGCGAACTGCTCAGAAAGAGATAGCATAGTAGGACAGCTGAATTTTTGATCTGGAATGTCGTGCCGAGAAGGCTGAGAGCGAATGGCGAAAAGCCAAAGCCGCCGAGAAACATCTTTCGGTATCGGCGACTACAGCTATTACCGATAAAGTGAACTAGCAGCTGATTGATCATGCTATTACCGATCGGGACACGGCGGTTGTGTTTGCCAAAGAGGCCATACGATTGCGAGCCTATGAGGGGGTTTCTTTGATGGGCAGAAAATCGGTATTGCGAAGGCGAAGTAAAAATTGGCCGATGATTTATGTTGAAGTGAGAACGGCGAGTTCAAACACGAATGGATCAAGGCGCTTCAAGCTGCGGGCATGGATTCGGCATTGCCCCTGTACCAAAATTACAAATTTCCATTTGAGGCCTATGACGCCAAGAAAACGGATGATGAAGAAGAGGCTGACGATGGAGAAGCTGCGGTGACTTCTGAGAGGGCTAGAGCAGCTTAGTGGATTTAGACTTTTGTATTTCTTTTGCTTTTACTTTAATAAATTATGTTTAATGGACTTTAGTGCATATCGTGTTTGTCTCTTTCACCCAATATGATGTATGGCATTTGTGAGACCACTTTTTAGAATACAAAAATGGAAAAAATCGATTGCAAGTTATTCTGCCAATTTTATTACGCCAATCTATGGATTGATAGTTGCACCGAATTTAGAGTATCTAATCAACAGCCAATTATGCCGAGCACAAAAGGCCCTCTAAATTTAGAGGCTTTATTCGGCCGATCGTGCCAAATGCGAAGGGCGCTCCGAATTTGGTTTCTTTAATGGATAGCCAATTGTGCAAGCACAAAGGGCGCTCCGAATTCGGAGGCTTTACTCGGCCAATCACGCCAAGCACGAGGGGTGCTTCGAATTCAGAGTCTTTAATTGATGGCCAATTGTGCAAGCACAAATGGCGCTTTGAATTCGAAGGCTTTATTCGGCCGATTGCGCCAAGCACGAGGGGCGCTCCGAATTCGGAGTCTTTAATTGATGGCCAATTGTGTAAGCACAAAGGGCGCTGCGAATTCGGAGGCTTTATTCAGCCGATTATGCCAAGCACGAGGGGTGCTCCGAATTCAAAGTCTTTTTTACCATTCATATGAGATCCAAGCAAATAAAAGCCAAGCTAAAGCCATTGATGAATGTAGCTAGCTTGCCTTTTTCGCGCCCCCCTTTTGAGAGGTCGAATATAAGCCCTACAGTTCGGACTCCCGCAGTTCTGAATCTAATCTCACAAGTGCAATGCGAAATTGATAAACACCAAAGAGTCCAAATTCGATAAATCTTTTGGAAAATCAATTTTGAATCAAAATGCCAAAATTGGACTGCTTTGCTAGATACAGAGTCGCCATCTAAATATTTTATTTTGGAGAAATTTAGGAAACTCATGACTCGTGCCAAAGGCCACGTGTCCGTCATTACCAAGATTGTCTCGGCTCGGGAACTTAGGTACAAGAGAGGAAGGTCATAAATGCATTTCAGCACCCCCGCTCACCCAATTAAATATCAGCCTTTACTAATCATGATATGATTTTTATCAACATTATATGCTCTTGTTCCGGTTCATTAGGCTAGCATTTACTTTGTGATGCACACACACAAGGTATAGACTAGTTTGCCCAAATTGGAACAATTCAATTTTATGTTTGCTTTTAAAAAAAGAGTTTGATTTTGCCACTTAACAAAGTGGGTTTAAAGTTTATGAATTTGCCACTTGACAAAATAGGCTTAAACGTACATTCATTGAATCATTCCAATTCAAGCAACAAGCCTTCATCCACAGACACTCAAATAGTTCAACACTTAAGCATTTAGCCTCATGGCAAGCATGCTAGTCATGACAATCACTCACACTCATGCAAGTATGTTAAAGCGAGTAAAGGCTCACCTAGTACTCCAAGCCAAAATGAACAAAAGAGTTAGAAAAAAAATGCATGATTCCTAACTTATACAAGATGACTAATGCAACACATGCGATATACAATTTAAATAGGCTCGGCTACTTAATATGTTATTTGCAACAATTTTATAGCATATATTTGAACATGTATTCAATGAAGTAATCAACGACAGTGCAAGTTTGAATGATGAACCGAGCCTCTGTACATGCAAGACAAATGAATGGATACAAACATGCGATATGCTAATTGAAACGTGATGCTCCTAATCTAACCATCAAAAGTGGATAAATAAAAGGGAGAAAGACGTGGGGTTGGAAGACATACACATTATTACATTGCGCTCTCACGAAGGAGAGTCTGAATGAATAAGCTAGCTAACTAACTAAGCTAACTATTACAACACAAATTGAATTAGCTAAACTACTTAACTAATTATTGCAACAAATTAAACTAATCAATTAGCTACATTAGCTAACTAATTATTACTAACTGAATTAATTAGCTATTCCAGCTAACTAATTATAATTACAACATAATACGAATTAGCTATTCTAACTAATTACAAAAGCCACTAGTTAAGCATAACATTAATCTATTACAACACGGATCCCAAGGATCGATGAGGAACTCATGCATGAACGCAATTTCCATCTGAAAAACCACTATTTTGTTGTTGCATGCCTCTGTTACTCAGTAGGACACTTGCACTGATTTTCTTTTCTAGACCAACTCTGTTCTGTCTCAAAAGTACACTACTGAATTTACTTTGGTGGCCGACAGGGGGCCAGTCGGCCACCGCTGACTGGACTTCCTTGCTGTAACAGAGAGCAAACAGAGCAGAACAGTGTATTTCTCAAGGGTTTGTTTGCACAATTCATCCCCCTTTTCATGGACAAATCAAAGGGAGACAAACCTTAGTACCCAAACCATCAACTCAAGCAATTTCATTGCATGATGACTTATGAACCAAAGTGTGCAATTTCATTAAATGCACAAACAAGATCCACAACCTTCACCCTATCATGCATGATCAAGGGTGATGGAGACCTAGGAAACATGGCACATTTCATCACTTTGAGTATGAAATGTCCCAATTTTTCATGTGTTCAATTAACGTCCGATTGAACACACCAAAACACAATCAAATTCTTATCTTTGCACAATTTTAGTTTCAACTTTTAGTTACTCATTTCAATTACCCCTCCATTCTTTAACCAATTAAGTCCATTGATGAGAAGTCCTCTAAAAGAGAAGGAAGTGTCAAACAAGGGGTAGTTTAAGGCAAGAGAGAGGTGTCATGCCGTTGATAATGAACCCCTAAAAGAGGATTAAACCATTAAGCATGGACCTCAATCTCAAGCTTAAACAATCCCAAGGGTAAAACAACTCTCAAAGCAAACAAAGAGTCAAGAAATGAGGGAGGTTACAGAGATTATACTTGCTGAATTTAAGTGAGAAAAGCACTAAAACAATGCAATTAACTCAAACAAGTAGTGTCTAAAGGCCTAAAACACCAAGCTTGTGAGGACACTTACACTAAAAGTATGCAAAACAAGACTCAAATGACTTAACCAACCCAAAATAGAGTCAAAACAGTCCAAATTAGAGGTTAAAACATGCTAGGATTGAGCTATAAATGGCTAGAAAATTAAGCTAACACATAGAGCTAACTAGGCTAGCAAACAAGGCACAAAGAGGGGAGGCTAACCCCTCCAAATTTGGACTTTAAAACTTGATTTTCACCATTGAAAATACTCTGAAATTTAGAGTTCAAGAGCCCAAAAAAAGATAGTTTAAAAGTGGGAAACACAAGTAAAAAGGCCTTGCAAGCAAGAAATAAAGAAGAGTGAACCACCCCCTAACCTTAAATGGCCTAAAATCACAAATTTTAACCCACAAAAATAGAGGTTTTACAGCCCAAAAATAGTGGGAAAAAGATAGAAAAGCAAGTATGCAAAGCAAGGTAAAAAGGGCAAGTGGTATACTTTTTGAAGCAAAGATCAATTCTAGACAACAATTCAAGCCAAAACCACCTTCTAGAGCTCCAAGAAGGCCTCAAGGGACCTCAGCTCAAAGATGAACTACTTTGGTTAAAGAAGTGTAAGCAAAGGCTAAGGACTTGTAGGCAAAAGTGTAGAGAATTGCTAGAGAAAGAGAGAGAAATGTAGAGAGAGAGGAAAAGTTTTGATCTCCAAAATTTTCTAACCTTTAAGATGTGAGAGAGGGTCCTCTATATATGGAGAACATGAAACCCTTACAAGGATATTCAGCCCTACACATGGGAACAAATGCGTGCATCTGTGCAAACAGCTGGCACAACTGTCACAAAATATCTGCAAAAGCAACTGGTGGCCGTTGGCTACTATTGGTAGCCGACCGACCACCACTGATGGCCGACAACAAGAGGCCAGGGTCGACAGCCTATACTGGTGGTCGACAGGCCACCAAAAGGAGCAGGCTAGAATAAAAAATAAAAAAAAGGGCTTGGTCTAAGAATGAGGCAGCAAGGGTGTAGGGTTTGAAAGGCACAAAGCCGTGGCATCCTGCTGAGAACTTCAAGCACCTGGAAAGCAAATAAACCCATCATTGGGTGCACAAGAGATGATGTCCAAGTCGTAAGGGTTGTCAAAAATGGGATGTCTACAATGAACAGAACAAATATATTCATATTGGCGGAAACAAACGATAAACACGTGATTACTACATAATTTAAAAAGCTGAAAAGCATGGACAGTTCTTATGTCGATTTAATGATAAAATTTGCGTAAGTGGGTGGCATTCCATGGTCGGGGAAGCTTTTTGCCAGCTATGTCAAAAAGCCAATATGCCCTTATCCCAGCAATTGAGTCGATTTGATATGGGTTGTGCCAATTGAGCCCAGCTTGCCACTGGCCAGATTTTTAGTGAGAGGAAGCACTTTCTTGAAAACCAACTTTTCGGGGACGTAACGGTGCGGCTGTACACGCTTGTGGATATCCCATTTTTGATGGCCCTTATGACTTGGACGTCATTGCTTGCATACCCGATGATGAATGCATATGCTCGTCAAGTGCTCGAAGTCCTCAGCGGAATGCCACAACTTTCAGCCTTTCAAACCCTACACCCCTGTTACCTTTTTTTTTGGACCAAACCCTGAGTTTTTCAAGCCTACAACCCTTGGTGGCTTTTGCTGGCTATCACTTTTGCTTGCCAGCTACTGATGTGGCCTGTCGGTCACCAATGTCTTTTGCAGATATTCTGTGACAGTTGTGTCAGCTGTTTGCACAGATGCATGTATCTGCTCCCACTTGTAGGGCTAGACGTTCTTGAGGGGAATTCATGTTTTCTATAAATAGAAGGCCTCCCCTCTTACTTTAAGGTTAGAAAAATTTTGGAACAAAATTTTTCCTCTCTCTACAATTTTCTCTCTCTCTCTACAATTTTCTCTCTCTCTCTCTTTCAAATTTCTACACTTTTGCCTATACATCCTTAACCTTTGCCTATACACTTTCAACCAAACCTCTCCATACTTGAGCTGAGGTATCCTAAAGCCTTGTTTGAGCTCTTGAGGGTGTGTTTGACTTGGATTATTGCTTGAAATTGGCTTTTCTCTTCAAAGGTATAAAGCTTTGCCTCTTTGCTAGCTTTATTTACTCTTTTTATTGCAATTGTCAAACTATTTTTGGGCTATAAAAGCTCAGTATTTTTAGGCTGAAGCTTGGGTTTTAAGGCCACCAAAGGTTGAGGGGTGATTCACCCTTCTTTGTACCTTACTTTGAAGGCCTTTACCCTTGTGTTTCCCATCCTTTTACTATCTTTTTTTAAGCTTTTAAACACTGATTTTCAGAGTTATTTCAGTGGCCAAAATGATGTTTTGAAGTCCAAAATTAGAGGGGTTAGCCTCCCCTTTTTGTGTCTTGCTTACTAGCCTAGCTTGTGCTATGTTTTAGCTTATTAATCTAACTTTTTTTGTCTTAATTCCAGCATGTTTTAGGACTATTTTAGCATTTTTTTTGGTTGATAGTTGCATTTGAGCTTTGTATTGCATGCTTATAGTGTAATTGCCCTCATGAGTTTGGTGTTTTAGGCCTTCGACACCATCTTGTTTGAGTTGATTGCATTTATTTATGGTTTTCCATACTTGTGATCATTCTTAATCACCTCTACAACCTCCCTCCTTTCTTGGCTTTTGTTTTGCTTTGAAAGTGGTTCAAACAACTTGCTTGTTTAAAGCATGATATTGAGATGTCATGCTTAATGGTTTAATTCCTTTCGGGTTCATTACCAACAGTATGATGTCTCTTTCATGCCCAAAACAACCCTTGGTTTGAGCCCTCAATGAATTAAAGGATGGTTGGTAATTTAAAATGAAATAATTAAAAATGGGACTAAAATGGTACAAGATAAGAATTTGGTTTTGTGTTCAATCAGACGTTAATTGAACACATGGAAGCTTGAGGCATTTCATACTCATTAGTGATTTAGTGGTTCAAGTTTCCAAGGTCACCACTTCCCTTGATCAACTCATGAAACGGAAGAGGTTAGAGTCTTATTTTGTTGCATTCATTGAACTTGCACTTTGGTTCATGAGCCATCATGCAATAAAATTGCTTGAGTTGATGGTTTGTAGACCAAGTTTACTACTCCTTTGATTCAGTCATGATAAGGAGGGGTGAATTGTGCAAACAAACCCTTGAGAATACCCTGTGCATGCTCTGTTTGTTCTCTGTTGTAGCAAGATGAACTGTGCATCAGTGGCCGTCATGCCACTTTCCAAGGCCAACAGGCCACCTTTGATGGCCAGCAGGCCCTCACTCCTGGCCGGTCGGCCACTAATGCAAAATTTAGCAGTGTGTTTTTTGAGCAGAGTAGAGCAGAGCTATTCTTGAAGTGGACAGAGGTATGGGTGTTTTACTGTGCAACAGAGACCTTCTGGAAGCAAAACAATGGCTTTTCGAGTGGAAACCGAGCACGTGCATGAGCATTCCTCGCATATCAAGCCTATTTAGTTTAAATATTTAGCTTAAATATTTGTTGTAATTAATTAGTCGTAGCTAGTTGAATTTGGTAAAGTGTTGTAATTTGATTAGCTAGAATAGTTAGTTCATTTGTTGTAATAATTAGTTAAATAGTTTAGCTAATTTAATTTGTGTTGTAATAATTAGTTAGCTAATTAGTTTATTCAGACTCTCCTTTGTGAAAGCGCAATGTTGTAATAATGTGTATGTCTTTCAATCCTACGTCTTTCTCCTTTTTATTTACTAGCTTATGATGATTAGTTTAGGGGCATCACGTTTTATTTAGCATACTTCATGTTTGCATCCACTTGTATTGCATGCACCGAGGCTTGGTTCATCATCCTAACTACATTGTTAGTTTAAATACTTCTTTGAATACGTGCTTAGATCGCATGTTATCAAATTATTTCATATGCTATGTTGAGTAACCGAGCTTATTTAGATTGCATATCGTATGTGTTGCATTTGTCATATCGCATAGTTAGGAATCAAGCATTTTTCTAACTCTTTTGTTTATTTTGGCTTGGAGTACTAGGTGAGCCTTTACTCGTTTTAGCATATTGCATACGTATGATTGTTGCCATGACTAGCATGCTTGCCATGAGGCTAATTACTTAAGTGCTATAATTGACTGAATGCCTGTGGATGAAGGCTTATTGTTTGAATTGGAAAAATTTGAGTACATGTTCATATGTGATCACTTTTTCAAGTGGTACATATTTCGAAACAATTTTTCAAAATAAACATGAAATCAAGTGTTTCAATTCTTGTAAGTTAGTCTATAATTGTGTGTGTGCACATCACATAGTAATGTTAGCCTAATAAACCAGAACAAGAATATATAATGTACATAAGATTCATATCATGATTAGTAGAGGCCGATCTTTGATCGGGCGAACGGGGGTGCTCAATTCATTTATGACCTTCCCCTCTCGTACCTAAGTTCCCGAGCTGAGACAATCTTGGTGATGACAGACACGTGACCTTTGGCACGAGTCATGGGTTTCCTAAATTTTCCAAAAATATTTAGGTGGCGACTCTGTATCTGGCAAAGTAGTCCATTTTTGGCAATTTGATTCAAAATCAATTTTTCAAAAGATTTGCTGGATTTGGACTCTTTGGTGTTTATCTATTTCACATTGCACTTGTGAGATTGGATTCAGAATCGCGGGAGTCCGAACTGTAGGGCTTATTTCAACTTTCGAAAGGGAGTGCGAAAAAGTCGAGCTACAGCGCTGGTTATATGATTTGGCGAGTTGTTGTTGATAGCGCACCATATGCACAAGAGCCTGATCGCAGCGTTTCTCAATCAAATTCAAATCCAAAGCCAACATCATGTCATTCTATCTTGTGTCCAATGCTTTTGATCTTAGAGTAGGCAAATCGATTTCAAGGGGAATAATAGCTTCGGTGCCAAAACATAAGGTGAAGGGTGTTTTGCCGATAGGTCGCCTTGGAGTAGTACGATGGGCCCAAAGTACACTAGACAATTCTTCAGCCCACTTGCCCTTGGCCTTTTCTAACCATTTTTTGACTCCATCCAGGATCACTTTATTGGAGGCCTTAGCTTGGCTGTTGCTCTGTGGATAGGCTGGTGAGAAGAAGTATGATCTAATGCTGTATGTGTCGCACAACTTACGATAGACACCACAATCGAATTGGGTACCGTTGTCGGATATGAGCGCTCGCGATATGCCGAATCTGGTTATAATGTTCCTCCAGACAAAATGTTTGACATCTAAGTCTCAGATGTGAGCCAATGGTTCCGCCTCGACCCATTTTGTGAAGTAATCTGTTGCAACAATCAAGAATCATTTGTTTTGTGGAGCTCTTAGCAGTGGTCTGACAATGTCCAAACCCCATTGAGCAAAAGGCCAAGGACTAGTGACAGAGTTCAGTTCTTCCGCAGGTAGATGAATCAAATGAGAGAATTTTTGGCATTGCTTACACTTTTTTACGTAGTTCTCTACATCAGTCTGCATGGTAGGCCAATAATATCCTTGGGTTACGGCTCAGTGGGCTAGTGAACGCCCTCCAGAATGGGCGCCACAACTGCCTTTATGTATTTCAGCCAAAAAATCCTGTACCAAGTCCGGGTGCACACATTCCAGATACGACCCTGAGAGGGAATTTTTGTAAAGCTTTCCATCGGATTCCAAATAGTAGTGTAGGGCCTTATTCCACAGCTTATAGGCCTTTTTCTTGTCCGCGAGCTGTTGTTCTCAAGATAAAAATGTGGTAATGAGATCCATCCAACTCGGCCCCATGTCAATAATATTGATCCGAATGGAATCCGAGAGATCAATACTCGGCTCATTGACGAATCCCATTTCGATGGTCCGCTTAACCTCCGAGTTGATGGTAGAAGCCAAGCAAACAAGAGCATCCGCATGGGTATTTTGGTAATGGGTAATTTGATTCAGGTCATGGTGGTCAAACTTCACGAGTAATAAGTTTGTCATTTTCATGTATGCTGCCATTCGGTCGTTTCTAGCTGCATACTTCCCCTTTAGTAGATTGATAACCAACTTTGAATCACAGAAAACCTGTAATTGCTTAGCATCGAGTCGATGAGCATTACGAAGGCCGATAATCAAAGCCTCATATTCGGCTTCATTATTTGATGTGTCGAAGCCGAACTTGACTGCTTGCTCGATTTCGCCACCCTCGGGAGTCATAATCACTACTCTGGCCCCACAACCACATTTTTTGGATGAACCATCGCAGTACATCTGCCAAATATCTCCAACGTACATCCTTCACTTCTGTTGAGGTTGGAAGGTTGATTGCTTTTGCTTAAAGTCGGCGTGACAACCAGTAAATTCGGCAACAAAGTCGGCCAAAACCTGCCCCTTGATAACCGTTCTGGAGAGAATTGAATGTCATATTGGCTGAGTTCTAACGCCCATTTGGAGACGCACACTGATGATTCCGCACTGCGAAGTACTATTTGGAGAGGGTAGTCTGTCAGCACAGTTATTGTATAGGCCTGGAAATAGTGCATTAACTTCCTGGCGGCAACTACCAGTGCCAAAATTAGCTTTTCCAGTGGTAGGTATCGCGTCTCGGCATCCACCATTGCTTTACTAACATAGAGAATGGGTCATTGCTCCCCTAGCTCTTTTTTGAGCAATACGGCACTGACTGCACGATTTGAGACTGCAAGATACAAGATGAATGTGTTGCCCAGTGACGGAGTTATCAAGAGCAGTATTGAACGGAGATAAGCTTTTAAGCCATCTAGGGCGGTCTGGCACTCGGGGTCCAAATGAATGCTGTCCCTTGTCAAAAGGTGTGAAAAAATGATCGGCAACGATTCGAAGAATTGCTAATGAATCTATTAAGGGCCGCGGCCATTCCCATCAACTTCTGTACTTCTTTTAATGACTAAGGGGAGCCAAGTTCCAAGATTACTGTAGTTTGTTTCAGATTGGCCTCTATTCCACGATAGTTCACAATATAGCCCAGGAATGTGCCAGATCTAATACCGAACGCACACTTTAAGGTATTAAGTTTCATCTTGTATTTCCGGAGGATGTTGAAGGTTATGGACAAGTCGGCTAACTGGACATACCTTTCTTTGGACTTTACCACCATATTATCAATGTACACCTCCATGGTACGACCAAGTTGCTCCTTAAGCATGGTGGTGACAAGTCTCTGATAAGTTGCCCCGGCATTCTTCAAGCCGAAGGGCATGCCTTTGTAACAATAAGTGCCCATCGGGGTGAGGAATTCTGTTTTTTCTTGATCCTCGGGATGCATGGATATTTGATGATATCCTCTGTATGTCCAAGAAGCTCATACGTTGATGATGCGCAGTTGCATCCACTAATTGGTCAATTCGTGGGAGGGGGAAGCAATCCTTGGGACAGACCTTATTTAGGTCCGTGAAGTCTACGTAGATGCACCAAGACCTGTTTTTCTTCTTTCCAACAACAGTATTGGACAACCAGGTAGAGTAATTCACTTCGCGGATTGCACCGGCCTCAAGAAGCTTGTCAACTTCTTCAACAACAGTCAAAGTATGCTCGGCTGCCGATCGGCGACTCTTCTGGATGATGGGCTTAACCTTTGTGTCCACGTTCAAATGGTGCTGTGCTATGGTGGAGTCTACTCCCAGCATTTCATAAGGAGTCTAGGCGAATACATCACTATTGCCGACTAGGAATGAAATTAACTCCTAGCATTCATTGACATTTAAACAAGCGCCGATCAGGAAGAATTTATTTGGTTCATGACCGAGTTGAATCCGCACGAGATCCTCAGTTGCCTTATCAGTGGGGTGTTTTCCAACATCCTCGAGGTTCTCCCAGTCCAGGATTTTAATTGAATTAACCTTCAGCTCCCTTGGCTTCTTGTCGGAAGTAGTAAGGTAGCAATCATTTGCCGACTTCTGAGAGCCTTGAATCTGCTCAATGCCATGTTGTGTTGGGAAGTGGAATAGCTGGTGATAGGTGCTTGGTACGGCCTGCAGCAAGTGCAACCAAGTTCTTCCCATGATGATGTTATATGGCGATGGTAGTTTAACTACCAGAAACTCCACATCGGGGGTCCTAGTGCCTCCACGTACCGCAATCGTGACCTTGCCCAGAGGGTATTCTAGATTCACATTGAAGCCGAACAAGGGATATGCTGCTGGCAGTAGATTTGAATCCGTAAAGCGGAGCTTCAAAAACGTCTTGTAGTACATTATCTTTGATGTGCTCCCCTGGTCAACCAGAATGCGTTCGACAGCGAATTTGTTTATTCGTAACTCGATAACAAGAGCATCGTTGAAGGGAAGGATCAGCCCCTCCAGATCTACGTCGTCAAAGCTAATCTTGCCAGTCTGATGGGGCCGATTGGCTGGTGTAGACGGCTTGGATGGACACTGTTGAGATACTTGGGATTGGATCGTATAGATGCCGGTCGGCGTTGGAAGATAGTATATCATATGAATGGTGCCCATCGAAGGTGAGTCTAGGTGTAGAGCCACTACATTAGGTTGAGTGATCTTGTGGGGAAGGTATTGGAGGAGTCGACCATCCTGCACCAACTCCTCAAGGTGGTCCTTCAAGGTGTAGCATCTATCGGTTTCATACCCATGGTCCTTGTGGTATTCACATCGTCGATCCATGCGTCTTGTGTCGGGGGGTCCAATCATCTTGGCCGGCCATTTAAAGAAAGGCTGATGCTAGACTTTGGGAAGTATCTTGTTGATTGACTCGGTCAACTTAGTATACTTCTTCTCGGACCGCTTGGGGCATCTGCTATCCACTTGATATTGCTCGCTTGATCGGCACGAGTGCTGATCTCTCGATCGGCGCGGCTCGTAACGAATTTCTTATTTTGACTTGCCTTGACACTAAGGGCTCCTTTTCGATGGGGCTACGCTTATCGGTTGTACCAAGATAGGCTTAGCCATCTTCGCGACCTTCTATCCGACTTTAACGTGGAGGGCGTCATCCTCTACTTTGCAATACTCTTCAACCTTCTTTATTAAAGCTCACACTATTTTAGGAGGTCGTCTAGTTAATGAGCTTCGAAATGGACTGTCGGGTTGCAAGCCCATCTTGAAGGCAGTAATGGCCATGGAGTCGTTACAAGCATCGTCAACCAAATTGAAACACTTCCAATAGCGCGTCGAATATTCACGAAGGGTTTCTTCTGACTTAATTTGCATTGCCTAGAGCAAGTCGGCTTGCTTAGGCTAGACCTCGTTGGTGATAAATCTTGCCTAAAAAGATTTTTGGAGTTGGTGAAAACTCTTGATCGAGGCTGGTTTAAGTTTGTAATACCACCGAACTGCCAGCGGACCTAAGCTACTTGGAAATATGCAACACATAAGCGCTTCATCATCAGCGTGCAATGTCATTACCTAATTGTAATGGTCAATGTGGTCCGTTGGGTCAGACTTACCATCATACAACGTAAATGTCAGGGCTTTAAATTTTTTCGGTAGGACGGCCCTAGTAATTCGTCATACGAAAAGGTTATGTATGTCTTCTTCGTCTGACCCATCTTCCTTCCCTTGTCTATGCCACACGTATGGACTTCCCTCAGATGAATTGGACATGCCAACACACCCCTTTTTCGAAGGTTCTCGAGCTGATGAGTCAAAGGCGCTGTTGCTATCGTGTTTCCGATGCCAACGTCGTTGAGTTCCCTTTGGTGTTCAAGCGATCGGCCTCTCTCGTGATGTGGTGCGGTCTATTGAGATTTGGCTAACTCCAGAGTCAGCTCTTGACGTAAGCGCTCGTTGTTAACTGCCATCTCTTCCAGACGATGCTCATTTCGTTTTGCTTGATCCATGATTATCTGCATGGTTTCTTGCATGGAGGTTGAAGGTGAAGATTGAACGACTAGGTCAAAATTCAAGGCTCTTCGAGCGTTGATATTCTCCGGACCAAGCATAGTTCTTGGTGTAACATTTGGTGTAACATCATCTGCTATGAACGGAGGGTTGTCGGTAACGTCTATAATGGACGTGCTTGAGTATTCCCACAGACAGCGCCAATTGTGGTGAAATGAATTCAGAAATACTCTTTTGTCCAAACAGAACCTCTTAATCCTCTTTCTCTATTAGTTTCTTCTCCACTTCTCCTTAAGCATGGCTTTTCTTTTTATAATGATTCCTCCAGGGCCCATCCATGGGTCCACTACTTTCTAGGCTTTAATCTTGCCCCTAGGCCTTTCGAATATGAAAGGGTGTAGCCGACTTCTTCGGTATCCATAACTTGCTCGTACTCGGCTTCTATACTTGTCTCACCCAGCATGGCCGACTTGTATTTGGCCATACGTTAAGCACTTAAGTCATAAATAATAATCTATTTATTCGGCCACCACAAATCAGAAAGGTCTCATGTGATTTTGGATAAAAATGTAACACTAACTTCATTAACAGCGAGTGGAAAATGACAATAGTACCCCTCTATCATATTCTCTTTCTCTCTCCCTCATGTTATATATAATACTTTTATAGTGCTACTATTAGCACCTACCTTTTTTCTTTGGACCCCTCTCTCTTTTATTTTTTTAATTCCAATTTTGTCCAAACATGGAGTTACATTTTTACCCTCGTCCCTAACATTCTAATCCTAATTTCCCAAACCCAAACCCAAACCCTAACCCTAACCCTAGTTTCCCAAACCCTAACCATCTCCACCGGCGACCACCACTGCCATTACTACCGGCGACCTCTCTTTCTATCTTTGATGAAAGATTATACACATAGATACATCAGACTAATCACCAGATTCGTCTTACCCACCACCATCACATTTCCAAACTCTACAACCAATGGATTCGACTTAACATCCCTAGCCAGCTCAAGTCGCTCAGTGTCCGAAGCTCCCAGATCAAGGTGGAACAGATAGTAGTTCCTCAAGTGGTTGTTGCCTAAAGCAGTCGCTTGAGTTGCTGCCTATCGCCACTCGTCCCTGATAGCAGGTGCGCGAATCTCAGAAGCTCCGGTGGCTTTAACTAGGAAGATGTAGAAGACGAAGCTTCTGATTTGGGAAAAAAATGGAGATGATTTTTGGTCCTCTGCGTTTGTTGTGAAGAGGAAGATGTGAGGGGAAAAGAGAGAGCGAGAGAGAGAGAGGTAAAACTAGATCTGGAAAAAAAAGAAAAGGAAAAAAAAGACTCTCTCTCTCTCTCTATGATGGGTCTCTCAGAAAGAAGAAGCAGAAGAATGTGGGCTACCGGAGGCAAGGTAGTGGTGCTGGAGGTGGTGGTTGGGAATGGGGCTAGGTTTAGGTTTGGATTTGGGGTTAGGGATATAGTTGGTATTAAAGTGGGGGTTTAAAGTAAAAATGGTGGGAACTCATTTTGTTGGGTAGGGGTTCAAAGAATTGAGAGGTCCAAAGTAAAGAGGTAGGTGCTAATAGTAGTATCTATTTTTATCCTAACGACATATTGTAGACACCCCATTTTTGACCGTCCTCAAGACTTGAACGTCACCGCTTGAATACTCGGTAATCACCTAGGTTCGTGTTCGTTTTGAGTTCCCGGAGGTCTCGGCTACGTGCCTTGCCTCAGGATCTCTCAACTCGACTGTTTTGTGTTTAATTTTGCACCAAACACTTGTGTTTTTGCTTCTTAGGGTAGAGAGTAGCTTGTTAGCTACCCCTGACACCCACCGGCCCTGGCTTGAGGCCACCGGCCGTGTATTCTTGCTACCGGCCATTGGTGAGATATACTATTAGCCGGTCGGCATCTTGTGTGGTCGACCGGCCATCTGTTTGGCCGATGGCCTCCTTTTCTGGCCGATACCACCTTTTTGCCTTTTTTAGGAATAATGCATGCCAACTGTGCCAGCTGGAATGCACGGACCCTGCCCCCTATGCACGAGTGTGGCTGTTTTGAACCTTTGACCCTTTTTTATCCAACTTCTTGCACCCTTTGCTCAAGCTTCTTGAGGAAGCTTGACCCTTTGTCTTAGCTTCCTCAAGAAGCTTGCACCCTTAGCTTAGCTTCCCTTGGAAGACTTGACCCCTTTAGGATAGCTTCTCTTGGAAGCTTAGCCTTTTCCATTGTCTATATAAGAGTCCCCTCCTCCTCCTTTGTGTTGGTTCAGCAAAATCAGACCTAAAACATATATATTCTAATAAATACATCTTCTCTCTCTATATCTCCCTGTCACTCTTCATTTGTGTGTGTTTGAGGGCCTAAAAGTGTATTTAGTCCTTAGTTTTGCACTAAGACACACACCATTACACCATAATTCGACTTGGGAGGTCTTAAGGGTTTGTTCTTGAAGCTTTGGGTCGGTTTTGATCAGAAGAAGAGGGCTGAGCTTGCTGTTCTTGAAGTGTTCTTCAAAGGTAACACTATTTACTTTATATTCCCCAATCTTGCACTAGTCTTTAACCTATCTTGCATACTGATTTAAGCTTTGTGTATAACTGAAAAAAGTCTTCTATTTGCATGCTTAAGATCTTTTATTAAGGTCATTTTGGTGTTGGGGGTCGACCTCCCCCTCTTAGGCCTTGTTTGGCCCTTTTTGTACTCTCTTTGATAAGCTTTGGGGACTTTTGTGTATTGGCCTTCTCACCACTGAAATCCAATGGATTTTCAGTGGTGAAGAAGGGGTTTTGAAGTCTTGTATAGGGGAGGGACACCCCTCTCCCTTGGTCTCTCTTTTGTTTATATCTTTGGTCCATAAGGGTCCATAAGGGGTAGCATGTATGATTAGTTGTTCTTGGCTTCATTTCAGAGGTTTTTGGGTGTTATTGGGTCATATTATGCCTCTATTTTTGGTCGGATTAGTGACCCCTTCCATGCTTAATATACTTGTTTTGTATTCCTCTCTTTTGCCTAGAAGTGCATCATGTATTTAGTCTACCATGCATGCATGTTCTTGCCTAACTTTGTGAAGCTTTTGGTCATGTTTCATCATGCTTGAGGTCTGTTAGGCATTGTTTTGATCATATTTTCCATGTTTGGTATAGCCCCTTTGTACTTTGGCTTGTGAGCCTTGAGGGTGTGCGTCATGAGCATGTTTTAGTTGGGTTGTTTCAATGATTTGGAGTCATTTCACATGCCATTTCAGTCCTTAATCCATGTTCCCATGCTTGCATCCATCACCCTTTTCATGCCTTGAAGAGGTGTCCTTTTGTGCCTTGAAATGAGCATTGTGCATGCTTATGTATTTAAGTCTTTGGGGCTGCCATATCAGTGGGTTTTGGGGCATATTTTGATGTGTAAAAACTCTGTTTTAGGTTGCTTAGTTCATGCCATGTTTGCTTGGGGTAGGTGTTGAGCAATGCTCTCTTTTGTGGCCTTGAATCCCTTCCATTTTTGCATCCATTCCCTAGCATGTTTTGGTATCATTCTTGGCATGTTTTTTTTCAGAGTTTAACATGAGTGTTTAATGTCCATGTATATCACCTTTGAGTGTTCTTGAGAGTAGCCCTCCATGCCTGGGTAATGGGCCTTGGTGTGTGCACATTTGCATGCATAGTTTGTCTCCCTTTTGTATCATCTTTTGGCCACTGTTTTGGGGTGAGGCTGAGGCCTCCCATTTCAGTTTAAGTCCCTCCTTGTGTATAGTTACATGCTTGACATGTTGCCTCTAATTACATGCTTACATTATACCATGCTTGCATCACATGTCAGGTTGCATCGCATTGTAGCATTGCATACTTGGCACATTACATTCTTGCATGATAGGTTACCTTGCATTTGGCATGCCTTGTAACTTAGCCTCATATTGCATATTTGAGCCACGTTGCATTTTTGAGCCACGTTTGTATACATGCATTGCATGGTTTGGTTTGGGGTGTCAAACCAAGCATGAGGGGTGAGGTGTGTTTGTACTCAAAGTGACGAAACATGCCTCAACCCTCGGTTGCCAATGCTCTTGACCCCAACATGATAGGGCATAAGGCATTCATCTCTTTTATGCATGCATTTACATTAAGTTGCAAACTTGGTGCCTTCGGCCATCATGCATCGAAATGCGTGATTGGTGGCCCGAGTATCGAGGGTCACACTCCCATGAGTCCATAGCATGATTGGGAGAGTGGCCATGCATACATTGCTTTGAATTTCCTTGCCATGCACTGTCTGCCCTCTGCTGCTGTCAAAAACAGGTTTTTGCAGGAAGAAATGGCAGGCCGGCTACATACAGTGCCGACCGGCCATCAATTACCAGCCAGTGATGTAACTTTTGGCCAATAATCCCATCCCCATAGCCGATGAACTTGAATTGTGGCCCGTGACACCCCAGAGCACTCAGAGGGTGATTCAAAATGGGTCTGGGGACTTTCAGAATTTTCAGAGGAGCAAGGCAGTGTAAACAGAGGCAACAGTGGCATGGCACGGGTTTCCGAGCGGGGCAAGTCGAGCATGTATCATCCTAGCATTCCGAGACGGGGCTGCAGCCATCCTCTTTCTGCATTTAATTTGTTAATTAAATAGAAGATATGTAATATTTAATTACTTAGAAGAGTTTATTTATTTGTTTTGTAATATTTATTCGGACCCTCCGAGCGAGGGCAATTGTGTAATAAGTGTGCATGAGTGTGTGTATGTCTTCCAACCCCACGTCTTTCTTCACTTTTATTTACTAGCTTTTGATGGTTAGTTTAGGGCATGTTTCAATTAGCATACTTATGATAGCATGTTTGCATACATTCATTTGTTTTGCTTGCACCGGGCTCGGCGCATTATACTAACTGCATTTGTATTTCAATCCCAAATTGAATACGTGATAGCTGTAGCATCATCATATGCCATATTAGGATAGCCGAGCCTATTGTAGTTGCATCTCGCATGCGTTGTATTAGCCATCTTAACATGAACTAGGATCATGCATATGATTACTAACTAGTTTCTGTTTTGGCTTGGAGTACTCGGTAAGCATTTATGTTTTAGCATCCTTGCACGTGTGTGAGTGTTACCATGTCAGCATGCTTTACCATGAGGCTATGTGCTTAAATGATATAACTGCCTGAATGCCTGTGGGTGAAGGTTGGATTGTTTGAGTTGGAGCAACTCATTGAAATCTGTGTTTTAGCCTACATGCGAGTGGCAAATTTCAAACCATCTTTCAAACGAATGGATATGCAATGCTTTTGTTCCAACTTAGGCGATCTAGTCTATACTTTTGTGTTGTGCGCATCACATAGTAAATCTAGGCTAATAACCGGAATAAGAGCATATAACGTTTTCAAAACAAGATATCATGGTTAGTAGAGGCCGATCTTCGGATCGGGCAAGAGGGGGTGCTCATAGCTGACCTTCCCCAATCGTACCCAAGTTCCCGAGCCGAGGCAACTTTGGTGATGACGGATATGTGGCCTTTGGCAAACGAGTCAGGGTTTCCTAAATCCCCCAAAATAAAATATTTAGATGGCGACTCTGTATCTGGCAAAGCAGTCCATGTTTGGCACTTCTTTACAAAAAATTTGTTTTCCAAAACAATTTGCCAGATTTGGACTCTTTGGCTCAGATTAAGAACTGTGACAATTTGAGTCCGAACTGTAGTAAGCCCAACGAACAAAACGGGATTTCCCTCCCGGGACGTTCGGGGACGTCTACGCATATTAATTAATTAAAAATCACATATTAATCTAAATACTCTTCATGTCATAACTTACTTTATTTAACTTAGTTTATAATTTAATTACATTTTTAATTATATATATATATATATATATAAACTTGTACATAGATATATGATGATACTAACTGATGATACTGGGGCTCCGGATGGAATGGGTCGAACTGATCCACGTTTCTCAAATCGTTGCCCGAGCGTCGTACCCACAGAGGGACCTGCACAAGAGTTCAACGGGGAACGGGGAGTCCTCCAGCGAACCCTCCGACGATCAAGTTAGAAAGCGATTAAATAAAAGGGAGAAAGAAATGGAGGTTGGAAGATATGCATCACACACACGCACGCTTATTACACAATTTGCGCCCTCTCGACGGAGGGTCCGAATGAATAATACAAATTAACTAACTAACAAGCTAATTAAATATTACACAACACTTAATTAATTAAACAAATTAACTAAGCTATTAAAACAGTAAAACAGCCTCGAGAAGAGGGACGAATGCGTGCTCGAACGGTTTCGCTCGAAAATTCATCGCCATGTCACATGTTGTCTCTGTTTACACTGCTCTGCACCTCTGAGGATTGCACAAGTCTCAAGGTTACCTCTGAACTACTCCCTGAGGGTTTTGGGAGGTCACCGACCAAGAGGTGAGGCCACCGGCCATGGAAAACTGGTCATCGGCCAAAACTTAGGCTCTCGGCCAAGAATGTATAGCCAGCCGGCACTAAAGATGGCCGACCGGCCATCTCTTCCTGCAGAACCCTGTTTTGCTGCAGCAAAGGATAGACAAGGCATGGCAATGCATTTTCAAAGCAATGTGTGCACCACCACCCTCCTCATCATGTTTGACACTCAAAAGAGTATGGTTCTCGACCCTCGGGCCACCAATCACGCATTTCGGTGCATGATAGCCAAAGATGCCGAATGTGCAATTTGATATCAAATGAGATGCACACAAACACGTAAGAGGAGCCCCAACCTCTATCATGATTGATCAAGAGGTAAGGGATGCAAATATGCAATCAAAACTAAATCAACATGATCACGTTAAGGTAACAAGCATGCCAAATGCAATGCAACCTAGACAAGCATACAAACATGCAAGGCATGTGACAATATCCAAGCATGTGACAACATGTGAGGCAAACATGTAACAACATGTTAGGCAACTTAACAAGAGATGCATGCCAAATGCAATACTACTTAAACATGCAACAACATGTTAATAAACCAAGTATGCAATAACACACAAGACGAGCATACAACAACATGCAAATGATGGACTTACACCAAGATGGATAGCTCTCTAATAGGTCCAAAACAGTGGCCAAAATGCTAAATACATTAGGGCAAATGCACATACAAACATGCATGCTAAATGGTCCAGTACTTAAGCATAAAAGGGCAACTCTTAAGCGCACTTAAAAGAAGATAAACATGGACAAATGACATGCATTGTAAGCTCTGAAATCACGCATGGAGAGGTGCCAAACCAACCAAATAATGCAAGCATGGCATGCAAGAAAGCCCAAAACTTTAAACTAGCCAAGAGACTCAAACCAAGGCTACGCGAAACATGAAGCATATGGCAAGTATGACCCAAAACAGTCCTAGATCATGTCATAATGAGCCTAAAACATGCAATGACCAAAGCCAAAACAAGCCAAATCAAAGGGACAAAACATGAGGCATACAAGGCCACAAAAAGGGGGTGTTATACTACACCTAATACAACCAAACATGGCATGATTTAGGCAACCAAAATTAGAGGTATGACATGCTAAAATGAGCCCAAAAATCCACCTAGATGGCATCCCAAAGGCCTAGGCATGATGGCATACACAATGACACATTCATGAGGCATAAAACACATACTCTTTAAGACATTAAAGGAGTGATAAGTGCAAGTGTTTGAGCATGGAATATGGACTGGAATGACATTCTATGTGATGCCAAACCACTGAAATGATGCAAGTAGAGCATGCTAGAGGATTCAACACTCAAAGCCTATAAGCTAGATTACATGGTAGCTATACAAAGTAAGTCATAGATGACCCAAACAACCAAAATCAGACCTCAAGAATACCAAAACATGGATAAAAGTTTCTTGAAGTCGAACCAAAATCATGCCAGAAAGACATGTTACAACATGATGCATGTTAAGGCCAAAATATGGGATTACAAGACAAGTGTATAAAGCATACATGGCATGTCTAAACCAACTCAAAATAGAGTTGTATCATGGCAAAACAACCACAAATACCAGCTAAGACATGGTCAACATGAACTTAACAAAGGTGCTCACATATGAGGCAAATATGACAAGTATTGAAGACAACAAGGAGAGGGGATGACCCTCTCCTTCTTAGGACCTCAAAACATCATCCCCACCATTGAAATCCCTCTGGATTTCAGTGGTGAGAAGGCCAATACAAGGTGGTCCCGGAGCTCACAAAGAAGGGCACAAAAAGAGGCCAAACAAGGTCTAAGATGGGGTAAACAACCCCAAACACCAAAGTGATCTTAAACAACTATTTTAAGCACTTAAAAACAGAACTTTTATCAGTTATAAGTTAAGCTCAAAAATAGATTCAAGATAGGCTAAAAGCCTGTGCAAAAATGGGGAATAAAGAGGGTAGTTTCTTACCTTTGAAGAACCTCTTCAAGAACACCACTCCAGCACCTTCCTTGGATCAAAACCAGCTCAAGAACTCTGAAAACAACTCCTTAGAGCCTCAACAACCAAGGATGGTGTAATGCTAGGTGTTTGTGTGCAATAGTGTGAACAAAAGTCACTTTAGAGCACAAAATACACACACAAAGGCAAAGAGAGGGAACTATAGAGATAGATAGATACAAACTTCCTAACCCTAATTTTCAGAACCTCTGGAAAGGGAGGGGAGGTCCTCCTCTTATAGGAATTCAATTCCTAAGCTTCTTGGAGAAGCTAACATAAGGGAGCAAATCCCTCCATACACGTGTATGGAGGGGGTGTAATGTGGATGCCAGCTGTGACAGCTGGCATAAAATATCTACCAAAAGCAGATGGAAAGGGGTCGGTTGGAAAATTTGGCCGATTGACCAACACAAATGGCCGGCCGACCAAAAACATTGCCGACCGGCCAACAACTTTGGCCGGTAGCAAGAAAACAGGGCCGATGGCCTCAAGCCAAGGCCGGTGAGGTGTGGGGATGGCCAACAAGCCATTCCCTGCCCTTAGAAGCAAAACACAAGTGTTTGGTGCATAACCAAGCACAAAGCAAACAAGTCGAGAGGTCTTGAGGCAAGGCGCGCGACCGAAACCTCCGAGAACTCAAGACGAACACGAACATGGATGATCACCGAGTGTTCAAATGGTGACGTTTAAGTCTTGAGGACGGTCAAAAATGGGGTGTCTACAGGTGGCAGGTAGGGATTATCGGGAATGGGTCTCCGGCGACAATGAGCATAGTTGCCGCACATAGCAAAAAGGCTTCCCACAGACGGCACCAACTGATGATACTAACTGATGATACTAGGGCTCCGGATGGAACGGGTCGAATTGATCCATGCTTCTCAAATCATTGCCCGAGCGTCGTACTGTAGACACCCCATTTTTGACCGTCCTCAAGACTTGGACGTCACCGTTGGAACACTCGGTGATTATCCATGTTTGTGTTCGTTTAGGAGTTCCCGGAGTTCTCGGCTCGCGCGCCGTGCCTTAGGACCTCCGGACTTGACCGTTTGTGTTTGGTTTTGCACCAAACACTTGTGTTTTGCCTTGGAAGGGCAGGGAGTGCTTTGTGAGGCATCCCTACACACCACCGGCTGAGGCTACAGGCCACCGGCTGGCTAGAGTTGCCATCGGCACTATATTGTGCCGGTCGGCATTCTTTTGTGCCGGTCAGCACTAAATTTTGTCAAAATGACATTTTTTGCCGGCCGGGCACTGTGCACTTGCTTTCTGAGATATTTTCAGACAGTTGTGTGCCATTGGCTTCCCCTCCATACACGTGTATGGAGGGATGAGCCCTTGGTTGCTTAGCTTGTAAGTCTTACAAGTTCTATAAGAGGAAGGCTCTTCTTCTTGGCTTAGGGTTAGAAAAATTTGGAGAGTTAGAGAGAAAGAGAAAGAGAGAAGCTCTGGTTTTTCTAGGGTTTGAGTTGCATACACCTTCTATCTCTATCCTTCTCTTGTGTGTCTAGGTGTTTTGTGCCTTACTATTGCACAAGAACACCTAGTGTCTCACCTTCTCCTTGCAACTGAGGTTCTTGGGGCTTGTTCTTGGTGTTCTTGACTGGATTGGAGCTCAAGGAGGCAACACCAACAACTTTTGTGAAGGTAGTCATCAAGGGTAAGAAACTTGCTTTATTTACCCCATTTTTGCACCTTGTTTTTACCTAGTTTAAAACAGTTTTTGTGCTTAGTCCATAACACATAAAAGTTCTGTTTTTTAAGCCTCTTCATTGTTTATTAAGGGTGCTAGGTGATTTGGGTTGCTTTGACCACCCTTAGGCCTTGAAAAGGCCACTTTTTGTGCTATTTTGTGGGAGATCCGAGACTTTGGTGTTAGGATCTCTTCACCACTGAAATCTTGAGGGATTTCAGTGGTGAAGAGCATGCCTTAGAGTCTCAAGAAGGAGAGGGCCACCCCCTCTCCTTGATGTCCTTGAAAAGGGCAAATTTTGGCTTCCAAAGAAGCACCATGTTTGATTGTGCGTTGAGCATGTCTTGGTTGTTTTCCATGCTTATATTGCCATGATATAACATGCCTTCAAGTTGGTTTTGGTCTCCTATGCATGCTTAGTATAGTTGCCTTGTAATGCCTCTTTATGCCTTAACATGCTTAGGTTGTATGCCTCCATTTCTAGCATGTTTTAGACTTGTGTTTGTGAAGATTATGTGCTCATATTACCATGTTTTAGGTCTGTCCATAAGTATTTTGGTCAATCTTAGCATGTTTAATATAGCCCCTTTGCATTTGGCTTGTTGGCCTTAAGAGCATGAATGTGTAGCATGCTTTACTTGCATAGTTTTTGATGGTTTGGAACCATTTCATGTGCTATTTCAGTCCCCTAGAAGTGCTTGTATGTTTACATTGCATGCCTCTTTGTGACTTCTTAAGCTAATGTTAAATGCTCCATGTTTTGGCCATGTTGCATGCCCTTGATTTCAAGCTTCTTAGATGCTATCTAAGTGGTCCTTTGGGCCTATTTTGACATGCTAAAAGTCTGTTTTGGGTTGATTAATGCATGCCATAATTGTCTTGCATAGGTGTGGTTCAATGCCTCATTGACTTGCCTTAAGCCTAGGTCATTTGCATGCTTTGTTTGGCACACTTCATTGCATGATTTGGCATCATGCTTGACATGAATTTCAGAGCTTTTAATGCATGCTTTTAGTCCATGTTTGTGCCTCTTTAAGTGTGCTTGAATGTTGCTTGTTTATACCTTGGGTTTGAGCCTTAACACGTGCACATGTGTATGTGCACTTGGTCTCATTTTCTAGGCACTTTGGCCACTGATTTTAGGCCTTTTGGGTTGCCTAATTCATGTCTAGGTCCATCCCTCATTTGGTTTGCATGCTTGTATTATATGCTTGCTTGTATGCTTGCATGAGTGCATTGTATTACCCTTGTTGCATAGTAGATAACATGACTAGGTTGCATCATGTCAACATGCATTCCTTGTCCCTTGAGTTGGTGATAGGGATTGGGACTTTTGTTTGTTTGATTTGCACACATTTGAGATCAAAGTTGCATCCTTGATTCTTAGGGCCATCATGCATAAAAATGCGCGATTGGTGGTCCGGGAATCGAGGCACATGCCCCGTTGAGTCATTAACATGATGTGGGATGTGTTTTGTGCATACATGCTTTGAATTACCTTGCCATGTATAGTTTGTCCTCTGCTGCTGTGAGTTGCAGGATCTGCAGAACATTTTGTGCCGACCGGCACTTTTTAGTGCCGACCGGCAGTGTTTTCCCAGCCGATGGAACAATTCAGTGCCGGTGGCCTCCCCCTTCAGCCGGTGGTGCTCTGCCCCAGCCGGCGGTACTCCCCAGTGCCCTGAGAGGCACTCCTGGGATTTTGGTAATTTTCTGAGGAGGAGAGCAGAGGAAACAGAGGCAATCCGTGCATGGCAGTGCGATTCTGAGCCAAATTCCGAGCGCGCGCTGCATTTGAGCCCTCTTCCCGAGGCGTTTACTGCTTTAATTAACTTAGTTAATTCGTTAATTAATTTAGTTAATTTGTAATAATTAATTAGCTTGCGTAGTTAATTAATTTGTATTATTCTTTTGGTCCCTCCGAGCGAGGGCAAAATTGTAATAAGTGTGTGTGAGTGTGTGTATGTCTTCCAAACCCCATTTCTTTCTATCCCTTTTATTTACCTGCTTACGATGGTAGATTAGGGCACGTCTATTTTAGCATACCTTATGCAATGCATGCGTGCATTCATGCATTTGTTTACATGCACCGGGCTCGGTACATCATACAAACCGCATTGCAATTTTCAATTTCAAATTGAATACGTGCTATTCACCTACTTCATATGCCATGTTTAGGGTTAGCCGAGCCTACTCTAGATTGCATCTATGCTTGTGTCGCATTAGCCACTTAACATGAACTAGGTCATGCATGTTTGCTAACCGGGTTATTGTTTCTGGCACGGAGTACGATGTAAGTTTTTGCGCTTCAGCATATCGCATGCGTGTGAATGTTTGCCATGACGGTATGATTGCCATGCGGCTAAATGCTTATGTGTTATAAACTGTTTGAATGCCTGTGGGTGGAGGTTGGATTACTTGAGTTGGGAATACTCATTGAAATCCGTGTTTTAGCCTACCCGCGAGTAGCAATTTCAAACTATTTTCCAAACAAAACGGATATGCAATGATTATCTCCGAATTAGGCAATCTAGTCTATACTTTTGTGTTGTGCGCATCACATAGTAATTCTAGGCTAATAACCGGAACAAGAACACATAACGTTTTCAAAATCGGATATCACGGTTAGTAGAGGCCGGTCTTCGGACCGGGCGAAAGGGGGTGCTCATAGCTGACCTTCCCCGATCGTACCCAAGCTCCCGAGCCAAGACATTTGGTGATGACGGACACGTGGTCTTTGGCACCGAGTCAGGGTTTCCTAAATTTCCCATTTTAAAAATATTTAGGTGGCGACTCTGTAATCTGGCAAAGCAGTCCATGTTTGGCACTACTTTTCAAAAATCTGTTTTTCTTCAAAACGATTTGCCAGAGTTGGACTCTTTGGTTCAGATTAAGAACCGTAACACAAAAGGGAGTCCGAACTGTAGAGTGAAGCCCAAGGGCACGTCTACACGTACCTACAGAGGGACCTGCACAAGAGTTCAACGGGGAACGGGGAGTCCCCCAGCGAACCCTCTAACGATCAAGTTAGAAAAGGGAAAGGATGATGGAATGTAGAGATAGATGGTGATGGAGAACTTAACCTTCTCCTTGTCGTCGAAGCTTGCTTATATCCTTTGTTCATCATTTCCTTGTCCACTTCGAGCTATCATGTTAGTTGAAAGTCTATGTTCTAGATTGCCTTGTTCATGGTGAAGCTATTCTGTTCTGACGTGAGGGGTTATCGTAATAAATGCTGCAGGGAAACTCATTAATGGCTGATGTGTGGTGCAATAACTCTGCAGGATCTTTGTTTGCTGATGTGGCTGGTTCTTCACTTACCAAGTGTTTAGATGTTATTGGTGCTTGGTGTAACGTTGGGCTTCAAGAATGTTGGATTTTAGTATTTGAATCATGGACTAGGCCTTAAGTGGTAGGCCATGTCCTTTATGGGCCCACTCATGTCAATATATATTCATATATAGCGAATCCAGATCCATATCCACCATTAACATCCAAATCCAAGAAAAGAAAGTACCAAAATCTTACATCACTTGGTTGATTATTTCATTGATTGATTGTTTTTTCTAACATTAGATGTATAATGTTATGATAAGAAAGGAGTAACAGGGGAAAGAATAGACAATCCTTCATAGAAGGTATGGACAGATTCACTGGGTATACAAAAAGGAATTAATAATACCATTGGGTTCACAATCTTAACAATGCCTTCAAAAGTCTATACAATGTTTCCATTGGGTCATACCATTCTAGTTTCCTCATTTTGCTTCATTAGGTTCGTAGTAATTGAGTTTTTTTCTTCAATAATCTTAGGGATCTCAAATTCAAATCCTCAAAAATATCTAGAAACTCTAAACTTGGGATTTTGAAATGTTTAAAATAAAAATAAAAAAGAAACAAAGAAAAAAGAGTAATCTAGAGTCATTCTATAGGAGAAATTTACAATGTGTACCATTTCAAATGGTGCGCATCGTAAAAAAGTTATGATTTTTTATATTGAACGTTATGATTATTTGTGATGTGTATTATGACATTTTATAGAAAACTTATGAATAGCGAATTACATGGGACCTTATTTTGTAGGAAAGCTATATATAGAGTTAAATCTAAGTTACTCTTTTTTTTTTTCTTTTTTTTATATATATTTAAAGAATATGAATTCAAAGTACTTAGCTTTACATAATTTTTTTATGGGATTAGCTTCTTTTCTGTCCTAGTCTAGATGTTCATTTTTTTGGGCTCTGCCCATATATTATCCATTACAAAAATTAGGTCGATTTGATATTTATAATCCTTTCATTTTATAGAATTTGTATCTAAAACAAATTAAAGGTGAATGCATTTTAAAAATGGATCATCCATTTTTTGGTTACAAATTTAATAAAATGAAAGGGTTATAAATATCGGATCGACTTGATTTTTTTTATGAATGATATACATATAATTGAGTTTCAATGATTCAAACCATTTATTTTATCAAGCCCTGCCCATACATTAGCTATTAAAAAAATTAGGTCGATACCCTTTCATTTTATAAAATTTGCATCTTGAAAAATTAACAGTCAATGTGTTTTAAAAATAGATCATTGAATTTTTTAATTATAAATTTAATAAAATGAAGAGATTGCGAATATCGGATTGACTCGATTTTGTGTGTGAATAATATACATGTAAGGTCCAATAAAATGAACTATTCAAATTATCAAAACAAGGTCTATAATGGGTTTCATGGGCCCAAACAGTCCTCTCTAGTCTAGATGAGGACGAGAGGGAAGCCTTACCTCTTTTTTTTATTATATAAACATGTATTCAATAGCATCAATATTTGAGAAAGGTTCTTTAGCATTAGTATTTTAAAATAAAAAATGTTATACAAATATAAAATTTATACATAATGACGTGATTTAATGTGAGTAATTTATTTTATTTTTTTAAAAAACACAAAAATAATATTTAGACATTATTCTTGTTATTTTTTGTATAAATTTTTTATATAAATAATTTTTTCCAATCAAAATTACAAAAGAGATGAGATGAATCTTCAAAGAATAAAATAGCTCGTGATGTAATCAAACCAGCTCACGAGACGGCAAAATGTAAAAGGTTTTAATGCTTGATATATATCTATATGCTAATCAGTAATAAAAAAAAACCTTCCTGTTTCGTAGTCTGTCTGACTATTGGCAAATATTCAAATGCCACTAACTGATTAAAACAAATTAAGATGATTAAAGTCAACTATTATTTGAAACTTAAAACCCTAGTTGCCTCTTAGCATGCTCATTTTAAGTATTTTTTTTATAGTGGTTGAAATTTGGATTCATTGGCGTGTTTACCATTTATCAATAAGTTAGAAGATTACAATGAGATGTTGCTGATGAAACGAACTTAGATTTAATATTATATAATTAATTTACTGATTTAATATTATATAATTTATTAACATTCTTGATATTAAGATTTTATAGAATAAATGATATGCAATATTTTTATAGTGGTTGGAGTTTCTTAACAGAGAAATTTCGATCCAGATAAATTTCAAAACACAAATTTCTCTGGTTTGCTCAATTTTACTGATTATCTCTGTGTTTTGAAATTTTTCTGATTTACTTACAAATTTCTCTGTGTTTTGACTAATTTTCTCTGGTTTGTTTATAATTTTCTTTGTATTTTGATCAAATCAGAAAAAATTAAACTACAAAATTGAATAGAGATAAACTCAATAAAACAAAGAAAATAATCTACAATTAGAGACTATATAGAACAAGATATCTAGAATTACAATTGCATTTTCATTATCCAATATCCTGAGACTCTTAGGTAACAAAACATAAATAATTGACCACTTACTAACGAATTATATCAACAAATAAACCACAAATTTAAAAGAAAAATAAACACATTATTTTGCAATCTTAAGCTGAAACCGCTCAATAAGAGCCTCAATGCTTCTCGATCCACACCATGGCTCTGCCATAAGCCGAGGAGCTTGCAAGGCCAAAGTGCATAACAGAATCACGGGGATCGATGTGTGTGATGAATTAGGGCTTGAAGAGAGCAAATTTATAAAAGGAATATGGGTGAAGAAAGAGATTTGGAGAACAACTGTGATACAGACCCCCAGTGGGGGTCGCACCCCCAGTGAGGTGGCGAGCCCCCACTGGTTGAAACTCAAAAAAAAAAAATAAATAAATAAAACAGTTTTTTTTTTGCCCAATCCGGACACGCCACCTCACTGGGGGTCGACCCCCAGTGGGGGTCCAAAGCATTTTTCTTTGGAGAAAGAGAGAGGAGATATAGAGAAGAGAGAATGAGAGAGTAGGTGTGATATATGAATGTCGGTGAGCGGCCTTAGGTTACAAAAAATAATATTGTGAACTTCTTCATTTTTAAAAGTTGGAAAGAGATGTTATATTAAATATCCCTTAATTTATTAGATGGGGTAAGAAACATTTTTCTCAGATTTAATATTATGTAATTAATTTATTGAATGAGGGTAAGAAACATCTTTCTCATAAAGACGGTAAATCTCTCTAAAAAGAAAGAAAAAAAAATTACTATTTATGAAATTACATATTAAAAAAATTCCAAATCTTTCAAGCGTAACTTAACTTGGTGGTTGTCTACCCTGCTTCACTTTTACCCGTCGTAGTTTATTTCACGTGTGCTTTTACTCAAGCTAGTTTATAACCCTCATAATTTGCAGATTATAATGCACTATTTATTACACATTTCATCTACATAAAAATATTATTCACTTATTTTTAAATAGAGTAATGTTAGAAACACTAATAAAATAAACTACTTATAAAGTAAATAACATAAGATTAAAGTGAATTTTCTCTCCCACAAATAACAAAAGTCTCCATAATTTTCGCAATATTTTTTTAGCTTGTGGGCTTTGGTTGACAAATAGATTGCGTTCATGATTAAGTGAAATTTGCCAGTAAAAATAAATTACAAAAATATACAAACAATGCGAAGGCCAATCAAAAAATACAATAAAAATTGTTTATGTTAAATCCCAATAAATTAAAGGGCCTGGCGTCGACTGCAGCGTGCCATTCATGTAAATTATTTATAATAAAAATTACTAATCATAACTTTTTTATTTATTATATTTAATTTAAACAGTTTAGATGATACATATATTTTTAAAAATAAAATATTATTTTTTTTATAACATGATTACCAGATTAATTTAATTTTTTATGTGTAAATGATATACATGAAAATTTTTATAAATGATTATCAAAATGATACTCGTGGTGAGTTTATCATTTCTTTGGCCTAAACAACACTCTTCAATACAGATCTAGGTTGGAAGAAAGCTAACCTATAAATTAAAGAGTAAATTATACTCAACTCTCTTGAGATTTTGAAAGAAGGGTAGCCAGTCCAAAAATTCAAATTTAAATTTTATTTAGTTAAAGGTTCAAGAGGTGAAATTGTTTGTCCATAAGGACAAAGTCTAAATAAAATGGCCAAAATGTCCATGTATATATATATTCCACCAGTCCATTTGTTATTCACAACAAGTTCTCTCTCACTCTCTCTCTCTTCACCGTCCATTGGTCTCTCTCCCTCTGTCGTCGTCGCCCGTTGGTCTCTATCCGTTGCCGCATTGCTACTCCTTTCATCTTCTCCGCCGCATCACCACTACTGCTGCTCCCACCTTCGAACATCACAGTTGTTCTCTCTCTCTCTCTCTCTCTCTTGCTTCCATCTCTCTTTTCCTTCCATTCCGAGCTATTCGCCAGATTTGTAACTTCCATCAAAGTTCGCCGTGACTAGAACGCGCGCGCGCCATCGGTGCTCGAAGAGTTGACGACGAGGAGTTCCAAATCTCCAATCCCAGATTACTAACGAGGAATAGTAGATCTGAACTCAGATCTGTGAATGGTTGCAAGATGTCCAAAGTTGAAGCCCTAATGCAAGCTTTTCGAAAAGCAATCGGACTCCAAATCAAATAAGAGACCAAAGTCATTGAGGACGAAGTTGTGGAAATTCAAATTGATTGCCCGGTGATAGTTGGAGCGATGTTAAAGTTCGGGAAGCTGACGCTGAAGATGACGAAAATGAAAATTGTGTATAATTTAGGGGCTAAGAGGATTGAGGCATTGACAAAAGATAAGGTACAGAGTGGAGATGTAATTGCGATTGATAAGGCTTCTGGAAAAATTACTAAGCTTGGGAGATTGTTTTTAGTTTTTTTCTCTATCTGTTGTTATTTTCAAATTTTTTTTCCCCTCTATTTGTTGTTGTTGTTGATGTTGATGATGATGATGATGATGATGATGAACAAATAAGGTTTGATTTAGCTTGGTATTGCAATAGATAGGGTTGATTTTGGCTCAACAGATAGGGTTGGTTTGGCTTATATTTCAACATATAGAAAAAATAAAATTTAGAACAAACAAATAGATTTAACAGACAGTAAAAATTGGCTTACTAAATTTCAACAGATAAATATAAATTTGAACATATTGAATAAAAATAGGACAAGAATTTCAACAGATAGAATTTCATACAAATATATTTTCAGCAGATAGAAAAAAAATTTCAATAGTTAGAAAAAAATTCTATCTATTTCAACAGATAGAATTTTTTTTCAACAAATAAAAGGGTAAAATTGGAAACAAATGTCCTTAAAAACAAAGTGCATACTTTTCATTAATAAAATCTATTGGACCTAATGCCTTAGGTAATTGTTAGAATGGACTTTTTAACAATTTTATCTAGAAAGAATACAATTAATCCTATATTTTTGACATAATTAAAGAGTAGATGGTAGATTGATATTGAAATAAATAAATATGTATTTATTGAAAATATATGATAGAAAAAGTTTGCGGACCCAGGCTCGTCCCAAATTTTTTTGGGTAAGGAATTGTGTGGTGTAAATTAATTTGTGTAGTATGAGATTCATACGTAGAATAAATTTGAATCACAAGATAATAATTCTGGATAATTTTTAGGTAATTAAGTCTCGATTCGTATTATTGTTGAATATGATGATATTATTTTTCATTCATAAGAATAATAATTACTAATGAAAAATAATAAAATATTATGTAATAAAAATATAAAATTAATTATATATTTTTAAATTTTGGAGTGGCGAGTGTAAAGGATTCTAATAAAAAAATAATAATTAGTGTGTTTGGTTTCAATTTTCTAAATTTAATTTTCAAAAATTTAAGTTTTTTTTTTTCGTAGATATTTTTAAAATTTTAAGTAATTTATTTATTTATTTATTTAGTTATACCTTACTTAATGTATGTAAAAAAACAAAATATTTATAAAAAATTAATAAATATGCAATAATATGAAAAATAAAATGTACTTAATTCTAGTATTTTTATATATTTTTGATATTTAGTTAATTTTGTAAAGATTTTTTTTCACAAAACTTTTAAAGTGTATTTATATTAGATAAATTTAAAAAGTAAAATAATTACTTAAAATATTAAAAAAATTCAACAAAATAAAAAAATATATCATTTTTTTTTAATTTTCTAAAAAATGAACCTTAAAAATCCAAACCAAACAAGTTTAATTAAATTTTTTTTTTCCCGCCCCATAATTTTAAATTAATTAATAGAGGGATCCAAGCTTTGACCTGCACAGCTGACGGCTCCCTCCACGCCTGAAACCTGAAAGTTAAAAAACAAAAACAAAAACAAAAACAATCCGGAGAAGGCTTTTCTATGGCGGGAGAGGAAGAAGAAGGAGAAGAAGACAGTTTAAAGCAATCATGGTCTAGAGAGAAAGAGAGAGACATAGACACAAATCTAGAGTGAGAAATTCAAAATCCAAAAACAGCAGAAGGAGGGAGGCACTAGAGTTAGAGAGAGAGAGAGAGAGAGAGAGAGAATGGGGAAGGGGCCATTCTGTTTCGGCAGGAAGATGAGCCGTCGCCGCCCTAAGAAGTCAAGTCAGACGGCGCCTCCGTCGCCGAATAATAAGTCGATGTCGGCGATGGTGGCTGGGTCGTCGAGCAAGACGAAGAAGAAGGCAGGAGGGGCGAGGCTGTGGATGAGGTTGGATAAGTTTGGGCAATCGGAGCTCATCGAGTGCGACAGGAGCACAATCATCAAGCGCGTCTCTATTCCTGTTAGGGATTTGAGGATCCTTGGCCCTTTCTTCTCTCACTCCTCCAATATCCTTGGTAATCATTTTCAGTCCTTCATCTTCTAGGTTATCACATTCTCTCATTCACAACTCTAAACTTTACTCTAATTTCTTTACTTTGATATGAACAATTAATATGGACCAATAAATTTTAGTACAAGGTTCAAAGTGGTAAATTTAGGACCCACAAAATACACTTGACTAAGTTTCCCATTGATTTTGGTCTAAGTTTGGGTCAAGGAGTGGAGGATTCTTTGAGTGATTTTTACTCAAATTGAAGTTCGATAGGTTTGACTCAGGGATTGGAGACATGCCCTTAACAGGTCTTGTTGACAAATTTTTTTTTCTCAAACTTAATATATATATATATATATATATATACTTTGACTTTAATATCTACCTTTCATGACCTTGGATTGATTTTATTTATTTATTTGTTTTTCATTCATAATTGTCTTGTAACTCTCAAGTTGGAAGAATTTTGAATCTTACCTTGCCGTGATTTTGGTCGACATGTCATCAAAAGTATCATCAGCCTGTGATATGGGTGTTGAGGATTGAGTTTTGCCTGTCTTCTTGTTGTGGAAACTGGATGAGTGATTCATCTCACATCACAATCACTCTGTCAATCTGCTTTTGTAGCATCTTCCACAATGTGGAAGCATTGTGGCAGAGCTCTGATGCGAAAATTGATGCAGCGCAGCCAGCCATTAAAATCAGGGTATATGGCTGCTTTTGCTGAGTATGAGTGGGGTAATACATGAGTTTGAGTTTAGATTACTTATTATAGTTGGAGTTCTGGGGAGAATGAGTGTGAATATGGATTTTTCTAAAATTAAAAATGAAAATAAGGCAAGGATGGAAGGGTGTTAGCTCACACTTCAGGGTCTTCTTCAACCTCATTAATAGTACTGAAAATTCATAAGCACTAAAGTTTTGAAAGTTTAAGTTTATGCATTATAAATACAAGTCAAAATCACATGTATCCTTTAGTGATGAGTCGAAGCTCTTTGATGTAAAATTTTGAGTTTGAACGTGTTAACTATAACACTTAATAGGTCACTAAAAGTTTTTAGATTTAAGCATTTAATGGGGTTGCCAAACAATCCCTTAGTCACATCTGTTTTTGTTTCTTTATCCCCTAATAGATTCTCTTTTTTCTGTTCATGTAGTCCAGCATCAACTCATCAAGAAACCCCTGAATCTCTTTTCTGTTATAATGATTTGGGTGGAATTTATTTATTTAATTTTCATTTGCTGCCAGTGATACCTGCATAGATCCATACGTTTGTATATAATGATTGGTTGTGATGAGAGTGAATTTGTATTGTTCCCTTCTGCAGCTAGGGAGAAAGCTATGGTTGTCAACTTAGAGTTTATAAAGGCTATAGTTACAGCTGAAGAAGTGCTGTTGCTTGATCCTCTCCGCCAGGAGGTTCTTCCGTTTGTGGATCAGCTGCGGCAACAACTTCCTCATAAAAGCGTGTCCAAAAGTCAAGGAGGGGGTCAAATGGATGTACAAGATAATGAAATGCAATTATCATCTGGGGGACAATGGTTACCCGTTCCTGAAGCTATTGAAGGTTTGCAGTGTGACCTCCCATTTGAGTTTCAAGTTCTCGAGATTGCATTGGAGGTTGTCTGTGCATATTTGGACTCTAGTGTAGCAGACCTTGAGAGAGATGCTTACCCTGCATTGGATGAACTGGCAAGGAATGTTAGCACCAAGAATCTTGAGCACGTGAGGAGTTTGAAAAGCAATCTGACCCGTTTACTTGCACGGGTACAAAAGGTATACATTATTGATTTCTCTTTTCTACTAGTTACAACAGATTACTTCATGGTGTTGGTGCACTTGCTAGTTATTTATTTATTTTTGTTTTATCAACTTTGATGTGGAAAACTTATACATGCGAAAAGAGGAAAGCCCATGTATCCCCAGTAGTCTATTTTAAATTGTGTATCTTCTTTGCATGAAGTGTAAAACCAGGTCAGAGTGTAGATGTCAGTCATCGGCCAAATTGGCGGCAATTGGGTCTTGTTGCATCCATTTCCCCTCTTTTGTTTATCTGCATGTAAAGAATTTATGGATGTGTTTGGTGTATCCTTCTAGTGGCTATTTGGCAAGATGAATCAGATGTCCTTTAGGGAGGAGAGGTTCATTGAAGTAGAACAGCGTGTTGAGATAATTTAGAAACTGGTTTTTACAGCTTTTGTGCTGTTGGAGGCTAATAGCTAGTGGGAAATTTATGACTTCTAATGATTCAAGGCTAATCGCACTCTCAAAAACTTTTTGTGCTCTAGTCTTGTAATTTAGTGGCATGCTTCATAATACATGTTAATTATCATAGATTTCAGTGCCCCCTGGTGGTGCCATTCCATGCAGGAGCAGTTAAATATACTGCAGAGAACTCAATACTGAACTGTGCATGTATGAACATAGCAAAGAGTTCAGACATGGACTTCTTTTGGCGGGATATGCTCTAATTCCCACAAGTAGTTTGCACATCTACCAAAATTGTGCGATAAATGCAACCGAAGGATCGTCAATCGTCATAAAATTATGAAGGTGTAGCTGGAGTCTCTCAATCTTAATTGAGGCCTATTTCTTGTCATTATTGTCAATTGAGTCATTTCCTTGCAAAGTTCAAATTAAGGAAGCATCTACTGATAATGTGTAGGTAGCTTTTATACTAAACGTGTATTGATGTTGTTACATGTGATTGATTCTATGCCTTTTCATTTATTTGTTGTATTACTTTTAATGTGGAGCAAATGGTTGTTTGGTGTTAGGTGCATGATGAAATTGAACATCTTTTAGATGACAACGAAAACATGGCACATTTATACTTAACAAGGAAATGGATTCAGAGTCAGCAATTTGAGGCTTATTTAGCAGGTACAGCTTCTAACAGCATTGTCAGTGCCGGACATCAACCTCGCCGTCTTGGTTCTAACAGGAGTGGAAGTTTATTGTCGAGCAACCATTTGAATGACCATGATGTGGAAGATCTAGAAATGTTGCTCGAGGCTTATTTCATGCAGGTGGATGGTACCCGTGACAAGATACTATCTGTAAGTGTTATTCTTCTTGACAATAGCAAGTGTTACTCTTCTTGACAATAGCATGAGCATAATCCAAAATAAACTAATTACATTAAACCATCTTATGACATTGTTCCTACATTGAATTTTCACTGCACATTGTATATTTTGAAGGATGGCAAGCTAATTTCATGGAATTAAGGTTAAGCATTTTGTGAAGGTGGATTATTTAACCCAACCAACCACCTATGTGACTCTAGGAAACACAACTTTGGTTGATTGAAGAAATATTGCAGCTGCTGTACGATCTTCTGAGTCAATTTCTAGAGAGACAAAAGTCAATAGATCCTCACAAATTTGTCCTTTGTATCTGTAGAGCACTTTCCAAGGAATGTCTCTTGATGCTCTATAGATTGTAGAAACAAATGTTCCACCCCGCCGCCACCACCACCACCACCACCACCCCACCATCACTAATACAACCAATAGTACAATAGTTTCAAGGACGCAACCAAACCAATAAGTCCCATCAAATGGGGTCGGCTGCATGAATCATTCTTCTCCACTCAACTCTATCCAAGGTTATTTCGTTAGTCCTATTGAGGAGATTCTTATCTCCATTCACTACATTAGTCTACGTCAATCTAGGTCTAGCCCTTCCCCAAACACTACCATCTATCGTCATTGTATTGCATCTCTTCACTACTACTTCTATTTGTCTCCGTTGTATATGACCAAACTATCTCAATCTATTCTCTTTCAAATTATCTCTATCGGTACTATTCTTAACCATTCTCGAATATACTCATTCCTAATTCTGTTTTTTCTAGTCTTGCCATACATACACCTTAACATCCTCATCTCAGCAACTAGGGGCGGGGCCAGGGTTCGATCATTGGGGGGCTAAAATAATGGTAGCGAGATAAGTCTAACTGGACATACGAGTTTAGTTAGATTTGTTTTATATGTAATAAATTTTGAATCAAATAATGGTAAATTAATATAAAATTTAATAGGGTTGTATGTATCGCTAAAATGTTTTATCAAAAATTTTTACTTTTATGTAACTTCTCATGTGCCATGATGGGTTCTATCATATGCCTCACATATGCACAGACATTTATTGTGTAAATACACATAGAAAATAAAATAAAAAATTAAAATAAATGTGGTGATAAATAGCATATGGCTTGAAATTTAAAGAAGTAATAACAATGTAAATTAGTGATGAATGAATGAAAGAAATATGAATGTAAATCTTAGCAATATCAAGATGTGTTGCTGAGTGAAAAGGGAAAGCTTGAAAATGGACAGAGGTAAAGAAAAAAGAAAAGAAAGATGTTATGAACCATGAAAATTTATTTTGAATTTTATCCCAAAATTGTATATGTGATATAGATTTAAAGTTAGTGAGATGTGAGTCATACTTACAATGAATATATACCATTGATTTTTTTCTTTTTTTTTTTTTTTCTTTTTTTTTTGAGTTTGTAACATTGCTAAACTAATTAAAATGCAAGAAATGAATTCTATTATCAAAAAGGTTTAAAGCTGCTCCAAAAGTACATGGAGAACAGGTTACAGGTTGTTTAATAAACTCCTTTGAGAGTACAAGGTACCTAGGAAATACAAAACAAAAAGTAAGATAAAATGAAAGGTTAAGATCTTTTGGGCTTAAGTTAGAGACAAGGAATGGATGGCCAAAATAAATTTGGAGGGGCCATTGACTGCAGTGCCATGAAAATATATAGAAGATGCCTAGTATATGTAGTGTATTCTTAAAAGTTTGTAGGGGCTAGGACCCCCCCAACCCCCCTTCCTTTCGCCCTTATCAACAACACTCATCTTATCTACATATTTTTTAATTGCTCAACACTCTGTCTCATACAACATTACTGGTCTAATAGCCGTTCTATAGAATTTCCCTTTTAGTCTAATGGGTATTCGTTTATCGCATAGTACTCCAGATGCACTCCTCTACATAAGCCACTCCGCCTTAATTTTGTGGACAACATCCGCTCTAGTCTCCTCAGTTATTGTGATAATCGATCTTAAATAAAGAAAACACTCACTCTTAAATAGTTATTGGTTCTCAATCTTCACTTCGTCTGTACGTCTATTATGACTGTTATTAAAATTACACTCAATATACTCTGTCTTAGTTCTGCTTATCTTAAATCCTTTAGATTCAAGTACTTTTCTCCAAATCTCCAACTTAGTGTTAATTCCTTTTATAATCTCATTCACTAACATGATATCATCTGCAAAAAGCATACATCATGACACATCATTCTGAATATTGCGCATCAACTAATCCATAACTAAAGCGAAAAGATAAGGATTTAAGGTTGATTCTTGGTGTAACTCTACAGTAATTGGAAATTCACTCGTTTCTCCCGCAGGCGATCTAATAGTGGTCACCACACTTTCATACATATCCCTAATCATATCAATGTAACCTTTTGTCACTGCTTTCTTCTCTAACACCCACTAGATTATATCCCGAGGCACTCTATTATATGCTTTCTCAAGATCGATAAAAACCATCTGAATGTCTCGTTTTTTTTTTTCTATACTTTTCTATTACTCTCCTTAAAAGATAGATTGCTTCCATTATTGACTTACTAGGCATAAATTCAAATTGATTCTCTGACACCTCTGTTATATCTTGCAATCGACGTTCCATCACTCTCTCCCACCCTTTCATTGTGTGACATATTAAATTGATTCCTCTATAGTTGTTGCAATTCTGGACATCTCCTTTATTCTTATATATTGGCACTAAAATACTCTTCCTCCACTTCTCTGGCATCTTCCTAGTTAACAAAATCTTGCTAAATAACCTAATCAACCAAACAACTCCTTTCTTACGCAAATATTTTCACACTTCAATACGTATATCATTGAGTCTAAAGCCTTGTTCGATTTTATCTTTTTAAGTGCAAAATCCATTTCAAAGTCTATAATCTTACGATAGAATCTATAATCCTGGTTTTCCTTATTACTGCCTACTTCCTTCTCTTTTGACCTACCTCCATGTTCCTTATTTAACAACTTCTCAAAATAGTTCTTCCACCACTCTTTAATCTCGTCATCTTTCACTAACACCTTAAAGTTCTCACCCTTGATACACTTAACCTAATTACAATTTATTGTTTTCTTTTCTCTTATCTTAGTAAGTTTGTATATTCTCTCCCTCCTTACTATCTAGTATAGTGTATAGGTCATCATAGGCTTTCAACTTAGTCTTCCGCACTACTTTTTGACTTCCTTATTGGCCAATCTATGGCGCTTAAGGTTTTCCTCGGTTCTATCATTTTGCCACTTTTTAAAGCTCTCTTTTTTCGTCTTTATTACCACTTGGACCTCCTCTCTCTACCACCAAGTTTTTCTAAAATTAGGTCTCTTTTCTTTCGACTCTTCAAGAACTTCTCTTGATATTCTCTTCATACAATTGGTCATCGAGTTCCACATAGTGTTAGCATCATCTTCCAAATCCCAAGTACCTTCTTTATCCATTTTATTCTTAAATGTGTCTAGTTTGTTCCCTTTTAGGTCCCACTGTCTAGTCCTGCAACACCCACTATCTTTCCGAGCTTGGTATTGCCCTTTAGAGCATAAATCGAGCACCAAAATCCTATGATGAGACGTCAGGCTCTCTCCAAGAATCACCTTACAATCGCTACATTTTAGACAGTTTCCTTTTCTTACTAGAAAATAATATATTTGGCTCCTAATTGACCCACTCTTGAAGGTTACCAAATGCTCATCTCTTATTATACATAGTATTAGCCACTACTAGGTTAGAAGCCAACACAAAATCTAAAATACTCTCTCTAGTCTCATTTTTATCACCAAAACCATACCTACCATGCACTCTCTCATAACTTAGTTTATCTACTCCTGCATGGCCATTGAAATCACCACCTATAACTGGTTCTCTTCTACGGGTATCTCCTATAATACCTCATTCATTTGGTCCCGAAAAACTTTCTTAGTCTAATCATCTAATCTTATTTGAGGGGCGTATGCACTAATAACGTTCACTATATTCTCTCCAATAACTAGTTTAACTAACATAATCCTATCACTTTCCTAATGACTATAATTACATTTTCTGCAAGACCCTTGGCAACTATTATTCCTACCCTATTCATGTGTCTATCTTTACCACTATAATATAACTTAAAACCGGTATCCTCTATTTTCTAAGTTTTTTCACCGTCCACTTAGTTTCTTGTACGTGTGCTATACTAACTCTCCTCCTAATCATGACATCTACCAATTCCATAGTCTTATCAGTTAAAGTTCTTATATTCTATGTGGCTACCCTAAATCTATAATCTTGGATTAGCTTCTTTATCCGCGCTCGTCCCGAAAACGCGGAGACCCTTGCCTATTTTTCACCGTACCCAGGCGCTCCTTACTCATTTTTCGAAACACCTGGAGGTAGGCGCAATGCGTCACTTGTGCCTCTAACATTGAGGCTCAATGCGTCACTTCAGTATTAATCTTTCAAGTTTTTGCTAGGCAAGACAACGTGGCCACTTGAGCCTCTAATATTCAGGTCATGAGGTTAACTGGATCCACCTGGCCTTCAAGACCATTGGTAAGATAGATCCTAATTGGACAATGACAGTTGGTAGAAAAAAAATCATTGAGTCCCACTTAGTTTGTTAATCTCATTCTGCCTTCAGAAAGGTAGCTCGGATCACAGTCCACTTCTTGGATGCACCCAAGCAATGTTATGAAGGCTACTTCATTGAGATTTTCATTCTGCCTCTCCATTCTTGCCCCATCCAAGCATAGTCTGTATTTAGTTTCATATTTTGAGATGGAAGAATACCATTGAAAATTGTTGTTAAGTTTTTTAGGGTTCTAGTTATATATAGGCATGGGTTTGTAGATCAGGAGGCATGCGGGGTGGTTTGCTTAGTTTGGTATCTTGTAATCTTTCTTGTCACTGGATCTATTGATGTGTATTTGGTATAATGCATTGATGTTGTTCTTTCAAACGGTACGCATGAGAATAATGATTACATTCATTTTCTTTTTGGTATTATGAAAAAAATTTCTCAATGGAATTGCAGGTTCGTGAGTATATTGATGATACAGAGGATTATGTCAATATCCAACTCGACAATCAGCGAAATGAACTTATTCAACTCCAGTTGACATTGTCCATCGCATCATTAGCTATTGCTGTTGGTAATATGATTTCTGGGATATTTGGTATGAATCTCCCTTCTCCAATATCCAATACTAATGGGGTGTTCGGCTATTTCTATGGAGTTTGTATGGGTTCCGCTGTATTTGCTTTTGTGCTTATTTTTGGATACGCCAGATCGAAGAAGCTGCTTGGATCTTGAGTCCCCATCTTAATCTGCTATACCTGTCTTTTAACATTATATTGAGAAATTTCCTGAGCTTATTATTCCTTCTGCCCTAGAAAGTCTTCAAATTACAAACTGCAGTTTCAGGCCAGTATCAAAGTGCCTTTTATGTTGTATTAAAACATTTAGTTTATGTTATATGGGATGTAACATTATCTGATTAGATCGTTGTTCCCCTCATAATCTGCCATACATCTGCTTATTTTCAGTTCCAGCTTGGAAATTCTTTAAATTAGAAAATGCAGTTTCATGCCATTTTTATTGCATTATGAATTTGCCGTTAGAATTGAGGAATTTGTTGTGTTTTGAAGATGCGTTCCTCTGTGGGGTCCCTTTGTTTTGGGTTATTGAGGATGGAATTAGATTAGGACGGATGTAGGATTCATTAATATTGTGTTTGTAAAATGGGGAAGGAGATTCATAATATCTTGGAATTATGATAGACCTCTGTGGGTGGGATTAATAATTTCTTATGGGAGATAATATTAGAAAAACAATGTCTTGGAATTAGAGGGGATTTTATTATTTTGCCCTATATTATCTTAATTTATTTACTCTACTTTATTAGTATAGTCTTTTTTCTATCATTTTTTAATTAATCCATCATTTTTTACTCCACCATTCTTTATCTCAAAATAATTTTTAATATAAAAATATAATAGTATAATAATATTTATACAAAAAAAAATTATATTAAAAAAATAAAACAGTACCAAAAAAATATATATTTATGAAATATAATTTTAATATTTATAAAATATTTTTTTAATATTAAAATATATAATACATTTATTAATTGGTATAAGTCTAAATTTGATAGTACTGCAATAAGGATATTTGTGCAATTTTATATAGTTAATTTTACTTCTATCTTTCAAAACAAGCTGGAACTATTACTAGTTTATTGGTTATCAAACAAATATAATTTTGGGCAAATTATATTAATAGTTCTTATAGTTTGGGATTTGTGTCACTTTAGTCTCTGATTTTTCAATTATGACACATTGAACTCTGAATTTTGAATTTTATTCCAAATAAGGATAATTGAATATACCATTGCTTAATTTCAAGGGCAAAATTATCAATTTGATAAAATATAAACTAATTTGACAAAAATAAATGTCAAAAAATTATTTTAAAAATTATTTCTACCCACCAAAAATAAAATTATGTAAAATTGATAAAAATTAATAAAAATTACATGATTAATTTTTAAAAATTAATTTTACATGATCATCATCCAAATATATAATAAAAATTAATTTGGTAAAAAAATAAATAAATGTCTAAAAAATTTATCAATTTTATATAATTTTATCTTTAGTAGTTAGAAATAATTTTTAAAAATTTAAAAATAATTTTGTGAGATTTATTTTTGTCAAATTAATTTATATTTTATCAAATTAACAATTTTGCCTTTGAAAAATCTAATAGTATCTACAATTGTCTTTATTTGGAGCAAGATTCAAAATTCAGGGTTAAATGTGTTACAATTGAAAAGTCCGGAATCAAAATGACACAAGTTCCAAACTATAGGAACCATTAGTGTAATTCACCCTATAATTTTTGTTAATCTTTTCACTAATAATTCTTCCATTAACAATCTCACTCAATTTATTTATTTCTGAAAACAAACGAGCCGTAAGTGTATATAGGGTATACTTTGCAGTAAGAATTGAACCTAGGACGTCTGGTTAATTGTTGAGCGTTTAACCAATTGAACTACACAATATCGATCCTGTACAGAGCAATGAAAGGAAAGGTAATCTTGGGTGAAATTATAACTCTGTTTTGATGGTGCTTCGAGTTTAGTTAATTTATTATTGAGTGTACTTTCATGTTGCATTAGTTTCCATCATCTTTGTCTGAATCCATATCAGTGAGTTGAGTTGGCGTCGCCAGGTCATGGTGGCTGTGAAAATATTTTTCTCCCAAATAAATTGGTAATATTTTCCGTTAGTTCCCTTTCCTCCAATTCTTCTGTTTGTTTTCAATTGTTTGTATGCTGACTTTTTTTCTTTTTCTTTTTTATTTAAAAAAAAAAAAAAAAACCAAACATAGTAAATATATTACTTTTATTACTAGCCGGCTCCGGAAATATCATCAACAATCTTTACTCTTTGTTTAAATTTAGGGCAAATTACATATACCTCCCTCGAGGTTTAGCTAAATTACAGATATCCCTCTGAGCTTTCGGAAATTACAGATACCCCCCTGATGTTTATATTTTCATAACAATTTACCCCCTAATTTGTTATGAAAATAGTACGTTCAGGGGGATATCTGTAATTTCTCAAACCTCAAGAGGGTGTCTGTAATTTTGCTAAACCTCGAGGGGGTATATGTAATTTGCCCTTAAATTTATGTATGAAAAGAGTTTCAAAGTTTGTAATGGTTTTGTTTTGTTTTTTGTTTTTTTTTTTAATTTTTATATCAATTGATAGGAGTTTAACTATAAATATGAAAATAATTATAGCAAATTGAACAATTATATATTTACAAATCTAACGATCAATACAAATAAATCACCTATCCGGAACACCTTGGTTAAATTCAAACTAAATTTAAAATTATATTGTTTAATCTTAAAATTTTGTGAGTTAGATTAAGGTTATTGCGAGTTAGGTCCGCTTGAATTGCATCACGGAAAGAGGATCTTTGGCCTAGTGGTTGTATAACGTCACTTATGGTGTGAGATTTTGGATTCATTTCTTATAAAGAGGAGTTTGATATTCTTTGTGATAATATTTTTTTCTTTCCCGTTACGGAGTTGTGTCTAACAATTAGTAACTATTAGGCTTGGTAATAGTGATTTATTTAATGTAATATTTTTTTGTATTTGTAATTACTCTTGTATCGATTGATAAAAAAAATGCATCATTAAAAAATATATATATATATATTTCCAAAACTATATTATAATCAAACCAAGGGTTGATAATCCTAGTTTCATGATTTATCACCTTGGCTCTAATTTTGTGATATTGAGGTTGTATTTAATTGGAAGATTTGTGAAGAGATTTGAAAGAGAAATAACAAAGTTGTTTGAAATTAGATAAAATATAGGTATATTTTATTTATATTTTACTTATATTTTTTTTTTTTCTTTCAAATTCTCAAACCAAACACAATTTTAGGAAATTTGGGAGAAAAATTAGTAATAACTAGTGAATTTGGGACAAAAATATATTTAAGAATAGTATAGAGGATAAGGAAATTCTAATATATACATTTTTAAAAAGGGTGTATTATATGCATTTTTAATTATGTCATTTTTTTAGTTATGACATAGAAGTTATTTAGTTATGTTTCATGTTATGTTTAATTATGACATTTTTTTTTAGTTATGATTCAAAAAATTAAAATTATATATATTTTTAATTATAAGGTGTATATGGTGTACCGTATTTTCTTAGAGGATACAGTTAAGAGAAAAAAGACAAACTACCAATAGGTCTTAATAATTGGTCTTAATTCCTACAAAGTCTTATTAAAAATAAATCATAGTAAAATTGTCACTAAAAATAATTTTTTCTTACAATTTTTTTACATGGCGTTAAAAATTGATAATTAACGATTTTTTTGGTCACAGTTCTTATAAATTGTCGCTAATACTTATAACCAATGACTTTTTATGTGACACATTTTTTGAACTGTCTTGTAAGTTAAATATTGGTGACATTTTTTTGTGATAATTTTTTAAAATTATCGCTAAAACTTATAATTAGTGACATTTTTTGTAATATATTTTTTAAACTATTATTAAAAATTAACTATTAATAAATTTTTAATATTATTTAATAAAAAATATTATTAATTATCATATCACCTATTAAATAATAAGTCAAATTATTAAGATATATACGTGAGTCTTAAAGAAAGCAAAAAAAAAAATTTTTAAAAAAAATAAAATTAGTTGGTGACCCTAACCTGATGCATTTTCCAAGAAAGTTTGGAAAGAAAATTTCGTGGTAAATGCTTCAAACTTTCCCTTTCTTTGAAAAGAAGAAAAGTCCACTTGCATTTTTTTGGTTCACAATCAATCAATTCTTTAATGTACTATTATTTACCAAAATAATATCAAGTGGTCATTTTGCCACGACAAGTCTAAGTTGTGGCCATAATTTTTTAAATTTTTTTGTAATACATAAAATTATCCTTATAGAAAACAAAAAAGCAGGATTAGGTAGAGTCATCTAGATAATTTTATTTAAATTTTACTTTAATTTTTAATTGTAATAAATACTGAGTTGTTCACCCATATTACTCACCATTCACAGTTTTGAGTGAATATTAATATATGAGACTAAATCAAAATTTCAGTTTAAATTAAAAGGTAAAATTTGTAATTTGTTTTTGTTGGTGAAAATAACAGAAAAAATATATTTTATTGATAAATAATGCAAAGAAAAAGAAATACAAATAGATCAGACTGATGCACAGATATCTCATTTTCTTTAAGAAGATCAAGCTCACTGCGGTAGGAAGAACCCAAATACCGATGCAGCAGTCACAAAATTACGACTTGTCCCCTCTAGGGTACAACAGCCCGACCACTTGTTGTATGGTCCAGGCCAACTCTGCACAAGATGGTGAACCCAAAGCTCCACAAAGAAAAACATCATTTTTTGCTAGTAATCTCTCTTGTATAGAAAATAGTTGATGTGTTGGTGTAGAAAAGAGTAGAAGAGAGGAACTATTTATAGGCCATTAGGACTTTACAAAACAAACCAAAAAATAATAATGACCATGAACCTAGAGAAAAGGGAGAGTGTATCCAAATGTGAATTCACCACCAAGTTCATGAATTTTAATTAAACTCCATTCATGAACAAAACAAAAGGACACCAAAGCAATGAATCTCCATTCATGAACAAGATAAGATTCATGAATAAGACAAAAGAAGATTCATGAACAATGTAAATAAATAAATAAATAAAAGATATTAAAATGGTTTAACAATCCCCCACTCATTTTAATATCAACAAAGACAAGAGAGATTACCAAACAAAGATAGACTAGTATGCATCATGAAGATGTGCTCTGCATTGAACCTTCATTAGTGAAACAACAACCTCTACTCCAGAGTCAGTAGTGATCTCAGACTTGAACTATGACTGCTTAGGGGAAATAAAGTATTACTGCTCACACATAATAATCTAGGTGTTGACATGAGCTTTAATAGTCAGCACATTACGGCCTTGTGCTTATTCCAGTTTTCATGAGCATATTTGAGAATAAGCTTTGCTCTCATAGAAAGCAGCCCCACTTTCATACTCACATAGATGAAATCTGTCAAGGATGTTCCTGTAATTTACATACCCCACTCAACAAGAGCTACAAAATTTCATAAAGAATATAAAAGCTCAACCCTCCAACATTACAGGACAAATGCACTTACATCATAGGGATGGATAACAAAATATTAAGGAGTGTATTTTTACAACCACCATATGATTCGTTCTTCCCATTGAACCTAGTTACAGGATCTCTGGTCCTTAAGTTAGGTATCCTCATACATGGTTTATGATTTTATAGGCTTCAAACCCATCCCCCTCGATGTATTTCAGACCCTATCTCTCGCCAAGGCCTTGGTTAACGGATCCGCAAGATTATTACAAGATCTTACATAATTCACAGTTATAATGCTATTACTCAAATAGGATCTCACATTACTGTGTTTCCTTCGAATATGTCTGGATTTACCATTATAAAAATGGTTGTTCACTTTACCAATAGCAGCAGTGCTATCACAACGAATTAACACAGGAGGAATTGGTTTTTCCCAAAAAGGGATTTCATGTAACAAATCTCTCAACCAATTCGCTTCCTCATAGTAGAATTAGCAATTATAGTATGTTTTTTAGACTTCTAACATATATAGCACCACCACCACCACCACCACCCAAGGTAAAAATAAAACCCGAGGTAGAGAAAGAATCATCTGACAAAATGTTCCAATCAGCATCACTATATCCCTTAAGTACCGCAGGATACTTGTTATAAAATAAACCATAATTTTTGTACTAGATAAATATCTCATAATTCTTCCCATGGCTAGCCAATAATCTCGACTTGGCTTGCTAGTAAACATGCTAAGTACTCCAACAGCATATGCAATGTCAGGTCTAGTACAATCAGTAGCATATCTTAAACTACCAATCATGCTAGCATATTCCTTTTGATTAATTACTTCTTTTTCATTTGTCACAACAGATAAATGTATACTTGCATCAAAAGGAGTAGCAACATGTTCACAGTCTAGAAAATTATATTTCTTTAAAATTTTCTCAACATAATGTGACTGATCAAGAAAAATACCATCATTAGTCTTGGTAATTTTAATTCCCAAAATAAAATTGGCTTCACCAAGATCTTTCATATCAAAGTGGTTATTAAGCATATTTTTAGTCTCATTTATGATATGCACATTAGAGCCAAAGATAAGTAGATCATCCACATATAGGCTAATAATCACATGTGCATTCTCACAAGTTTTATAATATATGCACTTATAACATTCATTAGTCTTATAGCCATTTTTAAGCATGTAGGAATTAAATTTCTCATACCATTGTTTAGGAGCTTGTTTTAAATCATAAAAGGATTTAGTTAGCTTACACACCTTGCTTTCTTGGCCAAGCTCCACAAAGCCTTCGGGTTGGTCCATGTAAATTTCCTCATCTAGATCTCTATTTAAAAATGCTGTTTTCACATCCATTTGATGAATTTTTAAATTATGAATTGCAGTCACTGCTATCAACAGTCTAATGGATGTAATATTAGTAACCGGAGAAAAAGTATCAAAGAAATCAAGATCAACTTGTTACTTAAAACCTTTAGCGACAAGCCTCACTTTATATTTATCTATAGTTCCATCCGGTTTAAGTTTTTTTACGAAGGACCCATTTACACCCAATAGTTTTACAACATGGAGGTAAATCCACTAGTTTCCATGTCTTATTTAAAAGTAGTGAATCTATCTCATCATTTACAGCCTCTCTCCAGAAAGTAGCATCAGGTGATGATAAAGCTTCTTGCACCGTAAGAGGAATTTCTTCCACATTGTAAAGATAATAGTTAGGGCCAAAATCTTTTTCAATTTTAGCTCGTTTACTCCTTCTTGGTTGGATTTGAAAATTTTCTTGTTCTTGAAAAACTTGAGATGAAGTAGAAGAGCTAGACACGGATAAAATATTTTCAAAAATTATTTGACTCTTACTATTTCTAGATTTGAAAGGAAATTTATTTTCATGAAAAATAGCATCACCTGATTAAAAATAATATTATTTTTCATATCAAAAAATCTATAAGTTCTACTATGCAACACATACCCAAGAAAAGCACAAGTGGTAGCTTGTTCACCTAATTTAGGTCGTTTAGGATCTGCAAGCCTCACGAAAGCTAAGTAACCCCAACAAAAGCTAAGCAACCCCAAACCCTCAAATAACCTAGATTTGGTTTATGCCTCCGCCACGACTCATAAGGTACAATTTTAGTCTTTTTGTGTGACACTCTATTTATCATATGGTAAACTGTCCAAATAGCCTCACCCCAAAGATTTGAGGAAGCACCTGAATCGATAAGCATAACATTCGTCAAGTTAATTAACGTTCTATTTTTTTTTCCAGCTACGCCATTAGATGAAGGTGAATATGATGAAGTAGTCTCATGAATAATTCCCAATAACTAAACAAAAGAGTTGAATCCAAGAGATTCATACTCTTAGCCTCTATCACTTCTAATTCTCTTAATCTTCCACTTCAAAAAGGAATTCTTTAAATTTTTCAAAAGCATCACTTTTATTTTTTAATAAATATACGTTTGTGTATTTTGAAAAATCATCAATAAAAGTGATAAAATATCGGTTACCATCCCGAGTTAAAATTCCTTCAAATTCACACAAATCAGTATGAAATAATTCTAGCAATTCGGTATTTTTTTCAACACTTTTATGAGCCCTCTTGGTAATTTTCGCTTTACTGCAAACTTCACATTTCTCAAATTTTTTTTGTCACTTTAGGAATTAATCCTAAACTACTCATGATTCCCACATATTTACTGTTAATATGACACAAGCGAGCATGCTAAAAATTAATAGAAGACAAAGTGCAAGTGGTGTCATAGTAATAATCATAAAATTAATCATCAAGGAAATTTAAAAGATAAAAACGAAATTTATACTTATCTGTATTGTAGGAAGCCACTTTTGCTTCATATGCCTCGTAGTCTTCATCACTCATCTCCTTGGTTGGTATTCTGTTTGGGTTCTCTTCGGTAAGAATATGTGCAACTTTCAAAAGGCTAAGGTAAAAAAGAACTTTTCCTTTCCACCTCTTAAAATGAACTCCCTTGAACTTAAAGGCTTGTTAAGATCTCTAATTCCATCGTTTGTTTTTTCTGGTACTTGATCCATGGTTGATCTCCTTAAAATTGTTGGTGAAAATACTAGAAAAAATATATTTTATTGATAAATAATGCAAAGAAAAAAAGATACAAATAGATCAGGTTGAGGTACGGATATCTCGTTTTCTTTAAGGAGATCAAGCCCACTGCAGTAGGAAGAACCCAAATATCGATGCAGCAGTCACAAAACTATGACTTGTCTATTCCAGGATACAACAGCCCGACCACTTGTCGTATGGTTCAGGCCAACTCTGCACAAGATGGTGAATCCAAAGCTCCACCAAGAAAAATATCATTCTTTGCTAATAATCTCTCTTGTATAGAAAATAGTTGATGTGTTGGTGTAGAAAAGAGTAGAAGAGAGGAACTATTTGTAGGCCATTAAGACTTTACAAAATAAACCAAAAAATAATAATGACCATGAACCTAGAGAAAATGGAGAGTGTATCCAAATGTGAATTCACCACCAAGTTCATGAATTCCAATTAAACTCCATTCATGAACAAGACAAAAGGACACCAAAGCAATGAATCTTCATTCATGAACAAGATAAGATTCATGAAGAAGACAAAAGAAGATTCATGAACAATGTAAATAAATAAATAAATAAAAGATATTAAAATGGTCAAACAGTTTTTTTCTGTAATGGTTCTAAAGTGTGCTCATGTGATCCAAATACGAACATTAAAATGTTAAACGACATTTTATTTGATAAGTAATACGAATGGTTTGAATTTTGAAAACTTAATTATTACAATTAGAAGATTAAAACTTAAGTAAAATTTAAATAATTAATTTACCCAAAATTTGTGAAAATTATTGAAATGTAATCCTTTCCTCACTTTGGTTTTTGAAGAAAATATTATCTTTAATTTATAAAGTATCAAAATCTCCCACTTTGATCCAAATTCTAACAATCATTATACTTTTGCAATGGAAATAGAGTAAGTTATACTTTTATCTCTTATGTATGAGTATTTTCTTATTTTAATTCTTAAAAAAATAATTATTTCAATCACAATATGTCTCATTATCTACTAAAATATTGTCCTATGACACTTAAACTTCTCATTTTACTCATTTTTTTCTCTCACATTCTCTCTTTTATGCCGTCCTTACCCCTACTCCCACAACTGACCATGTTCCTATTCTCTTGACACAATTTTCATCCTGCAACCTATCACCTGATCTTGCCACTAGTTTTTATATTTTGATTTCCACCCTCTTTGCTTTTTGAATGACGCATACTTATTGTAATTTTTTATGTGAATGTATGACCAAAGTGGAGCAATTTAATTTTTGAATAAATTATAAATATATTGCATGAAGTTTACTTATAATAATATTTGCCTCATATAATTTTGAAAGTTACATATCACTATTTCAAATATTAAATTTATAATCGCATAATAGATAACTTATTTCGTTAATCATCTCGCTCTTTCAAATATTAAATTTATAATTGCATAATAAATAACTTATTTCATTAATAAACTATTAAGCTAATTAACAGTTTTTAAGAATGCCAAAAAAAATAATTATACGTATACTAATGGGTGTTTGATAATATGATTCAACAGTTAAAACTGAATTGATTAAGTGATAATCAATTAAGTCCGTTTTATAACCATAATTGATATCACTTAAAAATTTAAGTGTCTCTTAAAATGTAGGCTAAAATTTAATATAAAATTTACTTAGTTTTGACTGAATTTATAAATATTAAACATAAATATCTATATACACTATTACAAACTCACTACCACCATCACCACCACCACCATCATGCTACCACCACCACTGCCACCATGCCACCGTCATCGCTACCACGAGTCCAGATCCTTTGCCGTAGTTTCCTGCGGTGGTTCAAAACGACGTCGTTTTTAACCATTTTTTTTCCCTCTCACTTCTTATATTTTGCTCTTTAGCCTCTTTTTGTTGTCTGGTGTTTGAACCCTAGTGAGACGAACAGAGAGGCGACTACAATGAGGAGAGGAGAGGCAGCGGTGAGGCGAGGAGAAGCGGCAGGAGACGGACAGAGAGGGTGAGGCGACGTCGACGAGGTCCGTTTGTTGATTCTCATTTTTTTCCCTTCGTCCCTTCATCCCTTCATCCCTTCGTCTTCATTCTCATTTTTTTTTTACTTATATATATATAAGTACGATTGTTGCCATAGTTTGATTTGTTGTTCAAAAAAATAAATGCTTTTGATTTATTGAGTTTGATGGGTTTGTTGTGGGAACATATATATTGAGTTTGATGGATTTGTTGTTAATTTGTTGCCATAATTCTAGGGTTTGTTATGGAAACAGATTTGTGTTTAATCTGTTCAATTTTTTCCCAATTTTTTGTGTGTTTAATCTGTTGATTTGGTGCTTCATCTTTTTTAGTTGGAATAATGACATTAATCTGGGAAAACAGATTTGTGTTTAATCTGTTGAATTTTTTCCCAATTTTTTTTGTGTTTAATCTGTTGATTTGGTGCTTCATCTTTTTTAGTTAGAATAATGACATTAATCTGGGGAAACAAAATGACATTAATCTGGAATAATGACATTAATCTGTTGATTTGGTGCTCCAGAAATATAGAGTTCTAATATAAGGGGAAGTGGAAACAAAAGGTAATGAAATGTTAAGAATGAACATGAACATGAAGAATGTTAAAAATGAACATGAAGAATGTTAAGAATGAGGCATTAAGAATGAACATGAACATGAGGCATCAAGAATGTTAAGAATGAGGCATTAAGAATGAACATGAACACGAACTTGAATGCTTTTTTTTTTATATTAGGAACATGAAGAATGTTAATAATGAGGCATTAAGAATGAACATGAAGATGAGGCGTTAAGAATGTTAAGAATGAACATGATTGTAATGGACTGATTGGTTGAGATTTTTTGAACTATCAACACTGTTTGAATGTATAGACTAAGCAATCCATTGATTATTGTTTTATTTTACATCATTGTAATGGACTGATTGTGTCATAAAATGCTCTTATTAGGATCATGTCAATGGGTTCAAACATTGATGCTGGATATTTGCAAAATAGAAGATGCAATTGTGGAAAAAAAAAGCTGCAATGTTCATATTAGAATCAAAGAAAAATCCAGGGAGGCTGTATTTTAAGTGTGCAGATAGGATGTGCGAGTACTTTGCGTGGGAAGCGGCTCCAACTGGGAATGCATCAAATATCCAAAGGAGAAGTAAAACTAGTCATATGAAGAATGAAGATGAGAGATGCTATGATTATGATTTTGACAAAATCAATGAAATTATAAATAGATTGGAACGAGTTAAGGCAAACCAAGTAGCTATGAAACTGATTATGTTGACAACCATAGTGTTGGTTGGTTTTACCATGCTAATAGCACTATTGAAGCGAATGTAACCTTTTAGTTATTTATTTTTTATTTTTATTTTTTTGGTGGTTGTATTTGGGTTTTGAATTTAGTAAATCTTAAACTATGAGTTTTGATATGTAAAGCTTAATGAAATTACCTATGCTTAACGACTGTGATGCGCTTCTTTTTTGTTTTTGTTAATGAAGTTGCTTTTTGATTCAATCTTTTCATTCATTATTTTATATTGTTATTGTTGGTCATACTTATTCTTATCAAGATTTGTTCTGCACCTCTGAAATGAATCTATGTCGTCTGTTGTTTGCAATAACAATGGGATTTATTAGTTCATTTGTACAAAACAAAGAGAATAATCTGTCCAAAACAAGTAATCTGTCCAGAAACAAGAAAGCTGTCCAGAAATAATCTGTCCAAAATCTGTACAAAACAAAATAAATTTACATGCTTGACATCACAATAAATCTGTCCACAACATAATAAACTTGTTCACAACATAATATCTGTCCACAAAATCTGTCCACAACATATTAAATCTGTCAAATTCAAAATAAACCAAACCAAATATGTTCAACACAAAATAAATCAGACCAAATTTGTCCAAAACAAAAGAAATCTCTCCACAACATAATAAATCTGTCAAACACAAAATAAACCAAACCAAATTTGTCCAAAACAAAATAAATCAGACCAAATCTGTCCAAAACAAAATAAATCTGTCTAAATTTGTCTACAACATAATAAATCTGTCAAATACAAAATAAACCAAACCAAATCTGTCTAACACAAAATAAATCAGACCAGATCTGTCCAAAACAAAAGAAATCTGTCCAAATCTGTCCAGAACAAAATAAATATGTCCACAATATAATAAATCTGTCCAACACAAAATAAATCAAACCAAATCTGTCTAACACAAAATATATCAGACCAAATCTGTCCAAAACAAAATAAATCTGTCCAGAACAAAATGAATTTGTCTACAACATAATAAATCTGTCCAACACAAAATAAACCAAACCAAATCTGTTCAACACAAAATACATCTGTCCAAAATAAATGAAGATAAAATAAACTGCTCAGGGATGTCCATCTACATGACTGTTAGCAGGACTATGTGACGCTTGCGAGACTTGGACTGCAAAGTGTTGAACACTTGTACCTCAAAATAACTCCTGAAAAGATTTGTGAGTGGGATACACAGAAGGCATTGACTGAGACATGTTATTTCCCTGCAATAGACCAAACCATCTATTAAACTTTGATAACAATGTATACTACATTTTTAATGTAAACTATGTAACCAATAATAACTCACATCATATGTACTATACGTAAGAGGAGGACCACTTGTACCACCCGTGAGAACTTGAGGTCGAGATTGAGATTAAGAAATGTAGACACCATGACGATGATCCTAAATACAACCAATATAAAGTATATAACCAAAAATTTTGAAAAACAAAATAAACATTATTGAACATTAATATTACCTGATTATAATTACTATCCATGACGAAACGAGGTTGTGATTGAGAAATATAAACACCAACACCATGATCCTAAATACAACCAATATAAAGTATGCAAACAAAAAATTTGAAAAAAAAAAGAAACAATATTTAACATTTTCTTAAAAGCTTGCACACAAATAAATATTACTTGATTAGAATTACTACCCATGATGAAACGAGATTATGATTGACCTTGGGAAATATATATAGCAGCACCCGATTGCATTGCCAGGCAAACCAATTAAAGATAACAAAAATTAAATGCCATCTGGATAGTTCATAATGTCATACTAGTGAACGGACTCAATGAAAGCAATTCATAAAACTAACCATAAAAAGACCACATTACTATTACATGTTACTTGAATAGAATTATTACTCATGACGAAATGAGGTTATGATTCACCTTGGAAGTATAAACAGCAGCACCCGACTACATTGCCAAGCAAACCAATTAAAGATAACAAAACTTAAATGCCATTTGGATAGTTCATTATTTCATAATAGTGAACGGACTGAATGAAAGGAATTCATAAAACTAACCATAAAAAGACCACATTACTATTACATATTATCTGAATAGAATTACTACCCATGACGAAATGAGGTTGCGATTCACCTTGGGAAGTATAAACAGTAGCACCCAACTACATTTCCAAGCAAACCAATTAAAGATAACAAAAATTAAATGCCATCTAGATAGTTCATTATTTCATAATAGTAACGGACTGAATGAAAGGAATTCATAAAACTAACCATATAAAGACCACATTACTATTAAATATTACCTGAATAGAATTATTACCCATGCCGAAAGGAGGCTGAGATTCACATTGAGGAGTATAATCAGCGGCACCCTACATACAACGAAAAACCATAATGAAAGTGGGTCATTAATAAAAAAATCATTGTTTTAGTTTATTAATCTAGTTGACTTTAATCATATGTAATTTTTCATGTCCAAACCTAAATAGATTGCATCCTTTTCTTCTTTGCAATAGATTTTTCCATCCCGCCTTTGATCCTTCTTTTTCCCTTACTAGTTGATTCTCTTTTCTTCAGTCCCTTAGCTTGGATTGGACAATCTACTTCATCACTCTGTGGGCATGTGTTGCTTGACGAATTTCTTTAATCAATTACCTCCACTTGACCATAAATGTGGACACTTAATTTGTCTTCAACCATTACACTCAGTTCTTCACCTTTTGTAACTAACAACTGATAAGTTTCTTCACTTTCAGCGGCTCTACTCGCTATTGCTCTAAACATGGTCATTAATGACTGATATCCGTCACTTTGATGTAGTTTCACATCAGCCTTTACTTCATACCCACGTCTATCTTTCACACTTTGAGCTCTTGCTTTTTTAGTCCATCGTTTGAGTATATATTGTGGAGGAAGTTCCGTTTTATTGAATATAGCTCTAAGCACCTTCACACAATGTTAACATAGTATGCTCTTCACTTTAAACTTCTTGCAACTACAACTCAAAGAACCCCTGTGACAACCCTCACCACTGTTTACTGATAATACCACTGATTACTGCTAAACTATGATTGAACATGATTAAGTGACTGATTTGACTGACATTCTGAACTGATTGATTGAGGGTATTAGTTTGAACGCATTTCTATCTGTTTGACTGTTAATTGATCTGTTCATGTTTTATGTGTTAAACTGCAAATTGAAGGCCTTATCGGCGGCCGAATCCGAGACTGATTAGTGTTTTGTGTTAATTAGAATTAATGTGAATTTATGGTAAATTTAGTTGAAATTTGATTTGGTATGATTAAATTGGATTAAATAATGTTGAATTACATTAGTTGGCTTATTTACCCTTTTGCCATTAGTGGGCCACTTTCATTAGCACCTTTGAAGCTCAATTTATACACGTAGCTTATCACCACTTCAGCCATTTTCCTAGACCAAACCGTATGAGAGAGGAGAGTAAGAGAAAGAGCTTGATTCATCTACAATTTAGCTTGGAGACATGAAGAATTGTAGAAGAATTGCATGATTGAGCTTTTATTCTTGAAATTGAGGACCTAAGGTAGAGAATTCATCTTCTCCATTGTGAATTTGAGTTACTTCTTGCATGGCTCTTGGAAAATTAGAGTTTGGAGTCAAGATTTGGTTTAAAATGTTGAATTGAGAGCTAGATCATGTATGCATGTCCTTATATTGAAGTTTTGAAGTTGTTTCATGAGAATTTCTACTTGCATGTTCATATTTTGGGTCTTGATCCATGAACTCACCATGTTTTGAAGTTAAATCTTGCATTTGATTTTGTTTTAGAACATTGGAGTTCCTAGGAACCCATGCATGTGTTGAATTTGCATTGTTCTCCACGTTCTTAAATTTTGAGTTGAAATTTAGGTTCAATTGAACTACATTTGGGCTTTGATTTTGCAAATTGATCTTCGAAACATGTCATATTATGAGTTTTAAAGTGTTTTCTAGAAAATTAGCCCAAAAGGATCGAATTTGAAGCTTTAAAGATTGAGTTTCATGCTTGGAGACAAATCTGGAAATTCTAAATTTTGGATCCATGCTCGAGCGGGGAACTCCACGCTCGAGCGTACACTCTGAGTTCATGCAGTCCACTCGAGTGGGTAAATTCACGCTCGAGCGTGAAATGCATGAATCCAGTACTTTGCATGTGTTTGCAGTCCGCTCGAGCGCGGGAATGCATGCTCGAGCGAGGACTTGTGTCTCACGCTCGAGCAGGGGTCGAGCGCCCGTCGAGCGTGAATTTCATGCATCTAGTACTTTTGCAGTCCGCTCGAGCAAGGAAAGTCACGCTCGAGCGTAGCTCTTTTGTCTGCATGTCCGCTCGAGTGGAGAAAGCCACGCTCGAGCGGGACCCCTATTTCAGCAAAAATTTGAAAAATGTTTTAAAGTGCATCTTTGCATCTCATTCCATCCTAGGCATTCCTAGGTCTAGTTTAAAGCATCTTAATGAGGATAATGCTATAGAACCACACCGAGTCAGATAGGGACTAAGTTATTGTTTTCCAAACGTGCAACTTAGTGTGTGTTCATCCTGTAACTGTGTAGGGTTGGCATCCGAGGACGCTCACTAGCCTATCTGTAGCCCAGAACTCAGTGAGTAACAATGTTATAAAGATATGTTCAATCATGAATATTTTCTGAATGATCTACTGCACTGCTTTCTGAAATGATATTTCTTACTGAATGAATGCTTGTCCTATTTGCGAACTGTACTCGTGGCATCCATAGCAATTTACTATTACTGTATTGTACTGCTACTGTCACAGAGATCTCTATCGGTTCCCATGTTTGGAACCACCACTGTTTACTGCTATGATGGCCATCAACTGACTGCTCGGTCTGTCAAGACCTACTGTACTGTTTGCTATTGGATGTACCATTTATGACTGCTATGATCGAATAACTGATATACTGTTTAAATGACTGTTTCAAATACTGAAAGGACATTCATTCTTAACCTCTTTACATAACTGTTATTCACTGGGCTTTAGCTTACTGTTTATATATATATGTAGGTGTCCAGGCACCGGATCGGAGCTAGAAGCGTTGGGTTAAACTCCCTTTTTTGTTAAGCCAACCAACGTGCCTCACTGCGAGGTTCTAAGTGTGTTCAAGCTTAGGCTTTTTGGGGTGTCTCAGTTCACCTTTCTGTCTCTGTTTTGTAATACTGTATAGACTGGTACTGTACTGCTATGGTAGGGATTTGGTCCATAACCTGAATGCCTATAAATGATGTTTGTACATACTGCTTTTGTTCTGAATGTGAATATATATGAAAAGTCTTTTTGCATACAGACTGTCACAGCTCATTGGACATCTTTTATTACTGTATTGGCTTCCGCCAGCCCCTATACTCTGTATTACTGTTATTACTGTTAAGCAGGCATTCGGTAATCACGGATTACTGGTCGGCTACGGTGCTAAACCTATAGGGACGGGTTTGGGTCGTGACAGAGTGGTATCAGAGCGATATCAAACCACGAGTTATACGGCACACACGTGTCCAAATGAGCTATAGGGTGTCCTAGAAAAGTAATTAGGGCATTGCATGAGCATAAAAAGTGTGTGTGGCCATGACATGAATATATGTGCTAATGTGTTAATATGTTTAAAGTATACAACTGCCTCTGTTTATTTTTGCCATAATTGCCTATAGTGAAATGGAGAATGCAAGAACTATTGATGAAACTGAATCATCTGACGCTAGAATGGCGAGATTAGAAAGAACAGTTGAACTGCTGACTGAGGCCTTAAGGCAACAACAGAACTAACAGCCCCTACCTCCTCCGGTACAGCCGGAACCGAATATGAATGATGACATAATTGCTCTAACGCAGAAGTTCAGTAAAATGAAACCGCCATCATTTCAAGGAGGCCTTAAACCATTAAAGGCCGAAGCATGGGTCCTAGAGACTGAGAAATTGTTTGAAGTCTTTCCGTGTTCTGAAGCACACAAAGTGCTACTGGCTACCTTCACCTTACAAGAAGAGGAATCGAAATTCACTGAACTCACCAGATATGCACCACACATAGTGGATACCGATTACAAAAAGCCCAGGAAGTTTGAAGGCGGCCTTAATGTTGAAATACTTGACAGAATAAATGTTCTGAAGTTACTGAAATACGTGGATGTTCTTGATCGAGCAATAATGGCTGAGTCAAACATCGAAGCACTGAAACAGACTGAAACACAAGCGACTGAATGGTGCGGTAAAAGACGGGGTTTTAAATTTAAGAAAGGTCGGAACAGCCCCTTGAGCAAAAAGCAAAATACGGGGTCAACAACCAGTTCTAGCCAGGGAAATAGTTCCATACTGCCCTGTTCTGAATGTGGTAAGAAACATAAAGGGGTTTGTTATAAAATTTCAGGTGCTTGTTATAGGTGTGGCAAGGTGGGCCACATGGTCAAAGATTGCCCTTCTGCTCCTCAGGGTAATAGTAAAGCTGCAGCCAGCGCTGCAGCATCAACTGTTGCACCAAAACCTAATCCCAAAGCTACTGGAAAAGAGCCTTTAAGGCAAGGCCGAGTGTTCGCACTCGTACCGGGAGACGTACAGAATACCGAGACCGTTGTGTTAGGTATACTCTCAATCTGTACTCAAAATGCATATGTTCTGATTGATTCGGGGTCTATACATTTATATGTATCGCATGCTTTTCACGAAAATTAAATAGACCACTAGAACCTATGAACTATCTGTTAGCTGTATCTTCACCTGTTGGAGGATCTATGACTTGTGCTTATATGTACCCTGCATGTGAAATTATTGTTGAGGATGTTCATTTGTATATTGACTTACTGCCTCTGAATATTGATCACTTTGATGTGATATTAGGAATGGACTGGTTAACAAAATATCATGCTACCATAGACTGTGTAACAAAACAAGTTGTTTTCTGTCCACCTGGACTGCCTGAATTTGTGTTTAACGGAGTTAGGGTAGTACCTCCCCCATACCTGATTTCATCCATGACAGCTTTTAAACTAATTAAAAAAGGGTGTAAAGGGTATCTGTGTTATGTATTGACTGTACCTACTGATGCTAAAACTGATGTGAACAGTATTCCTATAGTTAGAGAGTTCCCAGATGTTTTTCCAGAAGATTTGCCAGGGGATTTGATTGATAGGGAGATTGAGTTCACCATTGATGTGATTCCGGGTACACAGCCAGTATCTAAAGCTCCTTACAGAATGGCACCTACCGAACTGAAAGAATTGAAAATTCAGCTGCAGGAACTGTTAGATAAGAAGTTCATCAGGCCCAGTACTTCACTGTGGGGAGCTTCAGTTTTGTTTGTGAAAAAGAAAGATGTCTTATTGAGACTTTGCATTGACTACCGTGAACTGAATAAGGTAACAGTGAAAAACAAATATCCATTGTCTCGAATTGATGATTTGTTTGACCAGTTACAGGGTGCCCAGGTTTTCTCTAAAATTGACCTTAGATCTGGATACCACCAGTTAAAATTCAAACCGGAGGACATTGAAAAGACTGTCTTTCGAACGAGGTATGGACATTACGAATTCCTTGTTATGCCTTTCAGAGTTACTAATGCACCTGTTGCATTTATGGACCTTATGAACAGAATTTTCAAACCATACCTTGATGAATTTGTAGTTGTTTTCATATATGAGATTTTGATTTACTCCAAAAGTAAGGAAGAACATGAACGTCATTTAAACATTGCCTTACAGACCCTAAGAGAACAGAAATTGTATGCTAAACTGACAAAATGTGAATTTTGGCTTGACAATGTTATGTTTTTGGGATATGTAATCAGTAAGGATGGAATTTCAGTTGATCCGCAAAAAATTGAAGCAGTAGTGAGTTAGCCTAGACCGACAAATGTTGCCGAAGTTCGAAGTTTTCTAGGCTTAGCCGGGTATTACAGAAGGTTTGTCAAAGACTTCTCCAAAATTGCCCTACCACTGACTCAATTGACTCAAAAGGGGATATCATTTGACTGGACCGATCAGAGAGAATCAGCCTTTCAAGAGTTAAAGACTCGACTTGTGACTGCACCGATTCTTACCCTACCCTCAGGTATGGATGGTTATACTATATTTAGTGATGCTTCTTATAAGGGTTTGGGATGTGTTTTAATGCAGAATGGTAAAGTTATTGCGTATGCCTCCCGATAACTGAGACTGTATGCAAAGAACTACCCGACCCATGATTTGGAACTTGCTACAGTAGTGTTCGCATTGAAAATCTGGCGTCACTAGCTTTATGGGGCAACATGTGAGGTGTATATAGACCACAAGAGTTTGAAGTACTTCTTCACACAGAAAGAACTGAACATGAGGCAGCGGAGATGGTTAGAACTGATAAAGGACTATGATTTGCAAATTTTGTACCATTCGGGAAAAGCTAACACCGTTGCCGATGCATTGAGTCAGAAATCAGTTGGGAATTTAACCTGTCTACTCATCGGGCAGAAAGAATTGCTTTGTGACCTTAAAAGATTTGAGGTAGAAATTTTTCTGCGTGAACAAGGTGGAACCTTAGCCGCTATTTCTGCTCAACCGGCACTGATTGAGGAGATTAAAGAGAAACAGCAACATGATGACTTTTTGAAAAAGATCATTGATGAACGAGAATCTAAACCGAGGCCGGATTTCAAATTTGAGAACAATGTGTTGAAATTCCAGGGAAGATTGTGTGTACCGAGTGATTCTGAACTGAAGAGACGAATTTTGCAAGAGGGCCACAATTTAAAACTGTCTATCCATCCAAGAAATACGAAAATGTACCAAGACTTGAAACTGAATTTATGGTGACCGGGAATGAAGAAAGAGATTGCCGACTTTGTATCGAAATGTCATCATTGCCAACAAGTTAAAGCTGAACATCAACGACCCGCAGGCTTACTGCAACCCTTACCAATACCGGAGTGGAAATGGGAACATATCACTATGGATTTCATTATTGGTTTACCTCGCTCCAGTAAAGGTATGGACTCAATTTGGGTTATTGTTGATAGACTGACTAAATCTGCTCACTTCTTACCTGTCAAAACAATTTATAATGCGGACAAATTGGCTATACTCTATATCGATGAGATTGTTAGATTGCATGGAGTGCCTGTGTCCATTGTTTCTGATAGGGACTCGAAGTTTACATCGAGATTCTGGCAAAGCCTACAGACAGCATTGGGTACTGAACTGAGACTGAGTAGTGCATACCATCCTCAGACAGATAGCCAGTCAGAAAGAACCATCCAGACTTTGGAAGATTTACTGCGGATGTGTGTTCTCGATTTCTAGGGAAATTGAGAAAGTCATTTACCTTTAGCTGAATTTGCCTACAACAACAGCTTTCACTTGAGCATTGGTATGGCGCCTTTCGAGACTTTATATGGCAGGAAATGCTGATCTTCTATCTGCTGGGCAGAAGTAGGAGATGGGCCTTTGCTTAGGCCCGAGATTGTACAGGAAACTACTGAAAAAGTGAAACTGATTCGATAGAGACTGAAAATCGCACAAAGCCGACAGAAAAGTTATGCGGATGTCCGAAGGCAAGACAGAGAATATGAAGTAGGTGATCATGTTTTTGTTAAAGTGATACCAATGAAAGGCCAGACACGTTTTGGAGTCAAGGGCAAGCTAGCGCCGAGATATGTCGGACCATATAAGATTATCGAGAAAGTCAACCCGGTGGCGTATCAAGTAGCGCTTCCTCCTGAAATGGAGCATATGCATAATGTCTTCCATATTTCAATGTTGAGGGATTACCTCCGGGATCCCTTCCACGTGATTGAGCCTACCCGTGTAGTGCTAAGTGATGACTACACTTATGAAGAACGGCCCATTCAGATTGTAAACAGACGGATCAAGAAGTTAAGGAACAAGGAAATTCCGTTAGTGAAAGTTGATTGGCAAAACCATGGCAGTGTGTATGCCACTTGGGAAAGGGAAGACGATATGATCAAGAAATATCCCGAATTGTTTCCACTAAATCCGGTGTTCTTCCAAAATGAAGGTAATTCGAGTTTGGAGGACCAAACTCTTTGTAAGGAGGGGAGACTGTGACAACCCTCACCATTGTTTATTGATAATACCACTGATTACTGCTAAACTATGACTGAACATGATTAAGTGACTGATTTGACTGACATTCTGAACTGATTGATTGAGGGTATTAGTTTGAACGCATTTCTATCTGTTTGACTGTTAATTGATCTGTTCATGTTTTATGTGTTAAACTGCAAATTGAAAGCCTTATCGGCGACCGAATCCAAAACTGATTAGTGTTTTGTGTTAATTAGAATTAACGTAAATTTATGGTAAATTTAGTTGAAATTTGATTTGGTATGATTAAATTGGATTAAATAATGTTGAATTACATTAGTTGGCTTATTTACCCTTTTGCCATTAGTGGGCCACTTTCATTAGCACCTTTGAGGCTCAATTTATACACGTAGCTTATCACCACTTCAGCCATTTTCCTAAACCAAACTGTATGAGAGAGGAGAGTAAGAGAAAGAGCTTGATTCATCTAGAATTTAGCTTGAAGACTTGATGAATTGTAGAAGAATTGCATGATTGAGCTTCCATTCTTGAAATTGAGGACCTAAGGTAGAGAATTCATCTTCTCCATTGTGAATTTGAGTTACTTCTTGCATGGTTCTTGGCAAATTAGAGTTTGGAGTCAAGATTTGGTTAAAAATGTTGAATTGAGAGCTAGATCATGCATGCATGTCCTTATATTGAAGTTTTGAAGTTGTTTCATGAGAATTTCTACTTGCATGTTCATATTTTGGGTCTTGATCCATGAACTCACCATGTTTTGAAGTTAAATCTTGCATTTGATCTTGTTTTAGAACATTGGAGTTCCTAGGAACCCGTGCATGTGTTGAATTTGCATTGTTCTCCACGTTCTTAAATTTTGAGTTGAAATTTGGGTTCAATTGAACTACCTTTGGGCTTTGATTTTGCAAATTGATCTTCGAAACATGTCATATTATGAGTTTTAAAGTGTTTTCTAGAAAATTAGCCCAAAAGGATCGAATTTGAAGCTTTAAAGATTGAGTTTCATGTTTGGAGACAAATCTGGAAATTCCAAATTTTGGATCCACGCTCGAGCGGGGAACTCCACGCTTGAGCGTACACTCTGAGTTCATGCAGTCCGCTCGAGCGGGTAAATTCACGTTCGAGCGTGAAATGCGTGAATCCAGTACTTTGCATGTGTTTACAGTCCGCTCGAGCGAGGGAATGCACGCTCGAGCGAGGACTTGTGTCTCACGCTCGAGCGGGGGTCGAGCGCCCGTCGAGCGTGAATTTCATGCATCCAGTACTTTTGCAGTCCGCTCGAGCGAGGAAAGTCACGCTCGAGCATAGCTCTTTTGTCTGCATGTCCGCTCGAGCGGAGAAAGCCACGCTCGAGCGAGACCCCTATTTCAGCAAAAAATTGAAAAATGTTTAAAAGTGCATCTTTGCATCCTCATTCCATCCTAGGCATTCCTAGGCCTAGTTTAAAGCATCTTAATCAGGATAATGCTATAGAACCACACCGAGTTAGATAGGGACTAAGTTATTGTTTCCCAAACGTGCAACTTAGTGTGTGTTCATCCTGTAACTGTGTAGGGTTGGCATCCGAGGACGCTCTAGCCTATCTGTAGCCTAGAACTCAGTGAGTAACAATGTTGTAAAGATATGTTCAATCATGAATATTTTCTGAATGATTTACTGCACTGCTTTCTGAAATGATATTTCTTACTGAATGAATGCTTGTCCTATTTGCGAACTGTACTCGTGGCATCCATAGCAATTTATTGTTACTGTACTGTACTGCTACTGTCACAGAGATCTCTGTCGGTTCCCATGTTTGGAACCACCACTGTTTACTGCTATGATGGCCATCAACTGACTGTTCGGTTTGTCAAGACCTACTGTACTGTTTGCTATTAGATGTACCACTTATGACTGCTATGATCGAATAACTGATATACTGTTTAAATGACTGTTTCAAATACTGAAAAGACATTCATTCTTAATCTCTTTACATAACTGTTATTCACTGGGCTTTAGCTTACTGTTTATATATATATGTAGGTGTCCAGGCACCGGATCGGAGCTAGGAGCGTTGGGTTAAACTCCCTTTTTGTCAAGCCAACCAACGTGCTTCACTGCGAGGTTCCAAGTGTGTTCAAGCTTAGGCTTTTTGGGGTGTCTCAGTTCACCTTTCTGTCTCTGTTTTGTAATACTGTATAGACTGGTACTGTACTGCTATGGTAGGGATTTGGTCCATAACCTGAATGCCTGTAAATGATGTTTGTACATACTGCTTTTGTTCTGAATGTGAATATATATGAAAAGTCTTTTTGCATACAGACTGTCATAGCTCATTGGACATCTTTTATTACTGTATTGGCTTCCGCCAACCCCTATACTCTATATTACTGTTATTACTGTTAAGCAGGCCTTCGATAATCACGGATTACTGGCCGGTTACGGTGTTAAACCCATATGGGTGGGTTTGGGTTGTGACACCCCCTCTATCCATTGTCACATTCTTATCTTTTTTTCAATCTACCACTGTTCTTATTGTGAATATGGTATTCTCATCATCATTAATAGTGCTTATAATGGATGTTTCAATGGACTGTATGTACTCATTTGGAATTCCTGAAAAATTGTTTTCGTGTAAATCTCTGCCACTTGCTTTAACATCAAAGTTGGAATTGAAACCCTTAGCAATTTTTGGGACAAATTATACTTGGCTTCCAATTCCTTATACCTCTTCTCATAAAGCACCCTCTCAAAATGCATGAAGAACTTCATCAAGTTATGGTCACAATTCAAATAATCCTTCAAAAATGCATTGAATGATTCACTAAGTTGAGTAGTACTCATTCCAGCTGCCCAAGAATTCGTAATATATGGTCATTCCCATTTCTCTTTCACGCGAAAAGTCTGCTCCAACTAATGATTGTCGCATGCATCATACTTATCAAGCATTTGGTCCCACTGTATTCGGAATTCTTCTTCATTATTAATTTCATGCATAAATTTTGAAAACACAGCCTTGACCCCTACATCATTGAAAACAGAATTTACATGCTTGACAGCATTTTGCATCAAATACCACGTACAAAGTCGATGGTTTGTATCGGGCATGACAATTGGAATGGCCTTAGCCATCGCAACATCTTGATCTGTGAAAATAGTTTTCAGAGCTTTGTTTGGCATTGCCTCCAGAAAAATTTGAAACAACCATGTAAAAGATTCAGCAGCCTCATCATACATCAACGCTGCACCGAATATAACTGTTTCTCAATGATGATTAAATCTAACAAATAATCCAAAAGGTCTATGCTCGTTATTTAATTTGTAAGTAGTGTCAAATGTCACTACATCACTAAACTGAGCATAGTCCATGATCATTTGAGCATCGGCCCAAAATATATTACTATTTGCTCTTCACAATCTAATTGGACTGCATAAAAAAGATGGATTTTTCACAGTTTTATTACGAAAGTAATGCAACACACTACCCGCTTCTCCATATTCCAAATCTTTTTGTCTCTTCGATCTTAGGTAATTTTTTGGCCCAATTTGGTGAAACCAAGTGATGCTCTTCCACTAGATTCCCTACCAAATAGTTCATAAGCAGACCTAAGAGGAATTCCAGATTCTGAAGCTAATTCTACTTCAATTGCTTGGGTGGTAGATATTTTTCTTCGGGATGGCAACATATGAATGCAATCTTGAGGCACAAGATCATGATTATGATGTTCAACAAAATCACAAGCAATATATTTTCCAGAAATTTTATCTAACTTGATACTAAATCGGGTACCACAACCACATCTTACCTCTTGTCTCGAATTTTTGACAAGTGGATCTCGTTCCCTCTTTGTAACATACAAACGTTCGTGATGTTATCTCCTTTGTATGATTGTTCTTGTTTGCATAGGCCTTCCTAATACTAAAGCCCACTTTTCCCCCATACGTATTGTAAAAGTCATATGCGGCTTGTTCAGAGTCAAATGGTATTCCCACTTTCAACTTCCAACCATAATCATCAACAATATTATTTTCTTCCATTACCTACAATTCATATATATAAACCACATTTATACTTAATTGTAGGTTCTGGGGGTCAATTGCACAAATCTGAATCATATATATATATATATATATATATATAGAAAAAATATATATGAATCCACAAATAAATGTATGAATCAGAAAATAATATTTACAAGTAAATGTGATTAACTATCTAACAACAAATATGAATCCACTAGAACAGATCAATGTGATTAACTATATATATATATAGAACATAAAATTTCATATGAAAAAATCTAACTTATATATATAGAACATAAAATTTACCTACTTCAGTGAGTGAACCCATTTTATATGAAAAAAATCTGAATTAATTGATTTCAAAAAAATCTGAATCATAGGTTAAAATCTGAATCAAATAGATTAAAATCTGAATTAATTGATTTCATATAGATTAAGTGAAATGGGTTAAATAAATCAACATATATGGATTAAAAAAAATCATATATGGTTCCAATCTATTTATATGTTTTTGAAAAATCAATAACAACCCATCTATGAATCCCCAACAGATTATGTGACTGAACCAAACCAAAATCAATAACAAATCTATATATATATATATACATATAGACATATATATATATATATAATAGCAAAATGATGAAATAGACCTCGCCGTCGCCGCAATGTCGCTTTCTTGCCATCGCATCGCCGCCGGACTCACCGTCGCCCGTGATCCTTTGCTCGCCATCGCGGTGCTGCTCTATCTCCGCCATCTCTTTCGTCTCTCAGTTCCTCTCTCAGTTCGCGTTCGTTCTCTTTCAGTTCCTCACTCCGACTTTCAGTCGCTTCTCACAATGCCTCTCTCACTCTGCTAGGGTTCACTGACTCAGATCGATGGTGCAAAGCGAAGAAGACGATACAAAGAAGAGAAAAAGGAGGAAATGAGCGAAATGAAAATTTTGAATTAAAAAAAAAAAACTGAATAAAATGACGTCACTTTATTGAAAATGACATCATTTTGGAGACCACCGCAGGAAACCATGGCCGATGATTTGGACTCCGCTACCACTACCACCACTTCAACCACCACTATCATGTCACTATCACTACTACTACCACCACCATCATTACTATCGCTATCACTACAACTACTATTATGCCACAACTACCACTACCATCACCGCCACCATCATTCTGTCGCCGCCATCACCACCACTTCTACCATCACCTTCATCACTATTGTCATTATTGTTATGAATATCATCATTATTTTACGACTACTATCATCGCTACCACCACCACCATCACCACTATGCCACTCCACCACCACTATCACAATATAAAAATTAAAATATACAATTTAAAAATAATAAATTTTATTTTATATATATCAAACAACTTTTTTTTAATTTAATACTTAAATTTTTATCAAACAATTTTTTAACTTAAAAAATTTAGTATTTAATTTTTAATTTTCAACTTTATCAAACACCACCAAACAATCATACTAATAATACAAGAGGCTCAATGTGATTTGCTGTAAAAAAAATAAATAAAAACAATCAGTGTGTTTGGTTTGAGTTTTCTGGATTAAATTTTTTGAAAACTGACTTTTTTGATTTTCGTGTTTTTTTGTTTTTAGTGAATATTTTTTAAATTTTAAACATTTTTTTTTTTTTACTTTTTTAGATATACCTTACTTAGATGTATTTAAAAAGTAAAAAATTTGTGAAAAAATATTTTAAAAAATTAATAAATACATAAAAATACAAAAAATATACTGAATTCGTTTTTTTTTTTATATTTTTGGTATTTAGTGAATTTTTAAAAGATTTTTTTTACAATTTTTTTACTTTTTAGGTGTATTTATGTTAGGTGTGTCTAAAAAGTAAAAAAATTACTTAAAATATTAAAAAAATTTAGTAAAAACAAAAAAATACGAAAAATAAAAAAATAAAATTTTCTGAAAAGTATTTTTTGAAAAGTGGAAACAAGCAATATTTAGACATCTATTAGGGTTTGGACATGTATGTTTTAAAATAAGATATTGTTACTTAGAGTGTAGGTAGATGTAGTGTAACATTGCTCTACCAAAAATATATTTTAAATAATAATTATAACCATTTTATTGTTGTATAAGAGAGTAATTAAAAATTTTATTTTTCTATTAATTTTGTTAAATGATAAATTTTAACAAAAAATAATTTTAATTTTCAAAATCACGTAATCATATTTTAAGCAAATTTAAAAAAGTATGTTTATAATTTGAAAAATGTTACAGATCTCAAAAAATTTATAAAATTAGACATTTAATAAAAAATTTAAGTGTCTAACATTACTTTAAAAACAGAATTTATTTAATATTTTTTTAAAAAGTTTTTTTTTTTTATTTCGTCCACTCATGTTTAGCTGGCGAGAGAGGCCACTGCCAACTGGTTATGAAAAAAAAAAAAACTAATGGGGGCAGTAGATAGTAAAGTAAAATAAAATAAAAGGTTTTTTTTCTTGGTTGGGTTCTCAAATCCAAAGCCTTTTTAGGGTTTGGAAAGTCAGTTTGGACGTTTTTTTTTTTTCAAATCACAGAAAATAAAATAAAATTTTTAATTTAATAAAATAAAATATTACACTCACCTTAAAATATATAATTTTTTCTCTTAAAAAAAATCAACAAAATTAAATACCCTTCTAAACAAGTCTTTTTGGCCTAGACCAAAATAACGAACGCTTAATTCAATACGGATCGTCAACGACAGTCGATAGGAGAGAGGCGAGGGGTAAAAAACCCTAGGGGAGAGAGAGAGAGAGAGAGACTCATATTCTCTGTTTTGATCATCGTTCTCTCCGATTCACATTGCATTCCAAGAATTTCCATAATCTTCATCTTCATCTAAAAAAGGTCAGCATTTTTTTCCCTCTTTCTTTTATGCGAGTCTGTTGTTGTTCGATTTTCTTTGAATAAATCTGTTTGGTTGCTGGGAAAATGGGGCAGAGGATGTCAGGAAAGAAATTTGTGAATCTTCGTTTTAAAAGTTATTTTTAACTGGGAGCTGAGAGAAAAAAAATGAGATTTTTTTTTTTTTGGAATAGTTATCGAGAGTAGGATTTGAAATTTGGCTCACTTTTATTTTCGGTCTATTTTCTCAGCTGTCAATTAGGGTTATGGATTTCTGCTTTGATCATTAGCAAAATTTAGACGGTGATTAATTAGTAATGTTTTGATTGAAATTACTTGCTGGAACCCTACGTTTTCTTGCTTCTGCTAATCTGGAAGCAACTCTTTATGGGGAAGATAGTTTTAGAGGTGATTTACGGGCCTTTAAATTACATATTTGTTTTTAGTGGCCAACCTTTTTATTTGATTTTTAAAATAGAAAAATCTCACACTGAACTCATGGATGCACTTAAAGCTGGCCTGGACACCGGGTTATAAATAAAAGAAAAAGAAAGTGCCTGAGCGTAAGAATTGTAATCTGGGCTCATCCATCATCTGGCTCAGCCCGCTCTGATTGACAGGCCTAGCTTGGTGCTTTGTTCTTTCCTCAATTGGAAGAACTAAGAAGTTGTTCGAAGGTGTAAATTTTATTATGCAATTAACTAACATGCCAAATTCTCCACAATTGATGTAACTAATGAAACTAAGCTCTCTAATTGTTCAGGATCATAACAAATTACCACTCATTTGTAGTCATTGTTCTTGGAAACTCTCATTTGGGTTGGTTTCAATTTGGCTGCTGGCAGTGCTCTTTTCTACACCCCTTGACGTAGGATTACACTTGAGATTTCATGATGCTGATTACAGTCACTTGTTTGGTGGGTTAAAACTAAAACTTCTCATAGCTTTTGGGTTAATGGAGATAAAAGGGATGTTTGATGGCTTGTAGATCGATTTGGATTAGGAAGATGAAGTATGATGGCTGTAATTTAAGAATTTAGCTTGTTAAATTTTATGAACAATAAGAACAAGTAGTGGAAAGAGAAGAAGAATTAGGAGAAGTTTGAAATAGAGAAAAATAGGAAATGGTTAGTACATAAAAAACTGGAGGTTTAATACCAAGTTACTCTAATCTGATTGCAGTATAATAGCTTTATTTATAGACTAAAGAAACTCCTTCTAATTAAGTGATAGCACTCCTGAGAGTTGCTGATATCATAATCAAAAAGCCCAATTTTATTTATTTTTTATTTTTATAAATAGAAAGATATCACGTAAATCTAGTGGTAAACTAATTTTGGGAAATTGTTCTATTGGAAACAATATGAAAAATCATGAAAGTAGAAACTCTTAGAAAATAAGTTTTAGAGGATAGCAACTTTTTTAAACTCGAAATTTTTGCTTGGAAATTTTGATTTCTAGACCTTATTCAATTTAGCATAGTTTATAGCCAAAGGACTACTAAACTCGATACCAACTGACCTAGGTTTTCATAATGGCTAATGTACCTCTAATATGCTAAACCATAACAAAACAAGAAATAACTCAACCAACTAATATTCAATCAAAGAGTCTTGTTGAGTGGAGTGAGGCCTAATGGATCAGTTCTAGGTGTTCAAAGAGGATTACATCTTCTAAGTTCTAACCAAGTTATGGCTACAGTATCATCAAGTTAATTCTTTCTGAAGTAGCCCTTTTGAAGCGGTTCTCACTGTATGCATCTTAATTCAAGCAGTGGGTAGCCCGCTTCCCATTTGAGACTCTTTTCACCTACTCTAGGTAACCCTCTCTAGTTCTAATTTCCTCTTATTTTATTTTTTTAATATTTTTTTTGGGTTGTTGTGGGAGTAACTTATGTAAGAGAAGTTATTTTCTTGAAAGTACTGGGTTCGTCTAGGATGCTTATTTTGCTTAATTTAGGGTATTTTCTTCTTCTTATGGATTAATAATGCACAACTGTGTTAGGTGTTTGTTATACTGTGCATTGTCTCCTGCTGTATCTGTTTTCTTTGGATCATGTTTTGGAGTTAATATTATTTTCCATACTAGTCGTCTTGGAATTTTCCTTTTCCTTTCTTCTTAGTACTTTCCCCTTCGTTATTTAATATTTTGTCAATTTGTACTACATTTTTGACAGGGACTAGTGGGAATTGGGTCATGGAAAATATCAAGGGGTCATCAAACATCAGAAATGCAATTTACTATGGAAAACACCCTCTACTTCCTCCTAAAAGTCCATTTCCTAGTATTTCTCCGAATTTTGTTGATTATGTCCCTAGTCCTGCTATTGGACCTAAAGGTATTACGAAGCACAGAGAGGTGAATTCGAATCACCAGCGTACTTCCTCTGAGAGCTTTCTGATGGAGGAGCAACCTTCGTGGCTGGATGAACTCCTTAATGAACCTGAAACACCTGTGCGCAAAGGAGGTCATCGGCGTTCATCAAGTGACTCCTTTGCATATATAGATGTAGCTAATGCATCTACTATTGATTATGCAGTTCAGGATGAGTACAGATTTAAAAATATGGTTTCAGTGCCTTCATGGGGATCACAAGACTTTGAACAATATAAAGATGTGCAGCATTCTTCTTTGGGAAAACCAAAGAATCGGGCATGGGATTTTTCTTTGAATTCAATGTCGCATCCAAGAGGTGTTCTTTCTGCTAGAGACAATGTCATTATGCAAAGTTCAGGATCATCATGTGTTCCACAAGAAGCAGATGTGATTCCATCTGCAGCCACTGAAATTCACGATCCAATTGAATCTGGTCCTCATGATCCAAAAACTGCCTCTGAAAGGAAGGATTCTTCTCATGCTAAGCCTTCTACAGTAGAAACAGATACAAAACGTGCTAAGCAGTATGTCCTATTCTTTGCTTTAATACCTGACAATATTAGCCTGCTTGCTTGTATTTTTTTGGTATTAACCTTTTTTTTTTTTTTGGGATAAGTTATTTTTTGATATTACATTAGAACTGCAATGTTTGTTGATCTTAACTCTCAACTGCTGCTTATTGTTTATTGCTGCTTATTTGTTGCCATGATCTGTATTTGACTCTATTGAGTTACTTGTGATAGACTTCTGTTATTTGATCAATTTAAAGTGTGGATATTTTGCGACTCTTTACTCTTTGAAGGTTGATTGCTATCCTCTTGTGGTATTATTAAAGATAAGTGTCCAGTAAATCTGTAATTCTGTATATTTGAATAAGTAGGTAATACTCATTAGAGAGGGATTGAATCTTTCTAAGATATAGAAGGTAGTTAATTTGTCTAAAATATGTAAATTTTACATAAAAGGTGACCTCCATATAACAACTCTTAATTGGTTTACTGTGGTTGAAGGACAGACATAAATAGCAATATTTCCTCCTATTTTCTTCTTTTTTACTTTGGTGGTAAAGAAAATGAACAGTGGCTGGTTTCAAGCCAGATCTACTTGTGACTTAATCATATTTTGGTTAGAGTCTCTTTATATTTTTTTAGGTTAGTACAACTTTGGTTGGTTTTCTATATGATTTTTTTATGTTTCATATGTTAGGGTTATTTTGGCATGGGCTGTACGTGCTGCTTATGAGTCATAATACAGTTCAAGTTATATTATTTGGTCTCCAAATATTATTTTTCAGAAGGTTTTAAATGGGTTTTTACTTGTGAGATTACGAATTCTAGTCTATATAAAGCTTATTTAATTCAATGGAGAATATGACATTTTCATAACTTTTAAAACTTTGCAATTGTATGATGGTGATGATTCTATCCCTGGGTGTGGTGCTTAGAATTTTCTCCTTGTTTTCTTTCTTTATTTTTCTTCACTTCTAGCTTATAACACTTTAGAACCTGATCTGCTTCAAGCCTTTTGTCAACCAATGAAGCACCAACACTTAAAAACAAGTGCTGTAGGGTGTCAAACACGAGAACATGGTGGGGACACGTATGGGACAGGCCATGTGGCGTGTTAATTTATTTAATTAATTTGTTTTCAGGGGGACACACCGGAGACACGTGGGTGGGGGACACTTTGGGGACACGCCAACTAGTTATTTTTTTACCTTTTTTCTTTAGTTCTTTTGATGGATATTGAATGTTGAATGTTGGATGTTTATTATTTTTTGCTTAGATTTAAATACTTAATGAACTATCCATAAAAAAGATATAAGTGATAACTGTTAATTTAAAAGTTATGATTTATTTATTAAAAATATCAAATTAGTATTTGTTTTTGTTAAGTAGATGTAATATTAATCTACATAGAAAATAAATATATGAAAAAATATTTTGTTGCCGTGTTTCCGCTACGTCTGTGTCCGCATTTGTTTGAAATCATAGTGTCCCGAGTCCGTGTTTGTATCCGCATTTGTGCTTCTTAGCTCTTTTTTTTTTGGGGGGTATAATAGCTCTTTCTTTTTTCATGCCTCCCACATGATCACAACTCTCAACTAAGAGACAACCCCTCTCACTTTCTTGCTTGTCTCTAACTAATTCGCAATAGTTACACAACTTTTACTGAGATATAACTCCTCCATCCCTTCTCTATTATATATAAACATGGTGTTCACACAATTTTAATTGTATAGGATTTGTGGCTCTTATTTATTGTCAATATTTTACCGAAAGAGAAATGATAGAGACCCACAATTTAGACCCTTAAATTCACCCAATATGATGTGGCAAGGTAGTGAGGCGTTTATGATTGAATGTCTGACAAATCAAAAGTTGGCATCTATTATGCCACATCATTGTGGGAATTTTTTTAGGGGTCTCAAACATTTTTCTTATTGAATTGTCTGATCAGTATGACAAGGTGTAAATATGTGATGAAGGGGTTAAGAGGATGTGAGTGCCATTAATATAAAGAAACATATAACCAAATTTTGGATTTTGTCTAATTAAATTTAAGTTGCTCTGGAAGTGGAATTAATTCATAACAGTTATGTGATTTTAAAATTAAGTTGCTTGAGCTGATGTAAGAACTTTTCAAACTAGTTGATAGTTGTTCCCTGGTTGCACCACAAAATGGATTATAAACTAGTAAATCACATGTAGAGTTTTTTTGGGAGAGAAATGCTGAAAAATGTGTAATGATGCAAGAGCTCTTTTCCACTTATATGCTCAAAGAAAAGGGTATGTTGGGTTTTTGGCCCCTATGTTGAGTATGTGTTCCAAATCTTGTGTTAGTAAGTACTACTATACTATTAAATACATTTGGTAGTTTGATACAAGATGTCTGCTATTCTTAAAAAAGGATTGTTGTAATCCAAAATGGTTAAGAGATGATTAATTTGATATAAAAGTTGTTGTATAGTAAATCTGAAATGCTATTATGAAGGCAATTTGCTCAACGTTCACGGGTCCGGAAGCTTCAATACATTGCTGAGTTGGAAAAGAATGTGCAAGCTTTACAGGCACGTATTATAAACTACGAAATTTTGAGGTCGAATTTTCGTGGATAGGTTAGACTGTATTTTGTTATAATAAGCTGACGTTACTCCTCATTATGATTACAGTCAGAAGGATCTGAAGTTTCTGCTGAGCTTGAATTTGTCAACCAGCAGAATCTTATTCTGAGCATGGAGAACAAAGCTCTGAAGCAACGTTTGGAAAATTTAGCCCAGGAGCAGCTTATCAAGTACTGTAAGTTTTCATACTTCTTGAACTTTTGTAAGTCATGTTTGCTTCTGTTGCTTGAAAGTCTAAATCAGTTTTTATGACCCTCATTAGTTCACATTCATCAGGTGCTGGTTTACTAGATATAGTGACATGTTAAAAGTATATTACTTATCACAAAAGAAAAGAAAATGTGGTATGTTAGAACAAGTTGGTGACTTTTTATATCATTGTTTCCAGTTTGTGAAATGGAAACAATAGACAGCATTGGAAATTCCTAAAAAATATGGGAACTTTGATAATGGATGCAGTTTAAGGGTAATTGGAAATTAGGAATTCCTAAATGGAAATTGAAGAGAGACTGTGTTGAAATGAGCAGAAAGGAACACGGAGGCATCTTCAGGAGCTTTTTGCTGGCATTTTGGACACTAGTACTGCTGGAACTACTGTAGAGGTTTTATATTTGGAGTGAGAGCTTGTGGTAGTTTATCTGTCAGTAAAATAACATCTTTTACTATTTTCAGTTCTCATATGGACTTTGTTCTTTTGTAGCATGAAGAAACATTCCTAGACACAGCTTTGAACTATTGCAAATTCTTTTTCCATGAAAAGGCTCCTATAAAATTACGAATGGTTGATCAAAAAAAATTTATGAAATGGTTAGGCGGTGTATTAAATCTAAAACCATTATTAGGTTTATAAAAAATACAATTAAAGATGTTTTCCTGCATTGATTCTTCTGCATCCTAATCCATATAACCATTGTGATCACTCTGGAAATTATTAGTTCTTTATAATTAAGGCTTTTGTATATATATATATATTGGTTTTTCATGGAGCTGTACGTTATTTGTAAAGAGGCCTTTTTTCTTGCTTTGTTGTTCACATTACCAATGGACAACTGGAAGGAAAAAGGGTACATCACTTGTAGGGGTTTTCTTTTGATAGAGTTGGATCCAAGTATTTCTGGAATTAAAAAAACTATATAAAATGATATGGCAAAATTGTGAGCCTTAGCACTACAAAAAAAGACTTATCAAGATATTACTTAGGCCTTGTTTATCAATAGGCTATTTTAGCCAAAAAAGACCCACTACAAGATCACATCACTCTTTTATTTTTTTTTGTACATATTTTCATAAAAACTTAAAAAAAATTACTAAGATAGCCAATGTCACTAGCACGTCATTTATAGGAGTTTGAATTGTCTCCCGTCCACAAACTTTATTCAATTTTATGTGTTGATCGTCTATAAAAAAAAATTAGATTGATATGACAAATATATCCACATGTCCGTGTCATATCCATGTTGTGTCACATGACAAATATATCCACATGTCCGTGTCCTAGACAGAGCCTTCTTTTGTTGGTTGCTTTTGATAGAATTAATATTTGGTGTAAGGAGGTTTTTGGGAAGTTAAAAAGAACTCCAAAAATTATATCTTAAGAAGGATTGATGAGTTGGATAGTATTGAGTCTAGTGGAGGACTTGGTGGTGTCTCCTTGAGTTGTGGAACCATTAATTGAGTGTGGACTGTTCATTCATCTGGTCTGTGGCTATTGTGCCTCTCAAAGTTAAAGGGTCTGCATGGTTTGTGGCTCGCAAGAAGCTTAATACCAATGGCATGATTTAGGAAATGAGGCCTAATTGCCTTTTGCTTCCACAATGATGTGTCATATGTAAAAGGGGAGAGGAGACTATTGATCACTTGTTCTTGCATTGTGTCGTAGCTATGACTTTATGGCACAAATTCTTTTTAGTCTAAGAACCACATTCATTTTTAGGAAGGTGGCGTGCCCATGTCGGACACACAATTGGGGAACCCACACATCCATTTGTTTATATTTTAGTAGTTTATATGTCACAGTATTGTATACATTTATATATTGGTTGGTTTGTTGCAAGAAATGCTTATCATCGGCCTGGAAATCGTTTGCTTTGCAGTAAACTGAGACTGTAGAGCTTAGTAGCGTAGAATTACACACAAGACATTGACACAATTGGACACTCAACACAAATACAATGCACAATGAATCCTTTAGAAGGACAATATATGGAGAGGATACAGCACCATGTAAATATAAGGCTACTACATATATTACTTGTGTCTGTTGCACACTTGACTCGTGGTCACCCTGTGTATGATGTGAAACTTTTCACACTTCTCTGGGTGTATTTTTTTGTCCCTCCCTCCCCACCCACCAGGAAATGGAGAAAAAATTTAGCTTATATTTCATTAACCTTTTCATTTTCATTTTCCTTTCCAAATCCATGATATTAACACCACCCAAGTGTGGATACATCTTGAGGAGTTACCAAGAACTTTGATGTCCAAAATTGACCGTGTTTTTTGTAGGATGTTTATGCTACTTAGCTTTGGATAAACAGTTTCCTGTTTGCTTGGAGAGATTATTAGTTTCCTGTTGGGATATATTGGCTTTCCCTTGCATGTTCTGCATTGATTTTAAATGAATAATCTTAGGGATCATGAAATGCATCATGAAGATTTTTCATCCTTGATTAGTGTGATGTTTTATTGTATGTGTAATCCAAAGGTGGAAAATATTTCATGATCATCTTCATGATATTTTTTTCATGATCCATAGCATTACTCATTTTAAATTAGCGTTTCAATAATATATGATGCTTGAATTCAAAGAAAGAGAGGCTAATATTTCCTTTTCGTTTCCAAATCTCTATCCACATTCATAATCCAAACACAACCTTAGAAGAGATATCAGGCTGTGCTATGCAGGCAAGCTGGGAATTCATTTCCACATATTCATTGAGAAACTAAGACAATTTAGGCTTTGTGCAGTGGAACATGATGTATTGGAGAGAGAGATTGGAAGGCTGCGAGCGCTGTATCAGCAACAACAACAGCCACCGCAACAACAGCAACCATCTTCGGGCCATCGACGCACCAAAAGTAGGGACCTTGATTTCCAATTTGCAAACCTTTCTTTGAAACACAAGGATGCTAGTTCTGGTCATGACCCTATTTCAGGCCCACTTAACATTTGAACCATGTGATGTAGCTAGCAAGCCGTTTGTGCTGTGCCGTTCCGTGACTTTGCCTCAACTGATGTTTCCATGCCATTGACATATATTTGCAGTTCCCGCTCATGGTGCCTGCCCTCTTTGCTGAAGCTTTGCTTGTTTGACATCTTGCCTTTCTGTTTTTGCTTTTAATTTTTGTTTTTGGGTTTTTAATTAATACGTATGTGCACCTGGTAGTCATGCCAAGAACTTGTGTTTTTGGCGGGTTGACTCACCGGAGGTGGTGACTCGAACAGCTCGATCTTTGTTCATCTCCCCCTGTATGTTCCAGCTATTAAAATTCATAAATTTTCCTTATTTTATACTTTTCTTGGAATCTAGTTATGCTGCACACATTGTTGAGGCTGTACTTCTAAATGCATTGTGTTGTAAAATGTGTAATAAAAAGCTATGCTTCAGAAATTCTGTTTTATTCATGACATGATTGATGCCTTGAGTTTCCAGGTTGCCAGTTAGACTGTTGTGCTCTGTTTGTTATGAGCCTTTATTTATTTATTTTATTTCCCTTTTGGCTCAGAAAGGGTGGGTAGACTTAAACATTTATTGTATTGTCGTGATATTTTGGTATTTATGCGCATGTCCTCAAGAAATACGATTAAATGTTGTCATATGAAGTGCACAAGGCTTCTGTTTACAATATGGTTAGGGATGTAATGTAGCAACTCAATTTTAACGTTGGAACAAGGTAATTGACCGCTAAGGTGGACGTTGATAATTCTCTTCCCTTTCTTTGTTTTGGAACTTGTTCACCATTTGCAGTTTGGTATTGATAAATGCACTGTATGCTGATTCATAGGATTAATCTGTCCTTTTGAACCCCTTTTGTTTCCTTTATTTCTCTCCACTTCTGTCTCTTGGTTGATTTTTCATTGTCATTGTGTTCCTGAAGAACTGTGTTTTGGTGTGAAATATTTAGGGGTTTTCTGGACAAATATCTATCTGCATGATCTGATCTAGATCAAAACTTTAGAAAACATTATAAGTAAAATGCTAATCTAATAAAATAAAATAAAATGTGTACTTAAAAACTAGAATCAAAATATATATTTTTTAATTTTTCAAAACAATACTACAATTAACAATAATGAGGAAACAATTATGCTGAATGTAAATGGTGCACTGAGGCAGCCATTGTTTGGGAGCCTTGGGTAGTCATCTGGAGGGGGCATGACACAGTCATCACCATTGAAGGAAATTTTTCTTGGAAAAGCCCATCCTTCCCTGAAAGTGAAAATCCCTCTATCTTTGTGTAGTACAATCTCAGTTTGTATATTTCCGTTGTACCCTGATTGGAGTAACATGTCGTTGTAGTACTGAATACCGTAAAACATCCCCGTATCGTCTGGATAAATGAGGTTAGAAAGTGGAGGAACATGTAAGATTCTTTCTCACCAAACGCAAACATTCTTATAAAATAAAGGGAATAATCTTTAATCTTGATGCATTTCATAACCATCCATAGAACTTGAATGATCATCAAAATAAGTGAAACTAATAAAAAACGTGATAAATAGAGTATCAACCAACTTACTTAGGTCACCATATTGATTGAGTGCCTTATAGTTGAAGCTAAAAACTTCTGTCACACTTCGCATGTTGGGATGTAACACCACCAAGTTCCATTGGCTATAATTCTTTGCATAATTCAAGTTTGTCACTGTGATTTTGACCCGCCAGTACTGCGTGTAACTTACTTTAACGTGCCAGTGCACTTTTATTGGGCACATGTGTTGTGTACACTGCACTATTGGCTGTGGAGCTTCATTAGGCAATTGCAACACTGATGGTGAGTCACCGGGCCTGCGGTTATCAGTAAAAATAGTGAAATGGAAATTAAGATGGTTTTTAAAAACTGTATGAAATCAGTTGTTTTCAGATTAGAATCTCATTGTGATGTTCATTTTTTCTTTCGTTCATACTAGAACCATTGAACTTGGTAGATGCTGATTCCTATCTCAAAAGTGTTTTCTCCTTGATTTCTTTTCATGAGAAAATAGCCTGATAAAATGGGAACATGATTTAGAAAGCTGAGAAAGTTCTTTACGAGAATAAGGGGATTTACCTTACACATTTTGCTTCAGGTTGTCCTTGGCAGCGACAACTACAGAGAGGGCATGAAACGATGGTTTCATTGTAGAATGCAGACAAGGAAACACAGCAAGTTGGAGTCGGTGATGCGCGAAATTGAGAGTATGAACAAGTCACATTATATGTGGCTACAACAAACCGAAACAACAGAAGAACATAAGAAAGAAAAAGAAAGAGAAGAGTGTATAAAATAGAAGCTAAATTATGTTCACTTCTTCTAGTCAATGAAGGGGCGAAATTGGTGAATCCAACTTTTGCTCTTCCCAACTAGACCATTGTTATAGCATTAGAAATTACCAACTTAGTGTGAATGCTAGTGGACTTACCAAGAGCTTGAGTTTGTCGCCGGCCATTATCCTCAATAAACTTGCTCGGCGCAACCTCAACCGGATCTCCACAAGTATAACCAACAAGCCCAAGAGTGAAATTTCCCGGCATTGAAATATTTGTAGAGGTAGTGGAAGCACCAACATTCATCTGAAAAGCGGCGCCAAACAAGTTCGGGCCTTGTATAATGGACGATAATACCCCTCCTTTGCAGCAATTAGCAACTTGCTTATTGTAAGAAACTCCAGGCATAAGGTCAATAATAATTGGCTTCTTTTCACAACAATGAGGAAGTTGCTTTCCCCTGAAAGCTGAACAATTGCCTTGTTCAGTAGTTTCAGCACCCCACATATTCCAAATTACCTCATCGCCCTGCCATGTCCAACTTAGCCTCCAACCCGGTGGCTCGATATGTCGGTACATCTGGTAATTGAAAATGACTACTCTTACCTGCAAATATTGTATAGAATTTTTAATTGGAGCTTTGAGCCTGGTGGTGAGCTGAAAATAGAATGAATTTGGGATATGAATTTGGGTATGCAGGTTAAGGCCAACTAGCTTTTTTTGATGCGCTCAGGTCATGCCAGTTCTGAGGACCAAAACCTTCGACCCAAATAAAAAAATTATTTCAAAAGGTACATTACAAATAGAATATATGATATAAATTTAAATTTAATATGGGGATTGTAATAAAGTCTCTTGGATTCTAGGAATAAGGTTTTCAAAATATATTTGTTATTAAATATTATCAAAATATTTTGTAAAATCACTTCACTTTCTATATATATAAATTTTCATGCGTCATTGTGAATCTTATTATTATTTTTAAAATGTAATCAAACTTGAATTACTCGGAAAAAAAAAAAAAAAATGAATAAGGGTGCATCACATACATATAAATTATAACAAACAATAACTTACATCTTGTGTATCTTCATTCATTTGCATAACATCCCATTTGATAGTGATGTTTCCATTAGGATCCAATGGATCATACCCATCTGCATTCCCACAATCAAATGCAAAAAGTCTCATAGATTTTATGAAAAAATGTAAATTAAATCTATGATGTCACAAACAATTCTAATTTGCTCCAACAAAAACTGAAGTATTTGAAGAATACTCACAAGTTAGTGAAAGTGAACCGATGAGAGAGAAGGAAAACACAGTCAATACCAAGCAGATTGGCCTTTGATCCATAAACAAAAATGGGTTCCAATCCATTTCTCTGACTCTCATTCTCTCTCCTCAATCTTAAGTTCTGCTGTTTTGTGTTATTCCTTATATATAGAGAGAGATATATAAGAGGAGAGAGAGATAGAGAGAGACCATGCATTGCATAGTTACATGTATGGGTATGGGTGCATGGATAATCTCATCTCTCTTTCATTTTCTCTCTCCCTCTCTCTCTATATAAAGTATGAGAAAATTACACTTTTACCTTATAGTTTAACTTAAATTTCACATGCTATCATTTCAATTTAAACAATTTTGAAACTACATTATAAGTTTAGTTTTTATTTGGTCATTTTGTCCAAATAATCGTCAATTTTTTCTATATGCATTTGTAATAAAATCGTTAATTTTAACATTGAATTTGAACTCAAATTATTAAAATTAAAATTAATAAGACTAAAATAAAATTTGAAACAAATTACAATGATAAAAAGTGTAATTCACCAATATAAAATGTATATAAATGTAGATGTTTCTCTCTCTAAAACAAATAAATGAGAATTAAAGCTTCATTTTTGCCATATTTAGGTGATGAGAATGCGTCTTTGCGGGGATTGAGATCGGTTTTTGACCTCTTGCCACTAACATTTCAATGAAAAAATAATAAAAATTTTATATAAAAAATTAATCACAATAATGTAATAATAATATTTTTAACATAGAAATATAAAAACTATTATTTATTTTTTTTTATAACGATTAATTTTTGAACATATTATATGAGTTTGTAGGGAAGAAATTTTGAAATTTATAATAGGACATATTTAAATAATATGATAGGGATAATTCATGCGAGTAAAAATTATTTGTAAAATTTGTATAGTATTACTTATTTATTTATTTATAAATAATAAGCTATTTTAATAAGTTTTTGATTTGAAGTAAATAGGTACAAATCTGTGTATATATGTTTTTAGTATAATAATTTTGTTTGTATATTATTACTCTAAAAAAAATATTTAAAATTTAAAATGTATAAATAGATTATTCTAAGTATAACTCACACTATGACTAATTTGATTATTTTGGGTATTAATTTGTGAAACTGATTACTGTAGCTAACCCAAATCCAATCTTAAAAAAAAAATCTAAATCTTAAGTCTGCTTACTTAACTCAATATATATAAACTAATATTATTATTATTTTTTAAAGACTTTTAAATGAATTGGACCCTCTTAATAATTATTTGAATTTTGGTTACCAAAGTCTAATAGTAATATAAGTTTGGATCTTTTAATAACTTTTTCAATTTTTTTTTTTGGGATCAAATAACTGTTTCACTATTAGACATGAATATTTATGCTTGTCTTATATATATATATATATATATTTAAAGTTTATTATGTAATTATAGAATATAAATTAAAATTAATATTTTTAAATGGCTGGGCTGGGCTGGTCGGGGATGTTATAGAGTTCCTCGTTCCAATGGGTTAAAAAACTCAATTTATCTTGAGTTTATGGGCCAAATACTTTTTTAAAACAGTAAAGATATCAAACTGGACTGTGCTTTTGATTTTATGGGCCAAATACATTTAAAATGCTAAAAATATTGAACTGGACTGGGCGAATTAAACGGCCCACCTGGCACAGGGTTCAAGAATTGGGCTAAGGAGAGATGTGTGTTTGCTTGAATAATGGCTAAAATTTTTTAGATACGAATGTGATACAAATAAGATACAAAATTAAGGCTTGGGGTTTAAGTTTCAAGGTCACAGGTTCAATTTCCTCCCTCCGGATCAATTTCTTGGGCAAAACACAGTTGGTTAAGAGGTTGGACCTCAAGTTGTCTAATCAGCACTTGGTGTGGGTTCAATGCTTTCCCGCCGTGCGAGTCTTGACTTAAGTGGAGTTTGTCTTGGGAGGTCGGGGCAAGTTCCTAGGTTATAGTCTCCTCGCTCGGAACGGCTAACAGGACACCTTGGTGACCTCTGCAAGGGGCGCTGCCTTGGACCTGCTGGAGGGTAGGGAGGATTTTCCTGTAACAAAAAAAAAAAAAGAAAAAAAAAAAAAAAAGATACAAAATTAAGGTGGAGAGATGATTAATATATAACAAAAATAAAAAATAATAATTAGATTGAAGATTAATTTTTATGTTTTCAAAATAAGAAATTGGTAAATTTATCAAACAATAGCTTATAATTCATATTACAAAAAAAAAAAAAAAAAAAAATGCGATCATTGGTTGAAGATTAAAAATAAAACAAATTTATTGACTTGGTAAATAAAATACAACGTTAAAAGTACAATTTGAGTTTTATTTGACTTGCATTTTGAACTCATATATTTCACAAAATACAAATTCAAAATGAATCTAATCTCAATATGCCACATCATCAACAAAAACATTTAAGGTGATTAGGTGAATAGTGGACCTAATTTAATGACTATTACTATTATGTTATCTAAGAAGATATTTAATTTGACTAACGAAATGACCTTTGATAGAGTCGTGTAGAGAAAAAAGATTCATGTAATCGATCTTATTTGATGGGACTTAAGACTTTGTTTTGGTTTGGTTTGGTTTGGTTTGGGTTACTATTACATTATCTGTAAATTTTGGCTTTTATCGAATAAGTAAGGTAAATTTGCATTTAGCGTAGATGCCAAGTATGGATTAGGCTGTTCCAGTGTAGTAGCTAGTTAGAGATGATTTGGATTTTGTCACTTTGTTTATGAGATAAGGATTGCGAAGCGTTACACTTGAATTTGAGTTTTATTTTGATACTGGGGATTGTGGGGCTTTAGTTTACCAATCCCATTCCCTATTCCCTCCCACAATAAAAATAAAAATAAAAATAATAATAATAATAATGATTTTTTTGGGGGGGAGAAATATAGTTGAAAAAAAAAAATTCACATTCATAGTTAAAGTTTATAAACTTTAATTATTAAAGTCATATGAGTATGTAATTACTTTTAAAAATTACACTTGATTTATAATTTTTTATTTTTTTCAATGAAGCTCCAAATCACAGTATAGATGGATGCTCTTATCGCTTGACATAAAGAGATTGCTTGGTGCAATTTATTATAAGTTAAAAATTGATAATTAAAAAATAGAAGTTAAAAGTACTCGTCCCTTAGCTTTCAAATAATTAGTTTTTATTCAATTTATTCAAATTATTTCTCTCTAATACATTGTAAGCATAAATTATGCCAAATAATCTGATATAATCTCTTAAAATAAATAAATAAATAAATAAAAGTAGTTTAAATAAACTACGCCAAGCAACTTAAGAGAAATGTTGTCAATAGTGCTTTTTCCCTTTGGGCCATTTCAGATTTCAACACGGAGTCAAGTTTGCCACTTCGGGCCATATTTGGTGTAATTTATGGTGTTTTTATTTATTTATTTTTTAAAGATGTAAGTCAAATTATTTGATGTATCTTTTATTATAATTTATAGGACAATGATATACAAGCTTACTTTTTAAATTCATTTTTTAATATGTAAGTGATATGATTGGTTAATAATTAGAAAAGATATGAGAGAGAATAATGTCTTACATATTCTCATTGATTATCATATCTCTGAGCTTGAAAATTGAATATAATTTTTGGAATTGTATAGTAATACTCTAATTTATAAGACAAAAATAATTTATATAAACACAAGAAAACTAATTATTGAAAAGCACGAAAAATGATGCTTAACTTCTAGTTTTTGGTTTTTAATTTTTAACTTTCAAAACTTAAACAAAATAAACCCATAGTTTAGAATCCATAAACCCATAATTTAGAATCCATTAAAAAAAAAAAAAAAACATTTCAGATGAAGTCCCAATTGCTCAAAGCCCCAAGGCAATTGCTTAAATTGGGTTACTCAGTTTCAAAGTGATCCTCAAATCAAGAAGAAAAAAAAAAGTTTCAAAGTAATTCAATTGTGAAAGAAATTAATTATGTAATCCATAAAAAATTTTTGGTAACCTCCCTCACAACTCAAATATTTTAAAAGCCACTACATAGCTTAGAAATTTATTGAGCAAAAGATTTACTCGAGCCATCAAATTCATGTCAAAAAAAAAAAAAAAAAAAAAGAAAAGAAAATATAAGAAGGTAAATTTCACTAATCTCTATAAGAAAATTTAAATAAAAACAAGAAAATTGATGATAAATCCAATCTAAAAGAGTATAAGGCATTAGGTTTGGTAGATATTTTTTATTGGTGAAAAGTACACATTTTGTGAAATAATTTAGTGAGAAGTATCGAATGATATTTTGTTTCCAATTTTACCTCTTAACTTTTTTTTTATTTGTTTGACTTTTCGTTGACTATCTGTTCAAATATTTTGTCTATCGATTCAAATTTATATCTATCTGTTAAATTTTTTTTCCTTAAATTCTATCTATCTGTTCAAATTTTCTTATCTGTTAAAATAACAATTTCTTATTTGTTACTCAAATTTGAAAGCCCATTTTTCCTATCTGTTTGAAATTCACAAACTAATTTTTCTATCTGTTGGAATTATCCACTACTAGCAATCAAATATTACACAAAAATTCACAAATTATTCATAAACTAATTTTTATATTTGTTGAAATTATCCACCACTAGCAATCAATTATTATACAAAATTTCACAAATATTATTATTATCTGTTCAAATTTTGAACCAAACAACAACTAAAAAATAATAATCAACAACTAAAAAAAGAAAAAGAAAAAAAGTAGAGATCTGTTCTATTGAACAAATCGGCGGCCTTCTCCACAGATCCAGATCTATCACACAAATATGCACCATCACCATTCAAATTAAAAATAATCTATCAAAACATACAAATAAAAAAAAAAACATAGATCCAGATCGACATTTGTGTAACTTTAAGATATGAGAAAATGATAATCGATCTATATATTCTCAGAGAGAGAGAGAGAGAGAGAGAGAGAGAGAGAGAGAGTCTAGAAAAGAGACAACTCTAAATCTGATGTCAGCAACGACATATGAGGTGGAGCTGGAAAGGGCCAACAATGGAGGAGAGGTGGTGGTGGCGGAACTCACAGGTATAGAGAATGTTTGAAAAACCACGTCGTCAACATCGGTGGATATATGGTGGATGGTTGTGGCGAGTTCATGGCTGTCAGTGAGGATGGAACCCTAGACGCCTTGAGCAGCAGTGGTTCACGATGGCGGGCGATCGTGGCGTGGGTGGGGTGGAAAAGGGGTGGCAGTTTAGGGAGGGTATGAGAAGGGAGGGCGAGAGAGAGAGAGAGAGAATGTGTGTGTGTGTGTATGTGCGAGGGTTAGGGTTTGGTTCTAGAATGAGGTTAAACAAAATATATATACGAGATAGTTTGGTTATTTTGTTAGAAGTTGTCCTTATGAACAAAGAAAATCAGCACTGGACATTTGGACAAAATAATAATAATTTTAGACTTTTGACCCGAACACCCTAAAAACAACCACCACCTTAGTTAGAAATCTCTTGTTAAATAAGATATATTTTTCACAAGAATATTTTTTATATAAAAAAAGTCATCAATAATGATGTAACAGTAGCATTTTTAAAATTTGTGAGTTACAATATATCTAGCAAGTGTTTTAACTTAAAATGAAATGACTATAAAAGATTATATTCAAGAATTTTGTACACACAAAAAATAATTATTTGTATACATTACATTAAGAAGTATGGACATAGACAAACGACACAACATAGATACGATACCAACACATCAATTTTTTAAAAATGCAAAACACAGAACGTGAGAAGCACGTCCGAAACATATAATTTTATATATTTATTATATATCATATATATGAATATATCATTAAAAGATAATAAAAAATATAATAGAACACTTATTTTATAAATTTACATTATTTTTTCTTTCATTATTGTATCCTAAGTTATCTAGTTTATGTTGGAACAATCTTCTGTGTAAATAAATAAGTTGAAACCAAAATGAACAAATAAAATAAATTACTTACAGAATTTGTTTACCGAAATGAGTAAGTACAAAATTAGATCAAGTCGAGTGTGTGACACTCTATCCTTAAGACAGATTCGTCCCGCTTCGGTGCTTACGGATAAAAGGCATTTATCTCTTAAGATATAATGATCTACACAAATTGTAGTAGCACTCCAAACAATTTGTACGGCGAATTAGAACCTGTGTTCTATACTCTCTGAAGTTTTCTCTAAAATTAGTATGTAGAATAATGCAAAGAGAGCACAAAGGAAAGCAAGAAAAAATGAATTTCGAAATGAGAAAGCTGCTGGAAATGTCCTGGTATTTATAAGGTTGAACAGGTATGAAATTTAAACCCGAACAGATCTATTTTTGAATGAACAGCTACAGTTACTGTTTGAACAGATAACTGCTGGCAGTTTCAATATGCTAGAAATTGCTAGCAGTTACCTATCCTGGAAAAACCGAATCTGTTTAGTCTGTTTGAACCTGCTGGAACTTGGACTGAAGGACTATTTTGGACAGAAAATTTCGTTCAGGAAAATTAATTTTTCCCGCAAGATTTTTTTGGAAAAAATTCAAATAAATTTTTGTCCAAAAAATTAATATTAGAATCGACCTGATCCACAACCCAGACCCGCGCTCGGTACAGCCGGTCGGCGGCGGGGGTGGCGCACGCTCACATGTGTGGTGGTTTGAGCCAAGGTTCACTTTGTCTATAACTCCTCCCTTCTACAAACTTGAGGTGCCCCTTGGGGCCCAACCCAAGTGTTGCCACCTAGAATTTATATACACACATAAGTTCTCTTAAGTTTCCAATGTGGGACAAGCCTTACAAGGAAACCCACATTTTATTTTTTATTTGTCCATTCCATGAACCCGAAAATGACTTCAACTTCCCATTCACTCATAAATGGTTTTGATGAACCGTCTTCACCGTGTGATTTGCCATGCAGCAAGGAACACGTCACCTCTTGGACCTACCCCAAAAGACGTGTGGGTCCCACTCAAATTTGTCCCAAATTAATCCTATAAAAAACCATATTTTTCCAATAGTTTAAACTTATAAATAGTTTCATATGTGTCTAATTGGTGAATACATGTGTTTAATCAAAGGATACAAATGTCTTAAAGTTGTCGGATCTAAAAAACTTTTTAAAAAATAGGACACGTTTTGACGCATGTTAGACACGTATTATGAAGTGTCCAATGAATGTTAGTGTTTGACATGGACACAACACAAACACGACACAGATACGTCACATTCTTATAAGTGTCTTTGCTTCTTAAACTTTACATTACATGTTAAATAAAAATGAAATAGAATTTTTCATTTTTATAGAAACAATACTCTTACATAATTTAATTTATGCGAAAGAGGTCACGAGAATAGTGTGACGTTGATGTAGAACAAAATTCTATAATTTTTATATTTGTTAATTTTTTTATTTTGGAATTAGATTTTGACAATGATTTTAAATAGTTTAGAATTTTAGTTTCTTATTCTCTCAGGTTTCCTAATTTGTGTTGATTTAAGTTTCCTAGTTTATTTTAGAATTACTTTTCTTACAAGTATTAAGTTTAGTTTATTATAAATAAGCCTACGAGCATAAGTAATGGATTCATTCAATCAATAAGCCTACGAGCATATGTAATGGATTCATTCAATCAATAATATTTTAAAGAGTTTTTCTTCTATCTTCCTCGTGGATTCAATGGTGTTCTTGTGGATTCAATAATTCTCATCGACTAGAACGATATCTAGTCTCGTATGATTTATTTCACTACATCAAGTGGTATCAGATCAAGGTTTTTCTTGGCTCAATGTCATTCATCGAAGGAGGAAGCATAAGCTCTATTGACGATGAGCGTAGAGAAAGATCTAATAGGATTCGAGTCAAGGGACTTGCCCAAGGCCAACCTATTAGTCACAACGTTAATAGGAACCGCGCTATGGGATTTGCCCAAGGCCAACCTATTAACCACAACATCTTGAGACAATCTTCTCGTTATCAATACGATAGTGAGGATGAATCTGAAGATGAGTTATTTGAGGATTATGCTGAATACCAGTCGGTAAGGCAACAACGAAGATTCAATAATGTGTTTAATAGCAATAATTGCATCAATCATGACTTTTCAGATTATCAAGTACAACCAGAAATTCCTTATTTTAATGCTTCTTATCATGCTGAGGATTTTATTTATTGGTTTCACAAAGTTGACAATTTCCTTGAGTGTATGGAAATCTCTGAAGAAAAGCAAGCCAAATATGTCACACGTAAGTTACAAGGTTATGTTTCTATATGGTGGAAACAATTGTAGTGTGATCGAAGGCGACAATACAAACAACCTATTAGGACGTGGCATAAGATGATGAAGTTGATGAGTTCTAGATTCCTTCAGTCAAATCATGGGCAAATATTGTATGAACAATATCAAAGAAAGCTTAAATCGAAACAATTGTTCCAGAGTAATTTTGCTTCATAATATTCTTCACAATTCAATAATTATTATGCAATTGTGGATATAGATTATTCGAGGAACATGACTATGGTTCTGTCAAGTTTGGGTCAATTAAGTCTTGTAGGTCAACAAATTTGTTACGCTTCACCACACATTGAAGAAGAAAAGATTTTGAGTATCTTAATGTTTGAAATTTTTGAAGACCCAAACAGACATTCAATTGAAGTAGAAAATCAAGTTGATTTCAACAACGGTGAGAACGTTGAAATTGATGAAAGAGAGGTCACTGAAATCACTTTGATCAAGAAGTTTAAAGAAGACGATGAAGACGTGAAGCAAGAGAAAAACGTTGAAGTTAACCAAGAGCTTCTAATGACAGAACTATTATATCTTGATTATTATGATGGTGTTATGAGATTGTAAAAGAAGGAGATCAAGTTGAACACAATGAAAAAGAAGAAACAAAAGATGAGGTAATAAAGTTGACATATGCACTAGAGAAGTTGATTGAGGATGCAATTGATGTTCGAAAGATGATAATTGAATATCCAACTAAATTTAAGACAGAGCAAAGTCTAGAGAGTATCCAACATCAACATAAAATATACTTTATTGATTTTCTTGGTGTGGAGCAATTTAATTTGATTTTCAATGCTTGTCTAATTAATCTTGTCAACTAGTTGAAGCATATAGTGAAAAACTTTTAGAAAGAACTTTTCTATATACAACTTTTGAAAAATGGGCAAACAACTAAAATATTCAAAATATCTCTTTATTTGGCATGGAAGATGACAGATCTCTAGTTTGAACTCGAGGACAAGTTCTTTTAAAGAAGAGGAGTATGATGTAGAACAAAATTTTATGATTTTTATATTTCTTAATTTTATTATTTTGGAATTATATTTTGACAAGGATTTTAAATAGTTTAGAATTTTAGTTTCCTATTCTCTTAGGTTTTCTAATTTGTGTTGATATAAATTTCCTAGTTTATTTTAAAATTATATTTCCTACTAGTATTAGGTTTAGTTTATTATAAATAAGCCTACAAGCATATGTAATGGATTCATTCAATCAATAATATTTTAAAGAGTTTTTCTTCTATCTTCCTTGTGAATTTAAGAGTGTTCTTGTATATTCAAGAATTCTCGTCTACTAGAATGGATATCTAGTCTCGTGTGATTTATTCCGCTGCACCAGACGTAGTCTTTTTGTAATAGCAATGTGACTGAGAAGAGTTTACTGAATTTGAAATATTTGTATTAAATTCATAATGAGTGTAATCCCATATTACACTAATTCAAATTAACATCTTACTGTCAAAATTTGAATATTTTAAAGCATTTTTGAATTTCTGTTTTGAGTAGGTAATATTTTTATTTTTTATAATAAAATCCATCTTAACTGTTATTTTTTTGGAAGAGAAATACTGATATCGAACAACATTATTCTATACAAAAGTTTTGCATATAGGGTCTCACTACTAATCCTGGGACCAAAAAATAAAATAAAATAAAAAAGTGAACAATGTAACACATTTTTTTACTAATTTTAAAATACTTTATAATTTATTTCAAATTTTTTCTCTTTAACCATTTTCAATTTTCAAAATACTTTTACACATTCAAATACTAATGGTCAAGCACTTAATTAGCATTTACCACTTATATATATACATATTCCACACACACACACATATATATATATATGTATGTATATACATTTTTTGGAATATGCTATATTTATTTATTTTATTTTGTTTATTATATTTTCTTACATTTAGACACAAGTTAGTAAATTCTATATCCATTTATTAATGTGGATTTCATTACATTTGAGTGCTTGGAAAGAGGGTTTTTTTTTTTGGTTTTTTTGACTAAAATAACACTAAAAGGCAAAATAAGTTAAAATAATTAATAAGACAAAATATCCCATCAAATTCATAACTATTTCACTTTTTGCTCTCACAAACATTCCATACAACTATAAAAAAAATTTAATTATTTTTCCAAACACAACTATTTTAATCAGACTAAAATAATCAACTATTAAAATAGCCAACTCTCCCAACGGGCCCATTATATCTAATGGGTCGGTTTTGCCCTGATATTGTTCTGTATTTATCTCATTGATTGATGGTAATTCCCTTGATAATATGTCAATAAATTTATTTCTTAATCAAAAGAAAAAATAAATAAAATGAGATTACGTATTACTCATTTATTTTTATTAACATTATATTTATTTATTAAAGTATTGCAGGAATTAGCGAAGTGTAATCATTTTCTACACCCTATTAAATATTGTGTAGAACCCACTTTCATCTTTGTAACTTGGAAAATTATTTTTTTGCTTTTAGGACAAGTTGACGTGGTACTTTAACTTAATTTTTATTGTTTGAAATAATGGGACCTATCATCTTTTTATCTTATTTTAGGAGATAATTACAAAAATGTCTCTTAATAAATGATGTGAAACAATACTAGACTATTAAAAAATTAACTCACCCTTGAAAAATAAAATAATTTTTTTTGGTGAATAAAATACAATAAGAAATTAAGAAATTATTTGATGATTTTCAAGTATTTAAGCACGTTTAGTTTTAATTAATAAAATTCAATTTCAACAAGAGTAAGAGTAAATAGTAAGAGTAAATATCCAAAAGTTAGATTTACTTTTCAAATTTAGTAATGTTATAGTATATTAAAATATTTAAGATGATAATTTTTTTTATATCTTCTGTGATCATCTATTTGATACATCATTGAATTTGTAAAGCGGATTTATATATCAAAATACAATTAAAAAAAAATTAGCAATTAAGATAGAGACAAGAGTTTAGGTCCAAATGGCGATGGTTTTGTGAAAATCACACGTGAAGGAGCATCTCTGTCCACTTGAAGACAGTTTATAAGCACAAGCACTCTTGCTAAACCAATCCACACCATCATCTCTGTCTCTCTCTCTGTCTCTCTTCGTTTTTCATGGCAACCAACAAAAACAACTGTGGTGGTTCTAGTGATGGCTGTGATAGAAATGAAAGTGAGGATACCAGGCGTAAGTGTAGAGAGTTGTTGTTTAGCCATTCGGTAACAGTAAACTTCTCTGCCGTAGATTCATGTCCTGTTTTTTTTACCCAAGCCTCACTGTAGACCGTCCGAACTCGCTCCGCACGCAAGGGCGCGAATTGGGTTCTAGCTACTACAGTTCGGACTCCTATCACAGTTCTACATCTAATCTCACAAAGTGCAATGTAAGACTGATAAATCACCAAAGAGTCCAAATCCGGAAAATCGTTTTGGAAAATTGATTTTAAACAAAAAGCACCAAACATGGACTACTTTGCCAGATTTCAGAGTCGCCACTTAAATATTTTATTTTGGGAAATTTAGGAAACCCTGACTCGTGCCTAAGGCCACGTGTCCGTCATCACCAAAGTTGCCTCGGCTCGGGAACTTGGGTACGAAGGGGGGGAAGGTCATGAAATGAGCACCCCCGCTCGCCCGATCAAAGGATCGGCCTCTACTAAACATGATATGTTATTTTGAAAACATATGTGCTCTTATTCCGGTTTATTAGCTAACCTTACTATGTGATGCGCACAGCATACAAGTATAGACTCAATCATGCGGATTGGAACAAAACAACTCATGTTTGTTTTTGAAAGTACTACTCGCAAGTAGGCTAAAGCGCGGATTTGCCACCCTCAAGTGGGCTTAGAAAAACATGATTTTGCCACTCCGCAAAGTGGGCTTAAAACTCACAATCATCGAGTTGTTCCAATTCAGGCAATCAAACCTTCATCCACAGGCATTCATACAGTTTAGCATTTAAGCAAATAGCCTCATAGCAAGCCTGCTGTCATGGCAACACTCACACTCATGCAAGGATGCTAAAGCATAAACACTTACAGTGTACTCCGAGCCAAAACAGAAGCTAGTTAGAAATATGCATGATCCTAGCTATGTTAAGATGCCTAATGCAACACATGCAAAAATGCAACTAAAATAGGTTCGGCTATTCTAAGATAGCATATGAATGCAACACTCGATAACATGCTTTGAAACACGTATTCAAGAAAGTGTATTGAAATACAATGCAGTTTGAATGATGCGCCGAGCCCGGTGCATGCAATACAAATGAATGATGCACGCATGCAAAGCATAAGTATGCTAACTGAAACATGCCCTAAAACTAACCATCGAAAGTTGAAAAGTAAAAGCGAGAAAGAAATGGGATTGGAAGACATGCATCACACACACGCACACTTATTACAACATTTGCCCTCTTGACGGAAGGTTCGAATAATAAGCTAACTAGCTACGCTAATTAAACTAATTATTACAAACCAAAACTAATTAATTATTCCTAGTTAACTAATTATTACAAAACAAATCGATTAATTAAGCACATTAACTAATTAAGTACAAAACCGACGAATTAGCAAACTAAGTAAAGCAGCTAAAGCAGTTAAAAGAGGTCCTCGGGCGAGGGGTGCATGCATGCTCGATCGCCTCGCTTGGAAATCCATTGCTATGCCCAGAATTGCCTTTGTTTGCATTTGATTTGATCTCTTCAGATTGCTTCTGCTCCAACATGGAGACCTCCTGGTGGGCTGCTGACCAAAAAAGGAGGCTGTAGACCAGAAAAAAATGGTTATAGACCAGAAAAAGTGGTCAGTCGACCACCCCTACTGGTCGGTCGACCAGTTGATTTGCTAAGCTCCAGTTTTGCTGCAACAGAGAACAATAAGGGGCATAACAGTGTATTTGCAAGATATGTGTGTACAACCACCCTCCCTATCATTTCTCAAGCTCAAGGGAGTGCGGTACTCGACTCTCGGGCCACCAACCGAGCATCGCAATGCACGATGGCCGAGAAGCCAAGTTTGCACAAGTCAATGTCAATGAATGCACAAATAACACATAAGGGCCTCCACCTCTATCATGCTTGATCAAGAGGGTCGGCGACCAAGAAATGATACAGATTTCATCACTTTGAGTATGAAACGTGCGACATTCCTCGTGTTTGGATTAACGTCCAATCCAAACACATGCAACGCAAACAAGATGATCAACCTTCAATGCTAAAGTGACATGCGCAAGACTCTATCATGTAAGCAATGCATGCATGGCATGTTTAAAAGCTAAGTGTAGACGTCCCCGAACATCCCGGGAGAAATCCCATTTTGTTCTTTTGGGCTCACTACAGTTCGGACTCAAATGTCACAGTTCTTAATCTGATCTCACAAAGTGCAATGCGAGATTGATAAATCACCAAAGAATCCAAATCCGGCAAATCGTTTTGAAAAACTGCTTTTTAGTAAGAAGTGCCAAACATGGACTGCTTTGCCAGATACAGAGTCGCCACCTAAATGTTTTATTTTGGAAAATTTTGGAAACCCTGACTCGTGCCTAAGGCCACGTATTCGTCATCACTAAAGTTGCCTCGGCTCGGGAACTTGGGTACGATTGGGGAAGGTCATTTCATGAGCACCCCCGCTCGCCCGATCAAAGATCGGCCACTACTAAGCATGATATTCTTGTTTTTGAAAACACATGTGCTTTTATTCCGGTTTATTAGCCTAGAATTACTATGTGATGCGCACAGCATACAAGTATAGATTGGGTCGCCTGAATTGGAACAAAACATCTCATGTTCATTTTGAAAACGGTTTGCTACTCGCGAGTAGGCTAAAATACAGGTTTTGCCACCCTCAGGTGGGCTTAAGAAACAGGGTGATTTGCCACTCTCAAGTGGGCTTAAAATTCGCAATCGATGAATTGTTCCAATCCAAATAACCCAACCTTTACCCACAGGCATTCAAGCAGTTATATCACATAAGCAAATAGCCTCATGGTAAGCATGCTATCATGGCAGTCACTCACACACATGCAAGGATGCTAAAGCATAAACACTTACCGAGTACTCCAAGCCAAAACAGGAACTAGTTAGTAATCAATGCATGATCCTAGTTCATGTTAAGATAGCTAATGCAACACATGCAAAATGCAACTAAGATAGGCTCGGCTATTCTACAATGGCATGTGAAATGCAACACTTAACATGTATTCAACTCATAATTGAAATACAATGCAGTTAGTATGATGCGCTAAGCCCGGTGCATGCAAGACAGATGAATGGATGCAAACATGAGAGCATAAGTATGCTAATTGAAACGTGCCTTAAACTAACCATCATAAGTTAGTAAATAAAAGGAAGAAAGACGTGAGGTTGGAAGACATGCATCACACACACGCACACTTATTACAACATTGCCCTCTCTCGGAGGGTCTGAATAAATATTACACAACCAAAATGAATAACTAATTACAGCTAATTATTACACAACATTAATTAATTAACAAATTAACTAATAAAGAGAATAAACTAGCATGCAATGCTATATGAAATGGACTGCCTCAGCTCTGCTCGGAATGATGAAGGATGCATGCATGCTCGAGTCGCCTTGTCGGGAAATCCATCGCGATGCCCCGATTTGCCTCTATTTGCAACTGGTCCCAGAACACTGTACAAAGCTCCAGAAGGCTGCTGACCAGGTTTTGCTGCTGGTTTTCGGTTTTGCTGCAACAGAGAGCGAGAAAGGGGCATGGCAAAGTATTTTCAACATATGTGTGCATGACCACTCTCCCCATCATTGCATAAGCTCTAGGGGGTGTAATCCTCGATCCTCGTGCCACCAATCACGCATCTCGATGCATGATGGCCGAGGGGTCGGCTTGCACGACTCGATGTAAAATGAATGCACATAAAAACACAAAAAGGCCTAAACTCCATCATGGGTAATCCGGAGTATCGGTGACCGAGAATCGAGGCACGTTTCGTCACTTGAAGTACGAAACGTCCCTCGTTTCCCGTGTTTGGACTAAACCCTATTCCAAACACAATGCAACAAACATGGCATACACAATATGACTAGCATGCGACCTTAAACGCAATGCAACCTAATCATGCTAGCATGCGAGGGATGATATGCAAACATGCAACTAGCATACACAATGCTATGAACTAAGAATGGCATACTCAATGCACATGAACTATATGGCATACACAATGCACATACGAAGATGGACATGCATGGAGACATGAACAAGGCATACACAATGCGACGATCAAGCATGCGACAACATGGATATGGCATACATAATGCACGATGGACTTAAACTAAAATGAATGGGCCTCAGCCATACTCAAATCAGTGGCCATACATGATGAAATGAGGCAACCAAAATACATGCAAACATGCACAAATGCAAGGGACCAAACCTAAGGCACCGAATGCAATTCTACCGAAGCATGGCAAGTATGAAATATGGCATACAATGGCACATTTTTCAGCTCTGAAATGACATGCAAGATGGTCCTGAAACGTGCAAACACCTCACATAATGCATACTAGATGGCTCGGATATCGAAACTAGTGAAGTGCATTACACTAGAGGTATGCAAAGCAATGCACAAATGACCAAACTAACCCCAAACAGTCCCTATGCAGGCCCAAAATAGTAGGAAAATGGACTAAAATGATGGCTCGAAAGGCATGGAAATGAAGCTCATGTAATGGCCCATAAATGAGGTATTTAAGCACGACTCTCAAACACATTTAAAGAGTGGAAAACATGGGAATATGGCACAAGTATAGGCTCTAAAATGACATGCTCAATGACCCCAAAACATGAAAACACCACCACTCAAGCATGCAAGAAGCTTCAAAACTCAAAGCTAGGCATGGGCATTACACTACAAGCATGCATAGAAAGCATCATTCAACCATGGGACCTCAAAACAGAGCTAAGGCAGTCGAAAACATGTACAAAATCAGTTTAAGGCATGGCCAAAAAGTGCTGGAATCAAAGGCCAAAATAGCATGCAATGTAAGCTAGTAAAGAGGATTTGCACTACAAGCATGTGAGGCAATCAAGAGGCCACTAAACCAGCAAAATTCAGAGGTATGCCATGCCAAATAAAGCCCAAAAATCCACTGAAACATGGTTAATGCATGCAAGAATGAGATGCCCCTTTGATAGGCTACAAAGAGGGTTGTTCTACACATGCAAAATGGACATCCAATATGGAAAAACAAGCTCTGGACAGAGCCTATGCAGGTCCTAAAACTCACTGAAAAAGGCATGAAACATGGCTTGGAAGCATGAAAATAAGGGCTCCTTTGTTAGGCCAAATATGCTAGGAAACAAAACAAGGAGAGAGAGGGTCACCCCTCTCTCATTTTGGCACTTAAAACAGCATGCTAGCCACTGAAAATCCACTGGATTTCAGTGGCTAGAAGGCCAAACAAAGGTCAATGCAAAGGCCCTAATGCATGGCTCAAAATGAGGCAAAATGAGGCATGCAAGGGGGTAGATGACCCCCAACAGAAAAATGATCTTAAACAAACATGTTAAGGACCTCAAAATAAGACTTTTTTCAGTTTATGATAAAGCTCAAATATTCTTTCAAGTATAGCTAAAAGATGAAGCAAAATAAAGCCTAAAAGAGGGAATAGGGTGTTACCCTTGTAGCTCAGCAACTCCAGCAGCTTATGGACCAAAAATGCAGCTCCTTAGGACCTCTCAAGACCCTCCAAGAATCTTAGGTTGGTGTTGGAGGTGTTAGGCCAAGAGGTAGTGTACAAAGGGGCAAGAACTTAGCACTTTTGAGACCGAAATAGAGATATAGAGAGGGAGGTATATGCGTATGCCTTAGGGAAATTCTGAACCTTCTACAAGGAAGGGGAGGCCTTCCTTTATAGAACAAGGAGTCTAAATCTTCTCAAAGAAGCTTCAAACCAAGGGCAAAGATCCTCCATACACGTGTATGGAGGATCAAGTCTATGCTTTCCAACTGGCATAGCTGGCAAGCATTCAGGGAGACAGAACTGCAGAGAGCTGGCTGACCAGTTCAAAAGGGTCAAGGTGGTCGGCAGCCTCCTAGGGTGGTCTCCACACTCAATGCAAGCAAGTGGTGGTATGGGAGACCAGTAAATGTGACCCAAAAACCAAAAAAACCAGCTTCCCGACAAGAAAACCTGAAAATCGACAAGCGCGGGGGGGGGGGGGGAAGTGGTCTCCAAGGAGAAAAGGTGGTCTCCCACCCTTGTACCACCTCCCAAACAATGAAAATAGGGTCCATGCCAAAAATGGACCAACACCGATGCAAAACGAGGGTTCGGGGGTCAAAACGCGTAGCTGGGTGCCCCGAAAACAGGCTATTGAGCACCGAAGGTGGCGTATGACCACAAAGGTGGTCTCTTGGGCCACAGTGTCCCTCTAGACAGAGGAAACAAGGCGTGTGCCAAAAACCGGAGGAAACGGAGAATGTTAAGCAGTCCCGAACCGAGGCGCACGACCGACGGCTCTGAAAACCAGAAACTGGTCTCCAAACGAGAACAGTGGTCTACGACCACGAAAAGTAGCCTACGGCCACTGAGAGATGGTCTATGAGACCTCTCCCTCCCTTGGGGAAGAGAAAACAGAACCTGATTCGCAAATCGAGGCAAAGCACAAAAGGATCCCGAGGTTCGGGGGTAAGGCTCTCAGCCAAAACTCCGAAACCTCAGAATGAGCATGATATGCGCGATCACCGAGCGCTCAACCGATGACGTCTGAGTCTTAAGGTCGGTCAAAAATGGGGTGTCTACACTAAGGCATCAAAGCTAATGAAACATATTACACATGAGGCATGCACTATCAATCTCAAATGGTCAAACCAACCCTGGACAGAGGTCAAACATGCCGAAACAGTGGTTGAAATATGTTAAGATCAAGGCATATAACACAAGGAGAACAGGCTCATTTGATGGCTCATTAACAATGCACAAAGACACAACTCTCAAAAGCTCTCAAGGAATGAAAGAAGTGAGAACATGACACACATATATGCTCTGAAATAACATGTTAAACGATGCCCAAACATGCAACCATCACAAATATAGCATAGTAGGGTGCTCAAAACTCAAGACTAGCTAAGGTACTTGCACCATAGCCATATCAAGCAAGCCCCAAAGGGCCAAGATGACTCAAAATAGTCCCAAGGCAGGTCAAAACAATGCCAAAACATGTATGAAGTAGAGTTAACACATGCTAGAATGGGAGGCATAAAGCATGACTCATGCAAGGACAATGAGTGAGATTACACTACACATACCAAAACCAAGCATGAGGTGACTTCACCAACAAAAATCAGAGTTGTAACATGGTAAAATAACACCAAAAACATGCTGAGATGGTAGCCCAAAAGCTTAGGCAAGCATGCATACATATTGGCTCATAAGTGAAGCATAAGGCTCAACCCTCAAACACAACAAAGGGATGATAAATGTGAGAATATGGCAGAGGTATATGGTCTGAAATAACATGCCAAATGATGCCATGCCATGCAAAAAGCTCAAATATGACATGCTAGAGGTCTCAAAGCTTAAGGCTAGCAAAGCCAAATGAACTATAGCTATGCAAAGCCAAGCATGCATGACCAAAACTACTCAAATCAGACCTAAAGCATGTTAAATCAAAGCCAAAAATATGCTGGAGTAAAGCATACACATACTAGATCAATAGGCCAAAACACCAAACAAGCTAGGCTAGTGAACAAGCTTGCACTACAAGTGCATAAACCATGCAAGAGGTGACTTTGTCGACCAAAATCAGAGCTAAGGCATGCCAAAATATGAGTAAAAGCCTGCTGGAGTGGAGCCAAAAGCATGCTAAAATGGTGGTCCAAAGCACAGAGTATGTTAGGCTAACTAAGAGGATTGCATTACAAGTACATGAAGCATGTAAGAAGCAACCAAAACAACCCAAAATAGAGTTATATCATGTTAGAATAAGGCCTAAAACATGCTAAGATAGAGCCTTATGAAGGTAGAAAAGCATGCCAAAGTGTTCAGCCAACAACACATGCAAACAAAACACAAAGGGAGGGGGGGGACCACCCCCATCCATTTTGGGTCTCAAAACCCACTTTCCACCACTGAAATTCCTCTGGAATTCAGTGGTTAAAAGGCCAAAATAAGGTGGTTTGAAAGGCCTTAAGAGATAGAACAAAGCAAAGGAAAATAAGCCAACAAAGGGGGTAAGCCACCCCTAACTCAAACAAAGCCTCAAACAAACATTTCAAACACTTAGAAACAAGATTTTTTTGCAGTTGAAAGTAAGGCCTAAAAGAGCATGCAAGGATGGCCAAATACTTAAGCAAAACAAGGCTTAAAGAGGGTAACTACTCACCCTTGAAGAACAACTTCAAAACCAGCCACTTCTGAGGCAAAACCAAGCCAAAATCACTCAAATCCAACCTCCAAGAACCTCACCTCAAGAGTGAAAGTGTTTCACTAGGTGTTTTAGTGCAAAAGTGTGAAGAAAACTCACTTTAAGGCACAAAATACACAAATATAGAGAGAGAGAGGGAGAATTAGAGAGAGAGAGGGATATGTTTAGCCCCAATCAAATTTTTGAACCTTGAACAAGGGGGAGGAAGCTCTCCTTATATAGAATTTCTTGCCTCAAGCTTGTTAGACAAGCTAGAGGCTTGGTGCAATCCCTCCATACAAGTGTATGGAGGTTGCCTTCTGTGCCCAACAGCTGGCACAGCTGGCAAGGAAAATATCTGTAGAAAGTGCAGAAATGCTGCCGACCAGTTAAAGTGGTTGACCGACCACCCCCCCTAGTCGACCGACCACCTCAAGTGGTCTACAGGGGAGAAAATTGGTCGGCAAGGGAGAAAAAGGGTCTACAAAGAGAGGAGAAGGTGGTGGCATGCTGCCGACCACCTTAGGTGGTCTACAGACCACCCACCCTAGCTAATTGACCACCAAAAGTGGTCTATAAGGAAGAAAAGTGGTCTATAGGGGAGAAAACTGGTCTACACCCCTGTTTCACCCTCCAGGCAAGGGGTAACAAGGTTTGGTTCAAAACAAACCAAAAAGGAAGAAAGACAAGAGTCCGCAGGACAAGGCACTCAGCCGGAAGCCCCGAAAACTAGTCTACGGGCCACTACAAGTGGCCGACGAGAGGGAAAGGTAGCCTACGGCGACAAAAAGTGGCCTATAGGCCTTTGTTTCCCTTTAGGCAAAGGCAGCAAGGCATGGTCCAAAAACCAGGCCAAGAGGAGAAAGTTAAGAGGTCCCGAGACAAGGCGCTCAGCCGAAGGCTCCGGAAACTCAAAACGAGCACAAACATGCACAATCACCGAGTGCACAGACGATGACGTCTGAGTCTTAAGGTCGGTCAAAAATGGGGTGTCTACACTCATGCAACACTCCCAAGTCCGTCTTCTGCTCTTTGTGTGGTTGTCATCGCAATGCCCACAAGATCAATGATGTTCTTGTTCACCCCCCTCCTCCTCCTTCTCCTTCTGTATCTCGTCTTCGCTTCTACTTCTGCCACCCCCGCCCCCGTCCCCGCCCCTAGGAAACACTGCCACCACCACTTCCACCCCCATCTCTGCCTCGCTCTGGTAGCCAAACAACACCACCATCTCCACTTTGCTCAGTCTTTCCAGCGAAGAGGTCCCGCAAGGCCCCTCACAGATATGACCCCTTTCTTTCACCACCATCTTGGCATCGCTCTGGCCTCTCAACGAAGAGGCCTGCAAGGCCCCTCGCAAATATGATATCTCTTCTTTACCACCATCTTGGCGTTACTCGGAGAGGCCTCACAAGGCCCCCCGTAGACTTGGCTACACTTCTTCACCACCTTCTCTACCTCACTCTATTGGCCAAACTAAGCAGGTCCACAAGTCCCCCCCACAAACTTGACTCCCCTTCTCCTCCACCACCACCACCACCACCATCTTTGACTCGCTCTGGTCTCTCGGTGAAGTAGGTCTACAAAGTCCTCCGCAAACTTGACCCCTCTCCTCCACTACCACCATCACCATCTCAGTCTCATTCTAGTCAGGGGAAGCGGGTCTAGAAGGCCTTTCACAAATCTGGCCTCCCTCCTCTGCGACCATCACTATCACCAGAGCCAAAACTCAAGCTAGCTGCTGATGTATAGCAAGAAAACAAGAAAAAGGAGAAGCAGCTGGCTGTTGATAAGGAGCACCAAAAGAAGAAAAAGAAGAAGCTGGAGCAGGCTGTTGATGGGGAGCAGCAAGAGTGGAAAAAGAAGAACAAGAAGCGAAACCTGGTTGCTGATGGGAAGCCCGCTGCTAATGGACAGGACAAAAACAAGAAAAAGGAGAACTTGAACCCGAACCCTAATTCGGTTGGTGATGGCAAGAAAGAGAAAAAAAACAAAAAGCCAAAGATGAAGTTCACGGAGGAACAAAAAGGCAAAATGAGAAATTTTGCTGATGAGTTGGGTTGGAGACCGATGAGGTACCACCACAAAGCCTTTATAAGCTTCTATTAAGAAATGAAAATAGAGCCACAGGTCTATAAGATTTGGATCACCAACAACCGCGGCAGCTATATGCAGACTGCCAGAGGTGAACTGTCCTCTTCATCTACTCCAAACATGAACAAGAACTAAATTAGGGTTTCTATGTCTGGTCTGTTTTGTTTGCTTTCATTTAAAAAGTTCAATCGAGTTTGTGTGTTTTAGGGTTTGTTTTGTTTTATTTTTATGGTGTCTTTTAGCTTAACTGTGTTTGAACTTATTGTCTCAATTAGTTATGTATTTCGCTTGTTTTCTTGCAATAGTATTGTTTTGGTATGCTTCTTTATTTTCTGAGAAACAAATACTTTCCTGGGAAAATATATCAATGTGGTTTTCTATGGAAGCAAACAGATGGGAAAGCCATAGGGTCTTAGCTGTTACAAGAAAATAAAACTAAAAAAAATGAACAAATTAGGAAGTAAAAAAACCCAAATATTTAGGTAAGGCATAAAAGTTTCTCATTATTAATGTAAATTGACTTTTGATTATTTATTTATTAAATACATTATAGAACTTAACATTTTAGTCTTTTGTTGCTGGATTTTAATCTTAAATTTTTAATGCTAGTCACTCTTGCATTTAAAAATTGAATCGCTTTGAAAAGCTTGAAGCTTCAAGATCTCACTTTAAAAACAAAACACGTTATTTGGTGTTAATAAAATTTTATATTGCCATAAAAAAAAAAAAACAAATAAAACCCCAAGAATATTCAAGCAATTTTTTTTGAAATAAATTGTTTGGTGGAAAAGATGATATTTAAAATAAAAAAAGAGAGAAGCAAATACGTAGTATATATATAACAACATTAGTTGCAATTTAGAACAAGAAAACCAAGTCTAGGGAGTTTTATTTATTTATTTTTGGATCGGTCCTCCTATGTCGTTTAATTACTCTATTATAAGGTATGAATGAATAAAACCTTTCATTTTTTTTTTCCAACTTAAAACTAATACATTCTTTTCATCTATTCTTGAGTCAATGATTGTAATTCCAATTTGATAATATTGTTTCTTAAGTAGACTTATTGATACTCGCGTTTAACTTTTTAGTTTTTTGAAATTTAGTGGACTATACCAATGGAAGAGTAAAAAACAATATGAATAAATAGATAAATTGGAGTGCTAATTATACTACAATTTCTACAAATTTCTAAGTTCTTGTATATATATTTGATATTTTTGAACCCTTGCCTATAATGGCAATCATAGAATTCTCACAATAATTAAGCTTAACACAACAAGATAGAAAGGAATATAGTTGATTGTCATTTCTTAATGGTTAAATAATAAAGAAAAAACAATAGGATAAATGATCTCAAATAGAAAGATCACTACAACAATTTAAATTTTTGGGACCAAATTTGGCGACTAAAAGGGATTTGTCGCCAAAAGTTCAATTTTTGGCTACTAAAAATTATTTTGGTCACCGTTGGTTCAAGTTTTTGCTACTAAAATATTTTAGTCGATGTATATTATTTATTGGTGACTGAAAAAAACATTAGTCATTAAATTTTTCACAATAGGTGACTAAAAAAATTATCAGTCGCCGTTACTCTAGCTTTTTAGCTACTAAATTTTATTTTAGTCATAGTATACTAATTTTTGCTGACTAAAATAAATTTAGTTGCCAAATAATAGCAACATTTGCACTGTTACTCTTTGGTGACTAAGAATTTGGTCGGCAAATATGCAGTTTTGGCGATTGAAAAATATTTAGTCGCGGTATACTCAATTTTTTCCCACAAAAGAACAATTAGTCCCCAAATAGTCAACTTATGGCGACTAAAAACATTTTAGTCACTAAAAGATTTATAATATTTAGTGGGAACATATTTTGGGCACCCAGATTTAGGCGCCCAGATTTGAGTCCCTTTCCTCTATCTCTTTTTCACACAAAGAACCTCATCTCCTCACTTCACCGAAGTCCCTCACCACCGTTGCTCACGTCTGTTGCACATCGCTGCCACCGCAAATCACTACGGCCACTACCGCAATACGAACAAGTTCTTTCTCTTTCTTCCCTTTCTCTTTTGCTCTCCCTCTCGCTCGCTATCTGTCTCTCTCGCTCTCACTCTTGCTCTCAGTCGCTCGCTCTCTATCTCTCTCTCTCGTTCTCTATCTCTCTCTCCCTTCCTCTATTTTCCCATTTCTCACTTTGCTTTAGGGTTTTACACGATTTACCAAGTCTAATGCTATGTTTGGATTGAGTGATTTGGAGAGAAGAGAAAAGAAATAGAGAGAAATGTATTTCTCTTCCTTGTTTGGTTATCTTAAGTGGAGAGAAATTAGGAGAAATAGAGAGAAATGGAGAGAAACTCATTTCTCTTATATCCCTCATTTTCAATCTTCCCAAAAGTGGAGAGATTGGGAGAGAAAAGAAACCAACAAATGTTTATATTTTCATAATACCAATTTTATCCCTGTAAAAATAAAAGAAATAAAATAGTTGACACCCATGTCCTCAAGGCTTTTCATATCCAGCATAAATTTTTGACTGTCCACTTCTCCACCTCTCTCCCCACTGCTCCAGCCCTCTCTATGCTTTCTTCTTCTTGTTGTGCAGGTAATCATCTTCTGAAATTACAGTGGATTGCCCATCTATTGTTATGTATTATATACTTTGTTATGTATTATATATATATTCTCTCCGCTTTCTATTGTTATGTATTATATATTCTGTTTATATATTTTGAAATTACAGTTTCATCTCTGGAACAATTTTATAATACACTAGTTTGTTATCCATTTGAATAGAGATGGCAATAGGATAGATTTGTAGTGCATTGCTCTGTTTCAAATCGTATCACAGGCGAGATATTTTTATTTAAGAATGAGAATTTTACTAAAAATTATATTATATTATAAATAATGATTTAGGATTAATAAGATTTAAAAGATATAATATGAGAAATAAATGAGTGAAAATAAATGTTAAGTGTAAAATTTTAACGTTTTAATTTTATTATATAAAATATTAATTATATATTTATATATATATATAAAATAAATATATTTAATAAATATAATTAAAATGAGAAGAGAGGAATAAATTGCCATGGCTTAAATGGCCACTTTCTTTGCTAGTTAAATAATAGTGTTGTTCTCTACATTGTGATGGGGCACCCTGCACCCATGTCAATTGCTTAATAAGACATAGTTTGTGAATAGTATGAATGTTCTTTTTTTTTTTCCCCAAGTATTAAGATTATAAAATTATGCATGCCCATCAACTTATTTCCTTTTGATGATGCAGTTCGTCCTGGTGAATGGGCTAGACCGATCCAAGCTCCTCAAGCCCACTGGATAACTTGCAAGCAAGTTCAACGGGGAACGGGGTAGTCCCCCAGCGAACCCTCTGGTGTGTGAATTAGAAAAGGTGATAGACCAAATGCCGAGAGAGAGAGAGAGGGAGATAGAAAAACTTAACCTTCTTCTTGTCTTCAAGTTCTGCTTATATCCTTTGGTAATCATTTCGCTGTCTCAGCCGTTCTGACCTCCCCGCCGAAAGCTTACGCCGTGGTTCGTCTTGTTCAGGGTGAGGGGATGCCATTCCGGCTGAGAGGTGTTGTCGCAACAAATGCTGTGATGGGTTGCATTAATGGTGATGTGCTGTGGCAATAACTTTGCAGATCTTTGTCTGCTGACGTGGCCTGTTCTGCACCTGCCACGTGTCCGAGCATCATTGGCCTTTCCTGCTCAGTTGGCCTCCAGCTGTACTGGGTTTTACTGACCGGGTTGTGCAATGGGGTCTAAATGGTGGGCTTGGGTTTACTCACGGTGGGCCGTGGTCCTTGTGGGCCTATCCTTGTCAGTAGTCCCCCATTCCCGAGTGCAGCTTTAGTCCAACGAAGGGAATAATGACAAGGAAGATGGGTCCGTCCGGTGGGGGTAGGCCGACCGTGAGGGCGGCCGGGCGGGCGGCCGAGCGGGAGAGGTCGACTGTGAGGTTGGCCGAGCGTGAGGGTGGCCGAGCGGGAGAGGTCGACCGTGAGGTTGGCCGAGCGTGAGGGCGGCCGAGCGGGAGAGGTCGACCGTGAGGTTGGCCGAGCGTGAGGGTGGCCGAGTGGGAGAGGTCGACCGTGAGGTTGGCCGAGCGTGAGGGCGGCCGAGCGGGAGAGGTCGACCGTGAAGTTGGCCGAGCGTGAGGGCGACCGAGCGGGAGAGGTCGACCGTGAGGTTGGCCGAGCGTGAGGGCGGCCGAGTGGGAGAGGTCGACCGTGAAGTTGGCCGAGCGTGAGGGTGGCCGAGCGGGAGAGGTGAGGGTGACCGAGCGGGGAGACCGACCGAGCGGGTGGGGGCCGACCGAGCGGGAGAGGTCGACCGTGAGGGTAGTCGAGTGGGAGATGCCGACCGTGAGGGTGACCGACCATGAGGCCGATCACAAGGCGAGTCGACCACGTGAGTGGCCGAGCGGAAGGGTACGGGGCTCAAGAGGCGGCGCGTCACGTGATGATTTGAAGTGGAAAAGACAAGGTAAGGGCAGAAGTCAGCGCATCAAGGCCATACACGTGGCAGAATTGTGAGGGAGGAGAAAGGTCAAGCGTTAGATCAGAAGTGAAACGTCAGGGCATTATTATGGGCATTGAGGAGGCAGTTTTGGCGGATGATTTGAAAAGTTTTCAAACTGGCGAAAATTAATTTGGACCCTTGGAATACGGGTAAACCGTGGGCGTTTGGTATTATTCGATTTACCTACCTGTTTTCAAGAACCCAAAACATTCCAAGTATCACACCGTTTGTTGTGCGCTATACACCATTGGAGCATTTCTTCGACGTCTTAGTGCCTGCTTCAGAAGCGATCCGCAGACATACTTTAGAAATGGCGCAGGAAGAAAACGGGAAAGCGAGGGTGGATCCTCTGGGAGACGACGATGCAGAGGAATTAGCTGCACAATACAGAACGGAGAGGGTGGGGGAACCAACGATGCGTTTCCATGGTTCCACCTTGGTGGCAGCTCCGACGCCGATCAGTGAGACGGAGCCAGATCATTGGCACACAAAAGCGGACAAATCGACGATAACAGAGGCGGAGTTGAGGGCAATCCGCGAGAAGTACAAAATTCCGGCGGGAGTGAAGTTGTGGTTGCCAACGTCGACGGAAAGGCCATCGGACGCCAGGCCAGGAGGGTTTTCCCTGTACGAGGAGGCTCTGAAGGGGGGGTTGAGGTTGCCAATGCCTCAGATAGTGGTGGACGTGCTCAACCACCTAGAAGTAGCCCCGGGCCAGCTGATGCCCAATGCCTGGAAGATCCTGCTGGCCTGTGCAAGTGCATGGCCAAAGGCAAATGAGGGCGTCGATGGCGGTGGAGGAGTTCTTTGCCTGTTACAAGGCCTCAGGGCAACAGGAGACGTGGGTCACCCTGCAGGCAGTTGTGGGGAAGGGGTTGGTGGCTGGTCTGCCCACGTCGATCAAGGGATGGCGGGCACGGTGGTTCTACGTTTCTGCCAACGGGGGGCCTGGGGTGCGCACCATCTGGAAGGTGCCAATCAGGACGGTGGAGGCAAAACTGGGGCCCGCGGCAGGGGAGAGGGTGAAGAGGGTGAAAGAGTGGAGGGAGAAAGAGAAGGCGAGATGGGACGACCTCGTGCAGCCCTCTGCACTGTTTGAGGCAGGGCTGGGTCCTCAGCCGATCGGTGGGGATCTTGACCGAGCAGAGTTGGAGGCAAGGAGAGAGGCTCAGGAGGCTGAGGATCAAGCCATTCTTGCCAAAGCCACCATGTTCAAGAAGGCACAGGACGACCGACCTTCAAAACCGATTGCGAAGGAGAGGATCAGGCCTCGTCCGAAGCCGTTGGGGGAGAAGGACTTAAGTAAGTTTGAACCACGAAAGCTCCCTCTGGATCCTGTGAAGGAGAGGGCCAGGGATGGGGAGGAGGCTCTGAAGAGGAAGAGGAAGAAGAGAAGTGCCCCTGTAGAGGCTGTAGGGGAGCCTGGGTCCAAGAAGGTGAAGGAGGCCCCAGCTGCGGTGGAGACCCCTGTGGTGAAGGATACCCCAGAAGTAGCAAGGGTCATAGCACTGGGGCTGTGGAGGTCGCCCCAGCAATTCAAGTGGCAGTGGGCGTAGGCAGTGCTGAGCCAAGTGGGGGGCAACAGACCCAAAGGGGTCCTGCACCCCAGGAAGGAGGAGTGGGTCTGAACACCTGCTTCTACCATGCTCGCGCGGTGGCTGGAAGGGTGGAAGGGGAAGAGGGACCAGCTAGGGCAGGGGCTGACCGTCTGTTGAAAATTGTAGAAGGGTCAGACCTGCGCGCGGCCTCCAGATTCAATGAGGCTGACCTGCTGAGGGGGTTATGCTCCGCTCAGATGGAGGTAACTGCCCTGGCAGGGGCTCTTCTAAGGAAGGCGGGGGAGCCAGGCTCAAGGCAGAGAAGGCTGAGGCACAGCTGGAAAAACTGAAGGTTGAGAAGGCAAGTTGGAAGAATGCCCAGGCTGAGTTGCAAGCAGTCAAGCTGGAGCTGGAGGATACACGCCGCAGGGTTGTGTCACTCGAGTTCCAGCTGGTCGGCGAGCAGAAGAAGTTGGAAGAGTCCCAACGAGCCTGTGCCATTGCCAACGACCGGCATGAAGAGGCCATGAACAGCAACGAAGAGCTGGTGAAGCAGAAAGATGAGGCAGATGCTAAGGTTGAGGCTCTGCAAAAGGAGTTGGAGGACGAGCTTGCCAAGGCAGAGGAGGGGAGAGGGAGGCTTAGGAGGGAGTTGGAAGCAGAGATGGAGAAGGCGGCTGCGGAGAGGGAGACCCTGCAGAAGCAGTTTGAAGCAGAGAGGGAGAAGTTGATTGCTGAGGGGGAGGCCTGGAAGAGGGAGCTGGAGGCTGAGAGGGCCAAGGCTGCAGCTGAAAAGGAGGCCCTACAAAAAGAGCTGAACGAAGAGAAGGCGAAGGCGGCCTCGGAAAGGGCAGCCTACCCCGATCTTTATGTTGCAGCTGTTACTCAATTCAAAGGGTCTCCTGAGTTCCAGATGGCGATTGATGCTGCAGTTGCCAGCAGCTTGGCAAGGGAGGAGTCTGGGGGGGCTGGCCCATCACGGACGACGGCTGAAGGAAGACCTGAATCTGAAGTCATAGAGAGCTTCCAACGGTCAGACTTTTATAAGCATGAAATGGCAGAGTTCTGGGACAGCGGGTGGAAAATGTTCAAGCGCAAGGCTGAAGAGCTGTTCCCAGAGCTTGACTTTAGCAGGGTGACGATTGGGGAGGATGATGTGGCCCAGACCCCCCTGGACGAGGGTATAGAAGAAGCAGATCTTATCTCCAGTGAGGAGGAGGAGTGATCTGAAGGATAGGTGTACTTAGGAGTTTTTGTTTCGTCCTTGTATACACATTTTTGTTTTGTTTTGTTTTTGAAGTATTGTAATAAACTGATGTACACATTTTGCGAATGAATAAAACTCCATTTATGTCTTGTAATTAACTGTGTTTATTTGTTTGGTGGGTTTGAAATGGAGAAAGGCTTGTAATAAAAACGAGTAATGAACTTATGAAAAAATTCAACTTCATGACAGAGTGACTTTAGCTAAGTGAGCCAAGTGAATTTGGACTTGTGAGATTGGATTGATAAAATTGGACTGATAAATTGAAGAGGATGAACTTGTGAATTTGAATTTGAATTGGAACTTGTGAATTCGAACTTGTTAAATTAAAAATTCCATCAGAGTAAGAGTGAACTGATAAAATTCCTTCATGCAGAGTGAGATTGGATTTGTGTAAAAATTCAATGAATGAGGGCAGGAAAGTAGGTTTTAAATTGTAACTAAAGGGGCCAATAGTAAACCTGTAGGGGAGAAATTGGGGAACACCGTTGGAATTTGACTAAGTAGAGATGTTGTAAAATTTTGTGACCTCAACTTGTGACTAAGTGTTCTCCCAAGGCTATGCTGGTACTTGTTTCGCTGGGTCTTCTGATGTTCGAAAGTGCTCGGTCGGACTGAGGCTTTTGAAAGTGCTCGGTCTGGCCGAGGCTTTTGTAAGTGCTCAGGTCGGACTGAGGCTTTTGAAAGTGCTCGGTCTGGCCGAGGCTTTTGTAAGTGCTCGGTCTGGCCGAGGCTTTGTAAGTGCTCAGGTCGGACTGAGGCTTTTGAAAGTGCTCAGGTTGGACTGAGGCTTTTGAAAGTGCTCGGTCTGGCCGAGGCTTTTGTAAGTGCTCAGGTCGGACTGAGGCTTTTGAAAGTGCTCAGGTTGGACTGAGGCTTTTGAAAGTGCTCGGTCTGGCCGAGGCTTTTGTAAGTGCTCAGGTCGGACTGAGGCTTTTGAAAGTGCTCGGTCGGTCTGCCAGGCTTTTGTAAGTGCTCGGTCTGGCCGAGGCTTTTGTAAGTGCTCAGGTCGGACTGAGGCTTTGAGTACTGCAAGTGAGAGAGTCATGAGAACGGCATACAGACAGTTAAATGATAAAAGTTGGGAGCTCAGTCCGAAGTTTGCGTTATCTATTAAAAAGGGAAATACAACAATTGTGGCGATACAATAGTATGAATTCACTGATAGTAACGCTTCAAATGTTCGGCATTCCAGGGATGGGGGAGGTCGCGGCCGTCCATGTCTTGAAGTCGATAAGTGCCTGGTCGTGGTCGGGCTTTCACTACGTAGGGCCCCTCCCATTTGGCTGCCAGTTTGCCCTCGGTCGGATTTTTTGTGGCAAGAGTTGCTTCTCTCAAGACAAGGTCGCCAATAGAGAACTCCCGTGGTCGGACTCGGCGGTTGTAGTGTGTTCTCATTTTCTGCTGGTACGAAGCCAATCTGACAGCAGCAGTCTCTCTGAGCTCTTCGATGAGGTCCAGGTCTGCTCGACGGAGTTCTTCGGTTGAGGCGAGATCCGGATGTAAGACCCTGGGGGGTGGCAGACCGACTTCTACCGGAATGACCGCCTCAGCGCCATATGTTAAGCGAAAAGGGGTTTCCCCAGTAGGAGTCCGGCAGTGGTTCGGTAAGCCCAGAGTACATGTGGTAGTTCCTCAGCCCACAGGCCTTTAGCAGCTTCGAGCTTAGTTTTGATGATCTTCAGGAGAGAACGATTGGTGACTTCAACTTGGCCGTTTGCTTGGGGATGACCGGGGGAAGAAAAGCACGGTTGAATCTGGAGATCTGCACAAAATTTCCTATATTTAGCGTTGTCAAACTGTTTGCCGTTGTCGGAAACGATGGCCTGAGGGATGCCAAATCGGCAGACAATCGATTGCCAGATAAACTTCCTGTCACCTTTTAAACAATTTTCTTTTTGGTTTTTGCAATTTGTAGTGCAAGTAAACTTTCAAAGCATGACACTTTTAATTTACAATATAAAATTCTTGATTTGGCCATTATATGATTACATGATTGATTTTATAACAAATTAGGAAAGACATTTTAAATATTCTAATTATTTTCCTTTATTCATTTGAAATGAATGTTGAAATAGAAAAAAATTATTCCTAACGATTATGGATCAACAAGATGTATACAAAGAGCTAAAAAAAAATTTATTGCTTTTAGTCAAAATGTATATTGATTTATTTTAATAAAAAATATAGGATAAATGGATCAACAAGACAAAGAGCTAAGAAAGGACTTGATTATGTGGGATAGAAGGCGAAAGTTAGCTGTTGTTCAAGTTCTTTGCCATGTGGTATATTGGTATATGCAGAGAAAATATCACCTTAGGAAGTATGTGGACCATCCTATTAATTACTTGAAGAGAGAAAAAGTGAGGATTGAACTAATGACAAAACTTAAATGTAATAAGAATTGTCGTAATATCACCCGTATGGGGCCGCAGACATTTCAAGATTTGTGTCATATACTTGAAAGAGATGGTGGTCTGAAACCAACAAAATGTGCAACAGTTGAGGAGCAAGTTGCAAAGTGTCTTTACATTTTGTCACATAGCGTGACGAATAGAAATGTTTCGTTTTTCTTTCGTCGCTCCGGTGAGACTGTAAGTCGGCATTTTCATAGTTTTTTGAGAGCTCTTATATCATTAGAAGATCGATTTCTTTGCCAACCTAATGGATCCGAAGTCCCTCCAGAAACACTCAATAATAATAGGTTCCATCCATATTTTAAGGTAAAAATTCGATATTACATTTCGTTTTAAATTTTTAGTTTTATTTCTATATAAAACTGCCACATGATACATTTATGTTAGGATTGTATTGGAGCACTTAATGGAACACATGTTCATGTTAAAGTATCTAGCAAGGATACGCCGAGATATCGTGGTAGAAAAGGTTACCCTACCCAAAATATATTGGCTGCATGTTCATTTGACTTAAAATTCACTTATGTCTTACCTGGATGGGAGGGGACTGCATCTGACTCAAGGATCATAAAAAATGCACTCACTAGAGAAGATAAATTGAAAATACCCAATGGTAATTCATGCTTAGATAATATGAAACTTTTGTTAAATTATATAGATTTGGGGTTTAACATAGTGATGTGTTTGTTTTAAATAGGCAAATTTTATCTTGTTGATGCGGGGTATATGTTAAGGAGTTCCCTTATCCCTCCTTACAGAGGTGTGCGTTATCACTTGAAAGAGTATTCCAACCATCCACCGGAAAATGCTCGAGAGTTGTTTAACCACCGACATGCTTCTTTACGCAATGCCATTGAGAGAGCTTTTGGTGTGCTAAAGAAACGATTTCCCATCATAGCAAGCACAACTGAGCCTACTTACTCGGTTAACACACAATCAAATATCGTAATAGCATGTTGCATCTTACATAACTTTTTAATGGGTGTTGATCCAGATGAAAACATTATTGCTGAAGTAGACAAAGAGCTTGAAAATCAATGTCAAACTCAACAATCGACTCGTGCACTAAGGGATACTGATGAGGATGCAAAACAATGGGACCTCATTAGAAATGTGATAGCAGCTACAATGTGGTCTGATTATGTTGCTAATCAATAGTGATATTTTAGTTTTACATGTTTGGTAGCCATCTTGATTTTATGTGATAAGTACTTGAACATCAGATCAGATATATCCATAACTTTGCTATTGTGATGACATTATTGTGGTTTATGATATTACTTTGAATTTATTTTGTTATAGATTCGGATATATCCATAACTTTGCTATTGTGATGACATTATTGTGGCTTATGATGTTACTTTGAATTTATTTTGTTGTAGATTCGGATGTATCCATAACTTTGCTATTGTGGTGACATTATTGTAGTTTATGATGTTACTCTGAATTTATTTTGATGTAGATTTTATAAATGGGTAAAAAAACACAGAAGTTCGAAGATTCTAAGAGAGAAAAACTTTCATGGACAAATCAAATGGATGATGCATTGATTGATGCATTGTATCACCAACATGTTGAAGGAAATAGGGTCAATGGAACTTTCACTACTTCAGCATATGATAAAATAGTAAAGGAATTACGTGAGATATACAACTTGGACTTAGATAAGGCCAAAGTCAAGAATAGGCTGAAAACTATCAAAGAGCATTTTGCTGAGTGCTATGATTTATTCAAACATACTAGTGGTTTTGCTTGGAGCCCGGTTACAAGGGTGTTCACTGCTGAACCTGAAGTTTGGGAGGCATTGATTGAGGTACTTCAATTAATTTCAGTTTATGTTGATTTTTACAAAAAAAGAATAGAAAAACATAACTTATATTTAACTGTAACTTTTCTATTTTGTTTTTTTTTTTTTTTGGTAAAAGGTGAAACCACATGCTGAGAAATGGAAATGTACACCCATTGGCAACTATGAAAAGCTGGCTGAGATCTATGGAAAGGATAGGGCAACTGGTGTAGGTGCTGAAACTGCTAAGGAAAAAGTACGACGATGGGCCAACTCATCAAATAATGATCATGTAGATAGAATTGAAGTCATTGATGAACTGGTGCACCAAAATGAAGCAAACTTGGAAAGTTTTGTTGTGGATCAAGATGATGTTGTATTGTCTCCTAAAAGTGGAACATCTTCGAAGGCAAAGAAAAGAAAGCTCTCAAATGATGGTGAGAGGGACGTTGACATACTGAAAACAGCATTGCAGGATATTGCATCAGCTATAAGAGAGGGAAATGCTTCTATGGAGAACCCAAGGATGTTGAAGAGGAGAGTTGCATAAAGATGAGGAAATTGGATGACCCTGAGAATCGTTGGTAACTTTTCTATAGATGGATCGAACTTTATTTGAAGAAAATTAGAGATGTCTATCGTATTTTATACTTGATTCAATTTAGGATGTGGTGTCTTTTGTGGATGACTTTGAACTTATTTTGGATTTTTTGTGGATGATTTTTACTCTTTTGGATCTTTTGTGGATGATAGCGTTGGTAACTCTTCTATAGATGGGATTGTACTTTCTTTGAAGGGGACATTAGAGATGTTTATCGTATTTTGTACCTGACTCCATATAGGATATGATGTTTTTTGTGGATGACTTTGAACTTATTTTGGATCTTTTGTAGATGATTTTAACTCTTTTTGGATCTTTTGTGGATGATGAATTCCTTGCTTTAATACCCATTTTTCTTGACTCAATTTCATACTATTTCCTTGATTGGTCTCAAGATGTTGGGGATGATTTTAACTCTTTTAATTCTTACTTTTGGAAGATTACCTAATACACTCTCACTCCTACCCATGACATCTTCATTGTTGAAAATTCTCCTTTGCGTTGAATTATAGGTCTATGATGCTGCTTAGATCCAGTTAAAATTATAACAATCACATAAAAAAATAAATAAAAGAAAAAAAATATGAATTTTTTTTCTCAAAATTGAATGAAAAAAAAAGCAAAAAAAAGTGAAGATTAGAGATGCTCTTATATAGTGACAAAATATAAAAAGGTTATTTTGGTAATATAACGTAAAACAGTTTCTTTTCTTTTCTCTTATGAAATCTAACCAAACAAGAAGGAGAGAAATCACAATCATTTCTTTCTTTTATTTCTTACTTATCCAAACAAGAAGGAGAGAAATTACAATCATTTCTTTTCTTTTCTTTTCTCTTATAACTTAAGTAATCATTTCTTTTCTTTTCTCTCTTAGGTTCCCAAACATAGTGTAATTTCGTGTTGATTTCTGAAATGGGTTTGGTTTAAGTGGTTTGATTTCTAGGGTTTTATGGGTTTGATGTGGTAAATAGGTTTGATTTAGGTGGTTTGATACCTTTTCCCCTCTTTTCCTTTCTCTCTCATTATGCTTAAACCCCTAATCCGATTCATTGTGTATGTATTTCCATGAATGGCTGCTCATTAGTTTCAAATTGTGTATGTATTTGCATGTATGGTTGCTCATTGATTGTGTATGTATTCTGATTATTTGAATTGAAATTTGATGCTATGATTATATTAGTAAAGAATTTATTTGCTTCCCTTTTATGATTATGTCTCAGGGAATTTGGCGGTATTAAACTAAGTTCAAAATATTGTGGTTTGAGGCTGGTTTTGGGTTCTTCTAACCATTTCATATAATACAATAGATGTTTTATATCTCTTCTTACATAAAGAAGATATTGATTTGGGTATAAAGTGTGAAATGGTGTCTAATTTACATCATCTGTGGATGGAGTATTAGCTTAGCAGCCTTGTGGTGTAGAAGTGTGCAATTAGCGTATAATAGTTCTTGATGTTTCCTTACAGATACTTCTGCTACTAATTGAGAGCCAATGTGTTCAACATTTGGCAGGCAACATTCTTGTGGCCATCTCTGATTACATTGTTGCATTTGTATGTGAAAATTTGCTAACTATCTGTTTAGAAATGTGATGGCTATTGGCAACTCCCTATTTAGACACATCTCACATTCTGATTGGACCAGCTTTGACATTACTACAAAATTAAGTTTTCAATAATTAATTGATAATCTCCACCCACTCTTCTGGAACCTACATTTCAGATACATTTGATCAGATGATGGGAAACGTCAAGGTGAAGTGGTGGGGAAGGGTTGTTAGTGTGTTGTTATAGAAAGCATTTTAACATCTCAAAGTCTGCATTATTCCTCAATTCCAGATTGGAGAAACAAACACAAACGTAACGGTGATGCTGAGTGAAGCTTTTCCATTATTATTGGAAAGCTCTTTTGCATAATTTGCAAAATTGTTTATTGGCTTGTTTAATGCAGTAAATTAAGCTTTTTAATGCATAGGAAGATGAAATTAAAAAAAAAAATAAAAAAAATTGCTGTCTAATGCAGAAAGTATATAGAATTATTTACATTTTTTTAATGCATAGGAAGATGAAATCAAGTCAAATTAGGAAATTCAATAAATCATGTAAAGTGGTTGGGCTAAATTATAGAAATTACATTGTTTTTTCATTTTGGATCGCCTCTGTCAACATGGTGGAAAGCATACATTTCCACTCACCTATTTTATTATCAATAATAAGTTGCATGTGTGTATCCTCGTAGTTTTGTTCTTACTAACTCTTTCTTTTCTTTTGTTTTTCCCTATTTTTTTCCTTTTTGGTCACTAAATGTTAAATATTGCCAAAGTATAGAACAAATGCATGACACACGCATAAATGCACATATTATGCATTTGCATACATATAATTGCATACATACTTGTATGAATGAGAGTAATTAATAGTCAGTTCTTAGTTATAAATGTCATGTTGGAATGAACTTAAATATGCTTATTTGAATGTATGAAAACTCAATATATTTGATCATTGGCTAAATTTAGCCTCCGTTTGGGAAGTGGGTTGGCTTTTTGGCTTTTTGACTTTTTTGCTTTTTTAGCCTGGGCTTAAAGTTTGGTTTGGGAAGGGCTTTTTGGCTTTTTGACTTTTTTGAGTTTTTGTGAGAGAGGTATGATATAGGTTGGATGTGATGTTTTGTTTTTTGTGATAAAAAAATATTTTGTCTTTTATGGCTAAAATAGCCAAAAAAGCCCAAAAAAGTTCTTGCTGATTTAGTTGTCATACATCACAAACCTATATAGTTCTGGTGTTACATTAACTAGGGCCATAGGGCAGAGGCACTTGGCTTATTCTTTGATTTCCCTCTCCCAAATAAACTTATTCTATGAAACACCTTCAGTAATCTGCTAGCATACTTTCTGTGGGAAGCAAAATTCACAGGATCAATGCAAGCACTCACTTGTCCAAGTGGGTTTCTCTTCTTGCTCAATGTTCTTCCCTCCAAACCATAAGGCCTCAAGCCCTGCCGATTAGTAGAATTTGGTTCTGATTTCTTTGGAATCGGTTCTTTTTTTGCAAAGATGTTTTGTATTTGAAGGCTTTTCTTCAAGGACATGAGTTCTTGTTCAAGACTCTGAATTCTGAAGCTTGTGGATTCGTATTCCTTCCTCGACAACTCAGACCTATGAATTGCTGCATCTTTTTGTAGTAAGAAGCTGATGGGTCTACTACTAACTGCTTCGCCTCCGTCTATATATGGACTCTCGCCTAGGTTCTGGCTTTTGGAGTTTGCATATCTTGAGCTTGAGAGGCTACTGGAGAATTCCCACAATGTGCATACCTAAATGAGTCTGAGCATTCTTTGAAGGCTTTATGCATGTTTAGTTGCTGAACAAAAAGTACCTGGACAATCAGACGCAGTGGCATCAACTCATTCTGAACTGCTTCAATCCACATCTCTTGTGATAGTTTCTGGCAATTGAGGTATTTGCACACTAACCCTTTCTCATCTTGTGATATGCCTTGGTGTGCCTGAAGATCAGAGAACTAGGTCTTAGAAATTAGGCTGAAACATGGATTCAAAACTTATATATATTTATGATCTTGTTGATAAGGTGAACCAATGTCAATTTGAATTAATTAAGATTGAGCCTAAGAAATGGCCTATATAGACACATCATTTTTGTGTAAAATATGATTTGCTTTAGGTCTATAATGTAAATCTTATCATCTTGTCTAGCAAAATTGCTTGGATTTCATTTAGAAATAGGGTTTATGTTGATTTCAGATAGTTCAAATGAGCTGAAACATATGAAACCTTACCTGTAGGAACAACATATTCAATGCTTCTCACGTATGTTGCTATTCCAGATTTTAACATGTAAGTCTCAACATATTCAATGCTTCTCACGTATGTCATTTTCCTGAATATTTGATGTGCTTTGTGATTTTTCCCTTTTAAAAGAAGTCAAGGTTGTTTACAGTTGAAAAGTGCCATAATAAAAAGCTGGCAATCTTTAAACAAATATTGATTATGTCATGGACTTTGTTTTACAAGCTTGGTCATTCACCCATAATTTAAGAATAAAATCATCAAAGTACATGTTACCAAGATTTTGGAAATATAAAGCTAGTGAAGGACTTCAAAGGTTGAAATGATTGAAAATATCAGGACTATACAGCATAATAGATAATACTTAAGAGGCAATATATGATCATCACTATTTCTAACTGTCATATTTGCATATGATGAACATTCTAACTTTACAGTGTGCTCGTAGATGTCATGAAACTGACTGATCAATATTACAGATCATGAGAAGCCTTTCCACTTCTTACTCCAAGTTGCGTAACATCTTCTTAATTTCCCAACTCCTATGTTTTGATATTGTATTTCCATCCTTTGTTATTTCATCAATGTACTTCCAACTATGGTAAACATACTACTTTAACTTTGTACTTGTAGAGTGATGGACAACAACAGACTTCAAGGTCAAATTCCAGTCGCTCTCTTCATTCCTCAGTTGCAGACTCTATAAATTTCAGTTCAATCTCATTTGGTATTACATTTCATATAATGCTTTAGAATCCAAAGTAAGATGTAACCTCCCTAGGCTTAACATAATTGATTCTGCTTAAATAACTTGTATCATGAACATTATAATAAAAAAACAATTTGCTTTTGGCATGTGGTGGCAATGTATTGAGCTACAACCAGCTTAATGGCATTTTGGATGTTAGAGGCCTCTGAAATCACGAGACTAGAGGCCTAGGCTTAACATAACTAATTACATCTACACTTATTTTAAAATGACCTCTGAAGCTAGAGGCCTCTGAAATCATGGCACTAGACTGCCCTAGATTAAACAAAATAGGCCATTAAAATAAGGAAGGGCTCTGAGATTAGGTTCAACATGGTTTGCCAGTGTGCCAACATCTGTAGGGAAGTGTGAATAATTTACTTTCTTGAAGATAAGTATCCGTGTCAGTCTTTTCTATAAAAAATTGAAAATGTGTATTAAATTTGTGAATTTGCTCAGAGCCATAAAGGATTGGGAACCACTTGCCAACTTTCCTTTGCTTGTTGAAATGGGTTGGTATGAAATGCAGTGTTTAGTGAGTGTATTGGTGCTTATAGGGATGGCAATTTGTGAATTTGTTTAGAAAGTGATATATTGACATTTAACCACTTTAACAGCTGACTTAAGAACAATCATAGTGTATTTGTTAACACCAAAATTAGGATTTGTTAAGAAAGTGATATATATATTTTTGGATAATTTTGTGGTCGGATCAATTTATGCGCACCTCGATTAAGTCTGAGGACCTATGGGGAAAGACGAGATAGGGCCTGTGGGGATAGACGGGATGTAATTAGCACACGTAGGTTGGGAGTTGGCATGAAAAATGCCATAAACTTAGCCGAAAAAGGCCTTTCGGGGCTGAAAATTCACAACCCTGAACCACTCTATGGATGCCACGGGTAGTTTCCTCGTGTGAAATAGGACCTGTGGGGATAGGCGGGATGTAATTATTACACGTAGGTTGGGAGTTGGCATGAAAAACGCCATAAACTTAGCTGAAAAAAGCCTTTTGGGGCCGAAAATTCACAATAGCCCCCGAACCACTCTATGGATGCCATGGGTAGCTTCCTCGTGTGAAATAGGACTAGTGGGGACAGACGGGATGTAATTAGCACGCGTCATTTGGGAGTTGGTGTCAAAAACGCCATAAACTTAGCCGGAAAAGGCCTTTCGGGGCCGAAAATTCAAAGCAGCCCCCGAACCACTCTATGGATGCCATGAGTAGCTTTCTCGTGTCAAATAGGACCTATGGGGACAGACGGATGTAATTAGCACGCGTAGGTTGGGAGTTGGCATCAAAAACGCCATAAACTTAGCTGAAAAAGGCCTTTCGGGGCCGAAAATTCAAAGTAGCCCCCCGAACCACTCTATGGATGCCACGGGTAGCTTCCTCGTGTCAAATGGGACCTATGGGGACAGACGACATGTAATTAGCATGGAACACCCCGAAATAATCCAACATATATAAAACATCAACCCACATCCACTAAATACTAAAGGCAAATCTCCAACCCTTACATCATTAATCAATAGAGTTATTACAAAAGTTCCACATGCGATTTATACATTCAACAGTATGAAAACACATGAATCTATAGCATGTGAAGCATCAAATCTCAAAGGTAAATAAAATGCCCCCATGGGCTTACAACTTCCAAGGCTTAAGCCTGGTTACACAAAGTGGCCTCTCGGACCTATACATGAATAGCCCTTGACTAGCAAAATAAATACAACAAAATAGAGTCATCTACTCTTCACAAAAACATGTCCACGCCCTCTACTCGGCGGGATCACCACATCTTCACCTGCACCGAATCCCATAGGGGTGGGCATAAAGCCCAGCAGAGAAATCCTTAACAAGTATATACAGTTATGCAAAATTTTCAACATTTAATGCAAATGCAAATGCAAATGCCATGCAATGTCGTTTCAAGATAATCTCATTTCATGCTCTTCTTGAAAACCATCATGTTTTCTATAACATCTTGCAATCTTATCAATTTCAAATTTCCACTTTTAATCATTAGGGGTGGTAAATACGACTCAGGTAATTCCTAGGTTGGTGTCTGCAAGTAGGCTCAACATGCACTACCAATAATCTCACTTTACTGGTTGCTAACGGGAAGGGAAGTGGTACCTCCTCCGCGCGTGTTTTTGGTCTTTCACCTCGAACACTCAGGCCAACTTATCAATTTCATCTACACCTCCTATCCGGACTTACCCACGTATTTAATCTTTTCCATAGTTCTCATTACAATATAATCTTTTCTCAAAGTAAATGTTTCCAAATCAATTCAAGATGCGCAACAATGATAAATAATTGATGAGCATATGATGCAATAAGTAACATATCATAACATTTCTTCATCTTTCCTCCCTCCAATGACATTTCAGAAAAATACCCATATTCTCAACCGATGTTATCATAACAATTTTTAGCATTTTAGTCACTTCAAGACTATATGTAATTTTTCAAACATCAATATCCAAGGTTTCAATTCCCATAATCCATGGTGCTCAACAATTGTCATCTCACAACTATACATGTTCATGCATTTAACAATAGTTTTTTTTTTTTGAAAATAATTTCTCAATCCTCATACATCAAGAGGATTGTCATTTTGCAAACCATATGATGAAATCTACACTACATCATTCATTGAACACAAGAAGAAAGAAAATCCATAGGTTTTTCCCATATGTTCCAAAACCCCCAAATTTCTAGGGTTCTTCATCAAAACCAAAACATCTCCCCATTTTCTTGGTGAAATCCCATCAAAAACATCTTTCTTAAATTAATAGAAATGAAGCCCTCACGGATCAACTTAGAAACATTTGAAATTTTAAACCCTCTATTGAAAAATTTCTACACTCTTGAGCCACAAACCAAACTCTCAAAATAAATTCAAGAGAAACATAAAATCAACATTTATTCTTGCAAAACATGTATATATAACTCAAGAAAGTCCCTTGTTGGAGGTTGTGCAATTTTCCTTAACCACTGATCCGTGTCACTCTTTGTTCGGCGATGCCACAAATGGCAAATCCATGCAAACCGTATGAACATTCCGCCGTCGAAGCTGTACAACATGATTTCACCGTGGCCGTTTTCAGTCAGGGGGATTGATGTAATTGGGGCTGTCACTCCAAAGGGGTCCAACGGGCATGCGTACATTCTGGTAGCGATAGACTACTTCACGAAGTGGGTTGAGGCCCAATCTTACGTAGTGTTGAAGGCGTCACATGTTGCTAAGTTCATCAGGAACAACATCATCTGTTGCTACGGGGTCCCAAACGAGATTATTTCGGATAATGGTTGCCACCTCAAGAAGGAGGTGATCAACTTGTTGGAGAAGTACAACGTGGCTTTTCATAAGTCATCTACATATCGGCTGCAAACCAACGGAGTAGTTGAGGCCTCCAACAAGAACATCAAGCACATTCTGCAGAAGATGGTATGTAACAAGCATGCAAAATGCAAAGCAACCTAGACATGCAAACATGCAAAGTACCAAACATGCAAGACAAGCATGCAACAACATGTAAAGATTAAACTAAAATGGACAGACCTCAATCATACCCAAATCAGTGGCCAAAACACCAAAACAAAGGCACCAAAAGACAAGGCATGCATGCACAATGCATTGACCAATCAACTAGGCCTAAGAGCACAACTCTCAAGAGTGCTCAAGGAGTGATAAGCATGGAAGTGTGAAAACACTATAAGCTCTGAAATGAAGTAAGAAAATGATGCCAAATCACTCAAACGATATAAGCATAACATACTAGAGTCCTTAAGGCATAAGGCTAGCAAAGAGCAATATATAAGAGGCATGTAATACATGGCAAATATGCATGAACCAACCACAAACAGAGCTCAAGTAGGTCAAGAGAATAACCAAAACATGCTAAGATGGAGGCTCAAAGACCTAGGCATGCGAGCATACACACTAGGCCACAAACTAGACAACAATGCACAACACTCAAAGGCACTTAAGGAGTGAATGAAGTGGGAACATAGCCATGCTATAAGCTCTGAAATAACATGTTAAGTGATGCCAAATCATGTATACAACACAAATGAAGCATGCTATGGTGCTCGAAGCTTGAAGCTAGCATAGGCACTTGTACTACAACTATGCAAAACATGAAGCATGTGATCAACGCAACCAAAAACAGTCCTAGAACATGTCAAAATGAGTCTAAAACATGCAAGGAAGGAAGCCAAAATAAGCTAGCACGAAGGGCATAAGACATGATGCATACGAGGCAAATAAGGTGGATTACACTACACCTATTAAGACCAAGCATGGAATGACTTAACCAACAAAAATCAGAGTTATATCATGGCAAAATAACCTCAAAAACACACCGAAATGGTAGCTTGTAAGCTTAGGCATGAAGGCATACGCAATGATTCATGTTAAGACATAAAGGGGCAAACCCTCCAACGCATTGAATAAGTGAAAGATGCAAGTGCATGGCCATGAAACAAGGATTGAAATCACATTACAAATGATGCCAAATCATTCGAATAGGCCAAGCACAGCATGCTAGTGGACTCGATACACAAAGCTAACAAGCTAGATTGAACCATGGCTATACAAAGCAAGTCATGCATGACCAAAACAACCAAAATCAGAGCTAAAGCATGTTAAAATATGGACAAAAGTTTCTTGAAGTTAAGCCAAAAGCATGCTATAACGACATGTCAAAGCATGATGCATGTTAGGCTATTTTATGGAATTGTACTACAAGTGCAAGGAGCATGCAAGAGACTACCAAACCAACCCAAATCAGAGTTATGACATGTCAAATGATGGCCAAAAACCTATTGAAATGGAGCCAATACATGCTAGAAAGACACGCTACTTTGATGAGCCACAAATGGGATTACACTACACATACAAGAAGCATGCATAAGGTGACCAAACCAGCCATGGAAAGAGTTAAGGCAGGTCCTAAAAGTCACAAAAAGGTGCCTGAACTAAGCTCTAAAATGGTAGAAACACATGCTCATTTGATAGGTCAATAAGACAAGCAAACAAAACAAGAAGAGAGGGGATCACCCCCCTCTGATTTGAGGCCTCAAAACCACATGTCTACCATTGAAAATCCATTTGATTTCAGTGGCTAGAAGGCCAAACAAAGACTAACTCAAAGGCCTTAAGACATGGTTTAAAACAAGGCCAAACAAGGCATACAAGAGGGTAGAACACCCTCAACACCAAAGAGGCCTTAAACAATCATCAAAAGCACTTAAATACAAAACTTTTTCAGTTGAAAGTAAGGCCTAAAACAATATGCAAGGATGGCCAAAATGGGATACAAGCAAAGGCTTAAAAGGGGAATATACTCACCCTTGAAGCTCAACTTCGAAACTAGCAAACTCTGAGGCCAAAAACCAACTTTCAGAGCTCAAATAACACTCCCAAGAACCTCAGCTCAAAGATGGTGGTGTATCACTATGTGCTGTAGTGCAAAAGTGAGAGAAAAATGCACTTTAAGGCACAAACAAACAACAATATATAGGGAGAGAGAATGAGAACTATAGAGATAGAGATATATATATCTCTTGAAAAGTTGTTGACCCTCTGTAAAGGAGGAAGCGCCTCTCCTTATATAGAAGAATGTAATGCAAAGCTTGTTAAACAAGCTTGAAAAGGGCTTAATCCCTCCATACATGTGGAGGAGGGATGAGTGAAAACCAGCTGGCTCAAAAGATCTGGAGTGAAATCTGTTGAGACAAGGTGTTCTGCCGGCCATCAGTAGTGGCCGGCAGTGCCTCATTGATGGCCGGCAGGCTTCATCAATGGTAGGCAGGGACAAATGCATGGCCAGCAGTGCACCATGAGAAGCATGCTGGAAGGACCCACACATGGTCAAAAAATGGGGCAGAAAGGATACAGGGTTTGGAAAGCTCAAACCTGTGACGTTCCGCCGCGAAAGTCGAGTACCCAATGAGCAATTGAACTTGTGGCTGGATGTACCTACAAGCACAACCAAGTCTTGAGGACTGTCAAAAATGGGGTGTCTACAGTGCATGACAATGCAACCTAAGTGTACGCATTACAATGCAGAGGGGGTGCATAACAATGAAACCTAAGTGTGACGCATAACAATGCGAAAGGGGTGCATGACAATGCAACCTAAGTGTGACGCATAACAATGCGGGTAAAACAAGCATAACAATGCAAGTGAAGTGTACATAACAATGCAATGCACAAACAAGTGCAGGTAAGGTGAGCAAGATAGCGCGAACAATGCAATGCACTAACAAGTGCAGATGAGGCGCGCAAAATAGCGCGAACAATGCAATGCACTAACAAGTGTAGATGAGGTGCACAAAATAGCATGAACAATGTACGAAACAGTGTGATGCGCAAAATAGCGCGATAAAATGCATGCACAATGCAAGTAAGGTGTACGAAACAGTACGATGCGCAAAATAGCGCGAGAAAATGCATGCACAATGCAAGTAAAGTGCACAAAACAGTGCGTTGCGTAAAATAGCGCGATAAAATGCATGTACAATGCAAGTAAAGTGCACAAAATAGTACGATGCGCAAAATAGCGCGATAAAATGCATGCACAATGCAAGTAAGGTGCACAAAACAGTGCAATGCGCAAAATAGCGCGATAAAATGCATGCACAATGCAAGTAAGGTGCACAAAATAGTGCGATGCGCAAAATAGCACGATAAAATGCATGCATAATGCAAGTAAGATGCACAAAACAGTGCGATGAAATGATAGTATAGTAGATACAAAAAGGGCGACATACTCCAACCATGCTGGAATCATGAGAGGAGGTGCTAAAACAAACAATCAGGAGCATGCACAACACAACGTGAGATAATTTCCAAACACAATGAAATCGTGTGAGGAAAGGGACGCTCAAACCACGCTGAAATCGTAAGAGGAGGTCCAAAACAAACAATCAGGAGCGTGCATGACGCAACCTGAGATAATTTCCAAAAATGCTGAAATCGTGTGAGGAAAGGGGATGCTCAAACCGCGGTGAAATCGTGAGAGAAGCTCCAAAACGAACCGCCCAGGCGCGTACACGACGCAACCTGAGATAAATTCCAAACACGCTGAAATTGTATGAGGAAAGGGACAGAGGGAGAAACATAGGGACATACCTCGTGTTTCGAAAAGAAGGAGAAACATAGGGACATATCCCGGTGTTTCCCGAAGGAAAGAGAAACATAGGGACATATCCCCGCGTTTCGGAAAAAAAGAAGAAGCATAGGGAGGTATCCCCGGGTTTCGGAAGGAAAGAGAAACATAGGGACATATCCCCGTGTTTCCCGAAGGAAGGAGAGTGCAAAACAATGCAACAAGAGGAAAGGCACACCTCTCAGCGTATCAAATGCAAGAGAAGAAAGGAAAAATCTCTCAGCGTATCACACGCGAGAGAGAAAAGGGAAAACCTCTTAGCGTACCACACGCGAGAGGAAAGAAAGCATCTCTCAGTGTATCACACGCAAGAGAGGAAAGGTATCCAAACACGCGCCAAACGCGAGAGGAGAAAGGTATCAGTCAAACTGAACCGGAACTTCTCTGAATGAACAGTATATACAATACCGTACATAAATGAGAAAGAAACTTGATAGGTAGAAATGCAATACAATGCACGATACTAAAGGAATCCAACAAACGGACAAAGCGGCGCTTTAGAAAGCAACTCTTGAGGTGTGGGGCGGTGAACCGCTCTACTCTGACGGAGATCTCCCCTTGTGTTCTTCGAACTCTTACCTTCAACTCACAGTACAAACGTCCTGAAATGTTGACAAGGAGCAACGTCTGCTGGGGAAACCATGGATGCCGCTTTTCTTCCTGATCATACTCACAACTTTCCCTACTCTTCAACGGGGTGACAGACTAGGTTGGTTCAGTACCTCAACCTATGGGGCTTCCATACAGATTTCAAGCCGGGGATACACCCTTGGTATTTAAATCAGACTTTAGTCTCGGAAATTCCAAACCTTTGTGTTCTAGGCATCAGCCATTCAAACTCTAGTTTCCACCGTCACAGTTGATCTCCTAGGAACTCATTGCAAACATAACCAAGATGCCTCTGGCAGGGATTGGTACTCCGGGAGAGCACTTTTGAATTGCTATTCTGGCATGAAAATAGTCGACACAGTATTCTATTTACTTTGAACACACAGCTCGTACCGCGCACTGCTCATTCTGAACACACAGCTCATAACACAGTACTCGGTTTATTTGGTACACAACTCTTACAGCACACTGCTCACTCTGAACACACAGCTCACTCTGAACACACAGCTCTGTTCACTTGGCACACAGCTCATAATACCGCTCAATTTGAACACACAGCTCATTCTGAACATACAAGATGTAATGACGGGACTTGCAGAAGTTGAAACAAACTCAGATGCTCCAAATTTTCCCTCTTTTCTTTTGCTTTGCAGTCTAGAACCTATGTAGCTTCGGATAGGTCCTGGTTCTACTATTCTCACATGACCTGGGTTAAACCCTGTAGTTTTATGAAAGAACAAATCCTGTTTTGCACAAATGTGGAGAATGGCACAACATTCTTCAGCACAAAACGATTCACTTTTGAAATTAAGAAATGAGTTCTTAACCGGGTATTGAGCCTATGACTGAACATAGCGCAGTACGACTCAACAAAGAAAAACAAAAGGTAAACAACCTAAACACATCGAGAAACACTCGAAACGACTCAAAACAAGAATTGAGACAAAACAAAAGACATGACACTCAGACGTGCACAGGGAGCCTGTTTCTCTGGGTATTGCTTCCTACCCTTTCTCATTTGTGATTCTCACATTACTCGGCCCTCAGGCTCTGTTTTTCTGAAAAAACCCTTTTCCTCACTTTTTCTCTCAGCGCACATCTCTCTATTCTTCAATCTCTCTTCTTTTCTTTTTATCCCTCCCCTGGGTGGTTGATGAATAAACAAGAAGTTGCAGGCTCTTGCCCCTAGCATTCTGCTAGATTCTTCCTCTTCTGCTCACAACAGTGAACTTTCCCACAAAGGGGTTGTGCTACAACTGGGTGTGTAGCAAATCTGCAACTGACATCGGTTGATGATGTCCTTGGCCAGTTTGGATGTGATCAGATGTGTCCCTATGAGAGAGTGGAATATCTTGATCCATTCTAGTTCGTGCTTCGCACTTGGCTTGATACCTCGTTGCTCGGAGGATGAGATACTTTCGGCATTTTATTGTTAGCTTCAGTTGTGCCCTTTTCTGGCAGGTAGAGTGACAATGGGGAAAAGACAGAACACCTGACTCAACTGTGCCCCTAGGTCATCATTTTGACCATTTTTTTGTTTTGGTTTTCTACTAAAACAATTTTGACTAATATGAGAGTTAGATTAACATACTTGTTCAACTTTTGATTCGAAATCATGCAAGTTAGGTTGTGAGTACTGAAAATTTTCCTTTTTTGGGTCCAAAAAATGGTCTAATTTTGGAAAAATGGAATAATTTTCGAGAGAATTAGTCAACCTTAGTAAAAAAATTGTCAAAAACTATTTTTGCAAATGGCCACTGCTCGACCAACACAGAATTTACTCTTGAGATGCACAATCTGAGATCCAAAACAATGGAAAATTGCCCCTTGCCTAAATGGCATTGCATGGCAACGGAAAGTTGCCCCTTGTCTGAATGGCACTACAGCGCACTGTAATCAGTCCTCAAAGTAACGATCACAACCGAACTCTCGGATACAGAGAAGACAAAGATGATCAGAACCATTACATGGACACAGTTGATTTGGAAGTGTTTATGGCTGGATTTCAGAATGAAGTTGCCTACGTATCCCAAACATGGGAATCAAGCCTTACGTAGTTCAGGGTTAAGGTACACTCGGGTATTAACCTCTTCTTTTATGTTCTAACTTTTGCCAAGGCTGCCCTTCTAGGTTTTCAACCTTGTGAGCTTTGTTTTTTCATTTCTATTCATTTCTTTTCATTCTTTTCATTTTTTATTTCTTTTCATCTTTGCATTTTTATTTATTTATTTATTTATTTTTTGTTCTTTTCTTTTTTTCTTTTTCATTTGCTCTAACTTTTGCCTGGGTCTCCCTTCCGGGTTTTCGGCCCAGCGAGCCTCTCAAGGGTAAAAGTGTAGCTTTGTCCATGTCAAATGGTTTTAGGATCTCGAGGCCATCTGAATCCAGGAGAATGGCTGTTGTTTACTGATGATGTTGGAGTCCATCCTATGGGGGTAGAATTTGCCCCTAGTGTTGTGGATAGGAACTTGGTTATCCTTCAGCAATACTTTCTTCTTTCCTACCTTCTGGGATTTGGCATTCTTGCCGATCTTCATCTTTGACTCTTCGATCATAATCTGACATCTTTTGCTCCTAGTTCGAGGGGCGTTCCTGATCTAGCTTTGCAAGCTTCTTTTGATCACATCTGATATTCTCACCCCTAGTTCATAGGCTGCTCCTGATCCGGCCACACGGGCCTTACATTGTGGTTGACCGTTGAATATTCTGAATCTAAGTTCAAGGTCTGAAAGCCAGGGGTCGAGTCTCGGGGCTGAGAGCAATCCTAGGCTGCATAATCTCAAGAGCGATTCCACACAGGTCTTCGCAGGACCGCGAAAAACAAATTTTTTGAAATCTTTTAAGAAAGCGACAAATCGCTCGCGCTGAAGACAGTGCAGAACCAATCTGGATCAAGCCAGGATCCTTCTCAGTACTCACATTAACAAATATGATCTCAATCATTAAGGGCTTAGCACGCATTTCTTTCTCTCAATTGATCAAATTTTGCAAACCCCGAGTAATTTATTCCTCTTTGTTTTCATCACAATGTTCAAAAGGTTTTGAAAAACTTAGGTCAATGCAATAATTTCAAGGCACAAAAGAGCAGGTGAAAAGCACTGCCGTTTCATTCAGATTTTCTGGCACAACTGGCTCCGAGGCAGAAGCAAACACAAGAGTGTGAAAATCACTGATGTTTCATTCAAAATCTGTTGGCACAACTGGCTCCAAGGCATAAACAAACTCAAAAGAAAGCGAAAAGACAAACACAAAACAAGCAAGTGATATCCGAGGTAACACCCCCGAAATCACCCGACTCTAACAAAACAGGACTGACCCTATACAACAAGACAGACCCGACTGACATAGTACAAAAAGACTGACTATATACAAGACAACAAAACTGACTGAATACCCAAGTCAGAAAGTACAAAAACTAGCATTCGCAAATGCTCAAAATAGTGCATGCCATACGCCACATCTGAAGTAAACTGAGCGCCACCCGCTGGTGGTTCATCCCCTGATCATATCACATTATCCCCTAAGTTCACTGATCCAGTGATGATAGACTTTGCTGAGCTTGGTGGGATGATGACCTCGTTGTCAAACAAATCCTGTACTTCGTGACGACGATGGAAGCAATTGTCGGTGCTATGCCCAGTTTGTTGATGGTACGCATAGTACTAGGTAGCGTCATGACCAGGTGGAAGACGACCAGGGAGAGGCCGAGGCTCGAGGGGTTTGAGATGCCCATTTTCAGCAAGGATTTGAAGAGCCTTGGACAAAGGCATATAGAGGGCATGGAAGACCCTGCGACCTCGGGGTAGATACTTCGAGGTTTGTGGATTTTTGCTGGGTGCACTAGAAAAAAAGGTCGGCAGGTACTGGCTTGGTCTGCTGATCTTTCCCGGGTGTAGAATTAGGATTGGAAGGAACAGTTCTGGTACGACGGCCCTTCTCCCGATTTTCTCCTTGGCTCGAACTACCCTCGTTCTAAGTGGCAAAAGTGTCATCCACAGTTTTTGCAGCAACTGCAAGCACCTGTTGTTTGTTCAGTCCCCCAGCTTTCAAAGCCTCAACAGCCTGCAGAAGTTGTTCATAGGGATCAATGTCAGCCCCCACCTTGTTCTTACCACTCGCCTTAGCTTGGTTGAAGGTTTAGGTTGCTACATCAGTGCGAAGCCCTGTTGTTGTTGACATGTCATTGTCGGAACATGGGATGGCTTCAGGTTGGCTGAGTTCAATTACAATTCGCCCTAATAGTGGGGGCTCTTCTGGCATGAAATTTTTGGCATGTGATATGGTCGATGGCGGAGCCAACATTCCGAAGGCTAGATCAGCCACAGATCTCTGAAGATCGCCGATCATTCCCATCAGCTCGAAAGTAGTGGGCTCACGAGTTTGAAATGATTGGGGTTCAAAGACTGGATATGCGGTAGGTGCCCCAGATGGGCGTTGCATTTCAGCATCGGTCTCACCCTGCATGGTGATTTCCTGGTTTAAAGCCGTTGCCATGACCACAATCTCTTCTAAATTCTGCATCATCATGAGTTTTCTAAATTGAACAGGGGTGATGTAACTGGTGACTAACGGATCAGGTGAACTGGTGAGCCTTGACTGGCCTTTCTCTGCCTTGCCTCAGCGAAGGAATACTGGCTACTCTGAACCGAATCTCTGACCTGACAAAGTCTATCGGCACAAGTCTAATGTACCCGGGGGATATCGGAGCCTTCTGAAGCTACGGTTCCAAAACTACCCTAGCAAAAGAGAAAACAGGCAGCATCTTAGCCCAATTTCACTAGAACAGATACAAGCATAGCTAAATGACTGCACTTCCTACTGAATTCTGCCTGTAAATTAATACCCTCAGGTAAAACTGATTCCCCCAAAATAATGTCCTCATGCCTGATACCCAGACTTGCAAATTGATATATGCAACCCTGTAGAGACACACTCTAAAAGCACATAGCAAGCAAATGAGAGCCAAAACACCCCTATGTTGGGGTAGGGTTTCCCTGTCCTATTTTGTCAGGACCTAAGGTTTTACTATGCACACAGCGGTTTCAAACAACCTACAATCGAGTAAGCAACCTGTCTTAATTTGGAATAGTCATTACAGTTTCCGATATGCACTAGGTCGAATTGTCAAAAAGGGTGCCCCGGTAAAAATCGAGGTTTGTGTTCCCATCGTGGCAAAGCCCGCAACCAGTTAACCTTATGGCATGCTTTTCCAAGCAAGCCTCCGGCAAACCGTTCAGGAATAGCATACGGCAAACACAGTGTCCTAGGTGCACCAATGCAAATGCAATGCAAAGAGACATATAAGTGTAGTCAAAACAAGATATCACGAGTTCGAGTCAAGTTCTCTAAATCCCAAGCAGAGTCGCCAGAAACTGTAGACGTGCCTGAACGTCCCAAGCTCTGCGTGCGAAAGGGCGCGAAATCTGTTTTGTTCATTAACTTACTACAGTTCGGACTCAATGTCACGGTTCTGAATCTAATCTCGCAAAGTGCAATGCAAGACCGATAAATCACCAAAGAGTCCAAATCCGGCAAATCGTTTTGGAAAATTGATTTTTAAAGAAGTGCCAAACATGGACTGCTTTGCCAGATGCAGAGTCGCCACCTAAATGTTTTGTTTTTGGGAAATTTAGGAAACCCTGACTCTTGCCTAAGGCCACGTGTCCGTCATCACCAAAGTTGCCTCGGCTCGGGAACTTGGGTACGAGAGGGGAAGGTCATGCAATGAGCACCCCCGCTCGCCTGATCAAAGATCGGTCTTTACTAACATGATATCTTGTTTTTGAAAACACATGTGTTCTTATTCCGGTTATTAACCTAGAATTACTATGTGATGCGCATAGCACACAAGTATAGACTAGATCGCCTAAGTTGAAACAAAACATTGCATATCCGTTTGTTTGAAAATGGTTTAAAGTTTGCTACTCGCAAGTAGGCTAAAACGAGGATTTGATGAATTGTTCCAATTCAAATAATCCAACCTTCACCCACAGGCATTCAGGCAGTTTATATCAACTAAGCAGTTAGCCTCATGGCAAGCATGCTTTCATGGCAATCAATAACACACATGTAGTATGCTAAAGCGTAAAAGCTTACCTAGTACTCCGAGCCAAAACAATAGCTGGTTAGTAATCAATGCATGATCCTAGCTATGCTAAGATGGCTAATGCAACACATGCAAAATGCAACTAGAAATAGGCTCGGCTATTCTAAAATGGCATATGAGATGCAACTTGATAATCATGTATTCAAATCGGTATTGAAATACAATGCAGTTAGTATGATGCGCCGAGCCCGGTGCATGCAAGACAGATGAATGGATGCGCGCATGCAAGCATAAGGATGCTAATTGAAACATGCCCTAAAACTGACCATCGTAAGCGGTTAAGTAAAAGGGAGAAAGAAATGGGGCTTGGAAGACATGTATCGCACACACACACACTTATTACAAAATTCGCCCTCTCGACGGAGGGTCCGAATAGAAGCTACACTAAGCTACACAACTAATCTAATAATCTAATTAGACTAATTATTACACAACCAAAATGAATAACTAGCTACAACTAATTATTACAAAACTTTAACTAATCAAACAAATTAATTAAGTTACAACACCGAATGCTAAGCATTAAAATATGCAGACTAGGCCGCCTCAGCTCTGCCTTGAAGAAGTTGAAGATGCATGCTCGATTCCCGTCCTGAAAGCTCTCCAAATGCTCTTTAGAGGCTCTGTCTGCAGGGTGCCCTTGTGAACTAGCTGCTGAATCTTACCAAAAACATGCTGGGGAGTGCACCAGTGGCCTGCCGGCCATGAGGAGCTGCTGCTAACCACCCAGCCGGCCAAGAGTGCACATTGCCGGCCACAAATGAAGAGCTGCCGGCCATCTGTGTGGCACTACCGGCCACTGGTGTGTTGTGACACCAAGCTGCAACAGAGCACAAAACAGAGGAAAGGGAGGGTCTCCCAAGGGTATGTACGCACTATGCCACCCCATATCACCTCAAAACATCAAGGGAGAGGCATAATCGGATCCAAGACCATCAATCACGTATCTCGATGCATGATGGCTAAAGATCCAACTTGTGCAATTCAATGTAAAAAGAATGCACAAAAACACATAAATGCCTAGAACTCTATCATGCATTGTCAAGAGCGTCGACGACCGAGAATTGAGGCACGTTTTATCACTTCAAGTATGAAACGTCCCTCGTTTCTCGTGTTTGGCTTAACACCCAAGCCAAACACAATGAAATGCATGCAACATGGAGATGCCATGCAATGCAACATAAGCATTCCAAATGCAATGTAACAAGCATGCAAAATGCAAAGCAACCTAAACATGCAAACATGCAAAGTACCAAGCATGCAACAACATGCAAAAATCATGCAATGCGCGACAAGCATGCAACAACGACAAAATGGAACAAGCATGCAACAACATGCAAGACAAGCATGCAACAACATGCAAAGATGGACTTAAACCAAAATGGACAGACCTCAATCATGCCCAAATCAGTGGCCATGACACAAAAATGAAGGCACCAAAAGCATATATAAGCATGCACATGCAATGGCCCATCAAAGAGGCCTAAGAGCACAACTCTCAAGAGTGCTCAAAGAGTGATAAACATGGAGGTGTGACAACACTAAATAAACTGAAATAAGGTATGAAATGAAGCCAAATAATTCAAACAACAGAAGCATAGCATGCAAAGGTCCTCAAAGCATGAAGCTAGTAAAGAGGACTACAAAAGGGGCATGCAATATATGGCACAAGTGCATGAACCAAACATGGACAGAGCTGGAATAGGTCAAAACAATGACTGAAACATGCTAAGATTGAGGCTCAAAGACCTAGGCATGCAAGCATACAAGCTAAGTCATAAACAAGGCAACAATGCACAATACTCAAACGACATTTAAAACATGAAAGAAGTGGGAATATAGTCATGCTATAAGCTCTAAAATGAAATATTAAATGATGCCAAATCATCTAAATAGCTCAAAGATAGCATGCAAGAGTAATCAAAACACAAAGCTAGCAAGGGCAATTGCACTATAGCTATACAAAGCATGAAGCATATGGCAAAGGCAACCCAAAATAGTCCTAAAACATGTTAAAGTGATACTAAAACATGTATAGAAGGAAGCCAAAACAAGCTAACATGAAGGGCATAAGGCACAATGCATACAAGGCAAATACGGTGGATTACACTACACCTATTAAGACCAAGCATGGAATGACTTAAGCAACAAAAATCAGAGTTATATCATGGCATAATAACCCCAAAAACACATTGAAATGATAGCTCGCAAGCTTAGGCATGAAGGCATACGCAATGACCCATGTTAAGGCATAAAGGGCCAAACCCTCCAACGCATTGAATGAGTGATAAATGCAAGTGCATGACCATGAAACATGTACTGAAATCATATAAAAAATGATGCCAAATCATTTGAATAGGCCAAGCAAAGCATGCTAGTGGACTCGATACACAAAGCTAACAAGCTAGATTGAACCATGGCTATACAAAGCAAGTCATGCATGACCAAAACAACCAAATCAGAGCTAAATCATGTTAAAACATGGACAAAATCTTCTTGAAGTTAAGCCTAAACATTGCTAGAATGACATGTTAAAGCATGATGCATGTTAGGCTATTTAATGGAATTGCACTACAAGTGCATGAGGCATGCAAGGGCCAACCAAACCAAACCTAATCAGAGGTATGACATAGCAAAACATCACTAAAAACATGCTGGAATGGACTCAAATCAAGTTAGAATGACATGCTACTTCATGAAGCATACAAAGCTAGTTTATGAGATTTACACTACAAGTGTATTATGCATGCATGGAGTGACAAAACCAAGTAAAAATAGTAGTATGCCACAACAAAATAACCCCAAATACATGCTAATATATGGCCAACATAAACTTAACAAACATGCTCACACATGAGGCATGAAAGACAAGTATTGAAGACACAAGGAGAGGGGATGACCCTCTCCCATTTGGGACCTCAAAACACCACTTCCACCACTGAAATTCCTCTTTGTTTCAGTGGTGAGAAGGTCAAAACAAGGTGGTCCCAAAAGCTCACAAAGAAGACACAAAAGCAAGGCCAAACAAGGCCTAAGAGGGGGTAAACAACCCCAAATACAAAAGTGACCTTAAACAAAGATCTTAAGCACACAAAAATAGAACTTTTTTCAGTAGGAAGTTAAGCTCAAAAAAGCATGCAAATAGGTTCAAAAGCTTAAGCAAGAATGGGGGTTTAAGAGGTTAGTTTCTCACCCTTGAAGACCACCTTCAAAACCAAAACTCCAGCAACTTTTCTGAGCTCAAACTAGTCCAAGAACACCAAAAGCAACCTCAAGAAACCTCAACAACAAAAGGATGGTGTTTGAGTGTGTGTTTGTGCGTTAAAGTGAGACAAAATGACACTTTTAAGGCACAAAACAAGAACAAAAGAGAGATATAGATACAAATGTGTATGGGTAACTCAAACCACAAAATTATGAACCTCTGTAAGGGAGGAGGAGCCTCTCCTTATATAGAAGAATGCAATGCAAAGCTTGTTAAACAAGCTTGACAAGAGCTTCATCCCTGTATGGAGGAGGGATGAGTGAAAACCAGCTGGCTCAAAAGATCTGGCGTGAAATCTGTTGAGACAAGGTGTCATGCCGGCAATCAGTGGTGGCCGACAATGCCTCATTGATGGCCGGCAGGCTTCATCAATGGCAGGCAGGGACAAATGCATGGCCGGCAGAGGCAGAGAGTGGCCGGCAATGAACCATGAGAATCATGCTGAAAGGACCAACACATGGCCCAAAAATGGGGCAGAAAGGATACAGGGTTTGGAAAGCTCAAACCTGTGACGTTCCACCGCGAAAGTAAAGTACTCAACGAGCAATCGAACTTGTGGCTGGATGTACCTGCAAGCACAACCAAGTCTTGAGGACGGTCAAAAATGGGGTGTCTACACATATCTGCCATCACACAAGAGGGCCTGAATAAGTGTCCGAGTGTTCAAACCCTAATCCATGAGAAATGGTGAGTAAATACCATAATTACATATTCATCATCATGCAAGAGGGTCCGAATAAGTGTCCGAGTGTTCGAACCCTAATGCATGAGAAATGGTAAGTAAACAACATAATTACATGTTTGCCATTACGCAAGAGGGTCCGAATAAGTGTCTGACTGTTCGAACCCTAATGCATGAGAAATTGAAAGTAAACACCATAATTAGATATCTGCCATCATACAAGAGGGTTCGAACAAGTGTCCGAGGGTTCAAACCCTAATGCATGAGAAATGGTAAGTAAACACCATAATTACATATCTGCAATCATACAAGAGGGTCCGAATAAGTGTCTGAGTGTTCGAACCCTAATGCATGAGAAATGGCAAGTAAACACCACAATTTCATATCTGCCATCTTGTAAGAGAGTCTGAATAAGTGTCCTTGGGTTCAAACCCTAATGCGTGAGAAATGGTAGGTAAGCACGATAATTTCATATCTGCCATCATACAAGAAGGTCTTAATAAGTGTCTGAGTGTTCGAACCCTAAAGCGTGAGAAATGGTAACTAAATACCACAGGTACATATCTGCCATCAAGCAAGAGGGTCTGAATAAGTGTCTGAGTGTTCGAACCCTAATACATGAGAAATGGTAAGTAAACACCATAATTAAATATCTGCCATCATGCAAGAGGGTCCGAACAAGTGTCCGAGGATTCAAACCCTAATGCATGAGAAATGGTAAGTAAACACCATAATTACATATCTTCCATCATACAAGTGGGTCCGAATAAGTGTCTTAGTGTTCGAATCCTAATGCGTGAAAAACGGTAAGTAAACACCACAATTACATATCCGCCATCATGCAAGAGGGTCTGAATAAGTGTCCGAGTGTTTGAACCCTAATACATGAGAAATTGTAAGTAAACACCAGAATTACATATCTGCCATCATGCAAGAGGGTCCGAATGAGTGTCCGAGTGTTCGAAGCCTAATGCATGAGAAATAGTTAGTAAACACCATAATTACATATCTGCCATCATGGAGGAGGGTCCGAACCTGTGTCCGAGGGTTCAAACTTGATGCATGAGAAATGTTAAGTAAATACCATAATGACATATCTGCCATCACGCAAGAGGGTCCAAATAAGTGTCCGAGTGTTTGAAGCCTAATGCATGAGAAATGGAAGTAAATACCATAATTGCATATTCGCCATCATGCAGGAGGGACCGAATAATTGTCTGAGTGTTTGAATGCTAATGCATGAGAAATGGTAAGTAAATACCATAATTGCATATTCGTCATCATGTAAGAGGGTTCGAATAAGTGTCCGAGTGTTCGAACCCTAATGCATGAGAAATGGTAAGTAAACAAGATAATTACATATTTGCTATCACGGAAGAGGGTTCGAATAAGTGTCTGAGTGTTCGAAGCGTAATGCATGGGAAATGGTAAGTGTCACGACCCAAACCCACCCCTAAAAGTTTGGTCCATGACCGGCCTGTACATAGGCCTCAAAACAGAATTTTAGAATAATATTTAACCACATACGGGGCCTTAAGCGGAAGCAATATCAATAAAAGACAACATCCATTGAGCTCGTGCATACATGATGGTTTTATTGGATTTAAGCATTTAAATACATTTCCATAGTTACATATACAATCACAGAATTTATATAGATCTCACACACACTTACATAGGACTTAATAATTTATATGACGCCCAACACAAATTAAGGTCTCCACATGGAGACATACCGCAAGTGACTTGGCAGACAGGCGAACCTCAGTAACACTCTAGTGTCGATCCCCGATGGCTCACCTACATAAATATACATAATGACGGGGTGAGCCAGGCTCAGTGAATAATAGTAGTGTAAGGAGGTTAATTAAATAAGCAAAACCCTAGATAAATTAAATAGACAGATACCAAACTATACACAGATCTTATCCATAACTATATTTCAATGCGGTCTCAGGCTCACATGTAATGTAGACTGGCTTCAAGCCCATATGAAACACAGACCGGCCTTAGGCCCATGCAGAATACAAAACGGCCTTAGGCCCAACAGATTATACAAAACGGCCTCAGGCCTAACAGATCTTACAGATTGGCCTCGAGCCCATGTATCAACAGATTGGCCTCTGGCCCAGATATTAACAGATTGGCCTCTGGCCCAGATATTAACTGATTGGCCTCTGGCCTGGATATTAACAGATTGAACGATTCTAGAGACACAAAGATATCATAGTTCCATTATGCACATACGTTCCATTTGCTCATCATGAATCAATACAGTTAACTTGCAGATAATAGAATGTTAATATTAACTATTAACAGTAAGCAAAACTACTACAGTACTACTACTCAGTAGTGCACATAGATTTTCCCATGGTTTATTATAAGTCAACATAGTTGTCTCACAAATAACAAAACATTAATAATAACGATTAACATAAGGCAAATGTATCACTACATTAATAGGGACAAAACAATTCACATCATAACGGCCTCGGGCCCACGTCTCTTACTAGGGACAAAACGACCTTAAGTCCATATCAACGCCATTATTCACTCATATCCATTAATTTGATCAAAGCATAATATCAATGGAATAGGCCATTCACAAATAACAATACATAAATCATAACCACAGAAGGTAATTGAAATAAATCGTTACACTATTATTACTCACAGTGATCGGCTCCCAGTAGTAATTTGATGATGTCCTTGTGTGGACCTACAACACAATGCACATAGCATTATAAGAACATACCCGATTCCTTACTTTACTCTTTAATCAGTTAGTCATATCGATACTAAACTCATTAGTCTTTAATAAGTCATAATCCATGTCACAGAAGATAGGAGGAATCGATAGAAAAATGGTTCAGACGAGGAAACGGTACAAACCGGTAAACAGAAAGTGAACAGTCGTTACTAATTTGGGCATAACTATTTTTGTATTTAGAATCTAGGAGTGAGACCACCACCATTGGAAACTAGACTTCTGGGGCTTGATTTTAGGCTCAAGAATCACTCAAAACGGTGTCCGGATGCAAAAGATATGCTTGTTCAAAGTTGACTGAGCAGAGTTGTCCCCCACAAGTCGCGGGACGACGTGCCGCGCCCGCCGCACGTGCAGCTTTGGAAAATTTTCAGTCCGAAAATGGCTCTTTTTGCTCCAACACTTGGTTTTTCCATTTTTAAGCTTGGTTCTTAACATAAATCACTCAAAAACATGTAAAATTATCTCATAACATGACAAACTAACATCAATCAAGTGTAATTCCATTTTAAACAAATCAATCCTTGCCTCAAAAATAGAAATTCAAGTCTCATCTTCTATATAATCAAACTTCTATAATATATACCCCAAAATCATACAAATACATCTTACACATGGTTGATCTTCACACCAAAACTTGGTATTCCATGAATCATTCTTAATATTGAACCCAATTCAAGCAAATTTAAGGAAATGAAGGTCCAATTCCTTGAGTTTAACTCATTTCATTCACAACCCAACACACTTGTTCATTTACATATTAATTTTTCCAAGTCAATCCTTGATTTCATGTAGAAGATGAATTATTTACAAAGATAATAGTTGAAGCCACATACCTTAACTCAATTCCTTGTTTTTCCCTTTAATCTCTTCAATTTTCCAAGCTTCCATGGATGATCTTCTTTCCTCTCTTCTCTCTCTTTCACGGTTCTCTCTCTCTCTCTCTCTCTCTCCCTTAGATATTTTGTTTGACTTCAAAATGATAAGCTCCCAACTCACATGGCCTATCCATATATGTATACATCACACACTTAAGCTTTTCACAAAAAGAAGGGCCAAAGACGCCCTTACGAATCGCACAATATCAAATTTCAATTAAACTTCCTAGATGACTCTAAAAATTATGCTAATCATAAATATGTCCTCTATTCTGATTTCTGAAGCCTCTAAGGTCTTCAATTTACAGTACAAAGTTAACCACCGTAACGTGCATTAACGAGTCAGACGAATTAACTTTCCAATTAATTTTCCCAATTAGTTCTAAAAATTCCCATTAACATATCCAAAAACTCAATTTTAATTTCTGAACCCCTAAAGGCCGGTACTTTCAATATTAAAGCCGTAATTCAACAGATAATTCCCCAATTCGAACAGATATCATTAAATTACAATGCATTAACCGACAAGACCATAAAGGCAATTTCTGATGCGGATTTTGGTGTCATTACAGTAAGTAAATACGATAATTACATATTCGTCGTCATGCAAGAGGGTCCGAATAAATGTCCGAGTGTTCGAACCCTAATGCATGAGAAATGGTAAGTAAACACCATAATTACATATCTGATATCATGCAAGAGGGTCCGAACGAGTGTCCTAGGGTTCAAACCCTAATGCATGAGAAATGGTAAGTAAACACCATAATTACATATCTGCCATCACACAAGAGGGTCGAAATAAGTGTCTGAGTGTTCGAACCCTAACGCATGATAAATGGTAAGTAAACACCACAATTACATATCTACCATCATGCAAAAGGGTCTGAATAAGGGTCTGAGAGTTCAAACCCTAATGTATGAGAATGGTAAGTAAACACCATAGTTACATATCTGCCATCATACAAGAGGGTCCGAATAAGTGTTCGAGTGTTCGAACCCTAATGCACGATAAATGGTAAGTAAACACCACAATTAAATATCTGCCATCATGCAAGAGGGTCTGAATAAGTGTCCGAGTGTTTGAACCCTAACACATGAGAAATGGTAAGTAAACACCATAATTACATATCTGCCATCATGCAAGAGGGTCCGAACAAGTGTCCGAGGGTTCAAACCCTAATGCATAAGAATGGTAAGTAAACACCATAGTTACATATCTGCCATCATACAAGATGGTCCGAATAAGTGTTCGAGTGTTCGAACCCTAATGCGTGAGAAATGGTAAGTAAACACCACAATTACATATCTGCCATCATGCAAGAGGGTCTGAATAAGTGTCCGAGTGTTTGAACCCAAACACATGAGAAATGGTAAGTAAACACCATAATTACATATCTGCCATCATGCAAGAGGGTCCGAATAAGTGTCCGAGGGTTCAAACCCTAATGCATGAGAAATTGTATTTAAACACCATAATTACATATCTGCCATCATACAAGAGGGTCCGAATAAGTGTCCGAGTGTTCAAACCCTAATTCGTGAGAAATGGTAAGTAAACACCACAATTACTTATTTGCTATCACACAAGAAGGTCTGAATAAGTGTCCAAGTGTTCGAACCCTAATACATGAGAAATGGTAAGTAAACACAATAATTACATATCTGGCATCATGCAAGGGGGCCTGAATAAGTGTTCGAGTGTTCAAAGCCTAACACATGAGAAATGGTAACTAAATACCATAATTACATATTTGCCATCATGCAAGAGGGACCAAATAAGTGTCTGAGTGCTCCTCAAGACTTGGACGTCATCATTTGAACACTCGGTGATCATCCATGCTTGTGTTGGTTTTGAGTTTTCGGAGGTCTCGACCACGCGCCTTGCCTCAAGATCTCTCAACTTGTCTGTTTTGTGCGTGGTTGTGGACCAAACACTTGTGTTTTTGCTTCTAAGGGAAGAGGGCGGCTTGTTGGCCATCCCTACAACCCATCGGCCAAGGCATGGTGCCATCGGCCTTGTTTTCTTGCCATCGGCCAAAAGTGTTGGCCGATCGGCACTATTTTTGGTCAGTCGGCCCCTTTTCTGGTCGATCGGCCACCTTTTTGAGCCGAGACCTTTCCATCTGCTTTTTGCAGATATTTTCTGCCAACTGTGACAGCTGGTATGCACAATTGACATCCTCCATACAAAAGCTTGTTCAACAAGCTTGAGAATTGAAATTCTAAAAAAAGGGAGCCTTCCCTCCCTTTCCAGAGGTTTAGAAAATTGGTTCTTGAGAGACAGATATATATTTGTATCTATATTTCCTTGTTTGACCTTGTTTCGTGCTCTAAAGTGTCATTTTGTCTTACTATTGCACACAAACACCTAGTAGAACACCATCCTTTTGTTGCTGAGGTCCTTAGGAGTTGGTTTTAGTGTTCTTGGGCTGGTTTTGATCAAAGGAAGTTGCTGGAGTAGTGTTCTTGAAGGTGTTCTTCAAGGGTGAGTAACTACCTTTTAATCCCCCATTTTTGCTTAAGCTTTTATACCTTCTTGCATACTGTTTTAAGCTTAACTCTTAACTAAAAAAAGTTCTAATTTTGTATGCTTGAGACCTTTGTTTAAGGTCACTTTTTGGTTTGGGGTTGTTTGCCTCCCTCTTAGGCCTTGTTTGGCCTTGCCTTTTGTGCCTTCTTTGTGAGCTTCGGGATGACCTTGTTTTGGCCTCCTCACCACTGAAATCTAGTGGGATTTCAGTGGTGGGGATGGTGTTTTCAGGTCCCAAAAATTAGAGGGTCATCCCCTCTCCTTGTCTCTTCAATACTTGCTTTGAATACCTCATGTGTAAGCATGTTTGTGAAGCTTGTGTTAGCTTGTTCTTAGCAAATATTTGTGGCATGTCACCGTTTTTGGTTGTCTTGGTCACCCCATGTATGGTTAATACACTTGTAGTGTAAATCACACACACTAGCTTTGTATGCTTCATGAAGTAGCATGTATTTCTAGCTTGCTTGGAGTCCTTATCAGCATGTTTTAGGTGATGTTTTGCCATGCTGTACCTTTGTCTAAGGTTAGTTTAATGGTCTCTTGCATGCACCATGTACTTGTCTTGCAATCCCCTCTATTGCCCTAACATGCATCTTGTGTTTAGGCCATCATTCTTGCATGTTTTGGCTCAACTCCATGAAGCTTTTAGCCTTGTTTTACCATGCTTTAGCTCTGATTTGTATTGTCTTGGTCATGCTTGCATTGTTTTGTATAGCCATGGTTCATTCTAGCTTGTTAGCTTCGGGTGTCCAAATTACTAGCATGCATTGTTTTGGCCATTCTCATGATTTGACATCATTTGAAATGATATTTCAGTCCATGTTTCATGGTCGTATACTTGCATTTGTCATCCTTTCAATGCTTTGAAGAGTTGGTGTTTTATGCCTTAAGAGTGGATCATTGTGCATGCCTCCATGCTTAGGTCTTTGGGATGCCATCTAAGTGGGTTTTTGGCTTGTTTTGACATGCCATAACTCTGATTTTAATTGGTTAAGTCATGCCATGTTTGGTTGTAATGGGTGTAGTGCAACCCCCTTTGTAGGCCTTACTTGCATCATGCCTTATGCCTCTCATGTTGACTTGTTTTGACTTTGGTCCATGCATGTTTTAGACTCACTTTGGTATGCTTTAGGACTGTTTTGGTTTGCTTAGGCCATTTGCTTCATATTTTGCATAGCCTTAGTGCGAGTCCCTTGATAGTCTTAAGCTTTGAGCCTTATGCATGCTATGCTTATGATTATGCATGTGATTTGGCATCATTCCCCACATGATTTCAGAGCTTATTGCATTGCCACATTCTCATGTTTGTCACACCTTGCTCATGTTTGAGGATTGTGCATTATTTCATAGTTTATGGACTAATGTGTGCACATGTGTGTTTTGCCCTTTTGGTGCCTTAGTTTTGGTGTTTTGGCCACTGATTTGGGCATGTTTGAGAGTTGTCCATTTTAGTTTAAGTCCGTCGCATGCTTGCCTTGCATGTTGTCGCATGCTTGTTGCGTACTTGGTATATTGCATGTTGTTACATGCTAGTTCCATTACATGTTGTTGCATGCTAGTTCATTTGCATCATGCTTACATGTTTGCATAGCATTGTGTGTGCATGCCTTGCATCTTGATCAAACATGATAGAGGTTAAGGTCCCTTATGTGTTTTGTGCATTTCATTTGATATTGATTTGTGCAACTTGGCTCCTTTGGCCATCATGTATTGTCGAGCACTATGCTCCTTTGAGTTTCAAACATGATAAGGGGTGTAGTTGCACAACATTTTCTTGCAAATGTATCGCCATACCTCTGTTTGTCCTCTGTTCCAGCAAAAAGTGCATTTTACAGGAAAAGATGGCCGATCGGCTATCTGGTGTGCCGATCGGCTAAAACTGTTTGGCCGATGACCTCATAAATGGCCGATGACACCTTTCCTTTGGCCGATGGCTTCACCATTTGGCCGATGACCTCCCACAGTACCCAAGGGGTGGTTCAGAAGCATCACAGAGACTTGTGCAGTTTTCAGAGGTGAAAAACAGTGCAAATAGAGGCAACATGAGGCATGGCAACGGATTTCCGAGCGTAGCCGACCGAGCATGCATTTGTTCCTCTTCTCGAGGCTGTTTTAACTGTTTTGTACCTTAATTAATTTGTTTAATTAGTTAAGAGTTTTGTAATAATTAATTAGCCTCTTAGTTAGTTAATTAGTTGGTTTGTATTATTTATTCGGACCCTCCGTCGAGAGGGCCAACTTGTGTAATAAGCGTGCGTGAGTGTGTGAATGTCTTCCAACCCCACGCCTTTCTCCCTTTTACTTACCTACTTTTGATGGTTATTTTTAGGTCATTTTCAATTAGCATCCTTATGCCATGCATGTTTGCATCATTCATTTGTATTGCGTGCACCAGGCTCGGCGCATCATACTAATTGCATTGTATTGCAATTCCTACTTGAATACATGTATCGAATTGTCGCATCTCATATGCCATCTTAGAATAGCCGAGCCTATTTCTAGTTGCATTTTTGCATGTGTTGCATTAGCCATCTTGACATGAACTAGTTCTTTGTTTTGGCTCGGAGTACACTGTGAGTGTTTACGCTTTAGCATAGTGCATGTGTGTTAATGTTGCCATGAAAGCATGCTTGCCATGAGGCTATGTGCTTATGTGATATAAGCTGCCTGAATGCCTGTGGGTGAAGGTTGGATTGCTTGAATTGGAACAATTCATTGAATCCTCGATTTAGCCTACTTGCGAGTAGCAAACTTCAAATCATTTTCAAAATAAACAAATATGCATTGCTTTGTTCCAATTTAAGCGATCTAGTCTATACTTATGTGTTGTGTGCATCACATAGTAATTCTAGCTAATAATCGGAATAAGAACGCATGTGTTTTCAAAAACAAGATATCATGCTTAGTACAGGCCGATCTTTGATCGGGCGAGCGGGGGTGCTCATTGCATGACCTTCCCCTCTCGTACCCAAGTTCCCGAGCCGAGGCAACTTTGGTGATGACAGACACATGGCCTTAGGCACAAGTCAGGGTTTCCTAAATTCCCCCAAAATAAAAATTTAGGTGGCGACTCTGTATCTGGCAAAGCAGTCCGTGTTTGGCACTTCTTTACAAAAATTAGTTTTCCAAAACGATTTGCCGGATTTGGACTCTTTGGTGATTTATCGGTCTTGCATTGCACTTTGCGAGATCAGATTCAGAACCGTGACATTGAGTCCGAACTGTAGTAAGTCCAATGAACAAAATGGATTTCACGTCGCATTCGTGCTTCGTGGAGCCGTGGACGTTCGGGCGCGTCTACAGTGTTCGAACCCTAATGCATGACAAATGGTAAGCAAACCCCATAATTATATATCTACCATATACAAGAGGGTCTGAAGAAGTGTCCGAGTGTTCGAACCCTAATGCATGACAAATGGTAAGTAACCCCATAATTACATATATGCCATCATGCAAGAGGGTCCGAATAACTGTCGGAGTGTTCAAACCATAATACATGAGAAATGGTAAGTAAATACCAAAATTACATATTCGTTATCATGCAAGAGCGTTCGAATAAGTGTCCGAGTGTTCGAACCATAATAAATGAGAAATGGTTAGTTCACACCATAATTACATATCTGCGATCATGCAAGAGGGTCCGAATAAGTGTCCGAGTGTTCGAACCCTAATGCATGAGAAATGGTAAGTAAAAACCATAATTACATATCTGCCATCACGGTAGAGGGTCCGAAAAAGTGCCCGAGTGTTCGAAGCCTAATGCATGAGAAATGGTAAGTAAATACCATTGTTACATATTCGCCATCATGCAAGAGGGACCAAATAATTGCCTGAGTGTTTGAACCCAAATGCATGAGAAATGGTAAGTAAACACCGTAATTACATATCTGCCATCATGCAAGAGGGTTCGAATAAGTGTCCGAGTGTTCAAACCCTAATCCATGAGAAATGGTAAGTAAATACCATAATTACATATTCATCATCATGCGAGAGGGTCCGAATAAGTGTCCGAGTTTTCGAACCCTAATGCATGAGAAATGGTAAGTAAACAAGATAATTACATGTTTGCCATTATGCAAGAGGGTCCGAATCGGTGTTCGAGGGTTCGAACCCTAAAGCATGAGAAATGGTAAGTAAATACCAAAATTACATATTCGCCGTCATTCAAGAGGGTCCGAATAAATTTCTGAGTGTTCGAACCCTAATGCATGAGAAATTAAAAGTAAACACCATAATTACATATCTGTCATCATGCAAGAGGGTCCAAACAAGTGTCCGAGGGTTCAAACCCTAACGCATGAGAAATGGTAAGTAAACACCATAATTACATATCTGCAATCATACAAGAGGGTCGAATAAGGGTTTGAGTGTTCGAACCCTAATGCGTGAGAAATGGCAAGTATACACCACAATTTCATATCAGCCATCTTGCAAGAGGGTCTGACTAATTGTCCGAGGGTTCAAACCCTAATGCGTGAGAAATGGTAGGTAAGCATCATAATTTCATATCTGTCATCATACAAGAGGGTCTGAATAAGGGTCCGAGTGTTCGAACCCTAAAGCGTGAGAAATGGCAACTAAATACCACAATTACATATCTGCCATCATGCAAGAGGGTCTGAATAAGTGTCCAAGTGTTCGAATCCTAATACATGAGAAATGATAAGTAAACACCATAATTAAATATCTGTCATAATGCAAGATGGTCCGAACAAGTGTCCAAGGTTCAAACCCTAATGCATGAGAAATGGTAAGTAAACACCATAATTACACATCTGCCATCACGCAAGAGAGTCTGAATAAGTGTTCGAGTGTTCGAACCCTAATGCGCGAGAAATGGTAAGTAAACACCATAATTACATATATGCCATCATACATGTGGGTCTGAATAAGTGTCTAAGTGTTCAAATCCTCATCCGTGAAAAATGGTAAGTGAACACCACAATTACATATCTTTCATCATGCAACAGAGGGTTTGAATAAGTGTCCGAGTGTTCGAACCCTAATACATGAGAAATTGTAAGTAAACACTGGAATTACATATATGCCATCACGCAAGAGGGTCCGAATGAGTGTCCGAGTGTTTGAATCCTAATGCATGAGAAATGGTTAGTAAACACCATAATCACATATCTGCCATCATGCAAGAGGGGCCGAACCAGTGTCCGAGGCTTCAAACCCTAATGTATGAGAAATGGTAAGTAAACACCATAATGACATAACTGCCATCACGCAAGAGGATCGAATAAGTGTCCGAGTGTTCGAAATCTAATTCATGAGAAATGGTAACTAAATACCATAATTACATATTCACCATCATGCAGGAGGGTCCGAATAATTGTCCGAGTGTTTAAACCCTAATGCATGATAAATGGTGAGTAAACACCATAATTACATATCTGGCATCATGCATCAGGGTTCAAATAAGTGTCCGAGTGTTCAAACCCTAATGCATGAGAAATGGTAAGTAAATACCACATTTACATATTCGTCATCATGCAAGAGGGTTCGAATAAGTGTCCGAGTATCCGAACCCTAATGCATGAGAAATGGTAAGTAAACAAGATAATTACATATTTGTCATCATGCAAGAGGGGTCGAAAAAAGTGTCTGAGTGTTCGAAACCTAATGCATGAGAAATGGTAAGTAAATACCAAAATTACATATTCATTGTCATGGAAGAGGGTCCGAATAAATGTCCGAGTGTTCAAATCCTAATGCATGAAAAATGGTAAGTAAACACCATAATTACAAATCTGCCATCATGCAAGAGGGTCCGAACGAGTGTTCTAGGATTCAAACCCTAATACATGAGAAATGGTAAGTAAACACCATAATTACATATCTTCCATCAAGCAAGAGGGTCCAAATAAGTGTCCATCTGTTTGAACCCTAATACATGAGAAATGGTTAGTAAACACCATAATTACATATCTGCCATCATGTAAGAGGGTCCGAATAAGTGTCCGAGTGTTCGAAGCCAAATGCATGAGAAATGGTAAATAAATACCATAATTCCATATTCGCCATTATGCAAGAGGAACCGAATCATTGTCTGAGTGTTCGAACCCTAATGCATGAGAAATGGTAAGTAAACACCGTAATTACATATCTGCCATAGTGCAAGAGGGTCCGAATGAGTGTCCGAGTGTTCAAACCCTAATGCATGAGAAATGGTAAGTAAATACCATAATTACATATTCATCATCATCCAAGAGGGTCCAAATAAGTGTCCGAGTGTTCGAACCCTCATACAAGAGAAATGGATAGTAAACAAGATAATTACATGTTTACCATCATGCAAGAGTGTCCGAATAAGTGCCCGAGTGTTCGAAGCCTAGTGCATGAGAAATGGTAAGTAAATACCATAATTACATATTCGCCGTCACGAAAGAGGGTCCGAATAAATGTCCGAGTGTTCGAACCCCAATGCATGAGAAATGGTAAGTAGACACCATAACGACATATCTGCCATCATACAAGAGGGTCCGAACAAGTGTCCGAGCGTTCAAACCCTAATACATGTGAAATGGTAAGTAAACACCATAACTACATATTCATCATCATGGAAGAGGGTCCGAATAAGTGTCCGAGTGTTCGAACCCTAATGCATGAGAAATGGTAATTAAACAAGATAATTACGTGTTGGCCATTATGCAAGAGGGCCCGGATAAGTGTCCGAGTGTTCGAAGCCTAATGCATGAGAAATGTTAAGTAAATACCAAAATTACATATTCGCCGTCGTGCAAGAGGGTCCGAATAAATGTCCGAGTATTCGAACCCTAATGCATGAAAAATTGAAAGTAAACACCATAATTACATATCTGCCATCAAACAAGAGGGTCCGAATAAGTGTCCGAGTGTTACAACCCTAATGCGTGAGAAATGGTATGTAAACACCCCAATTACATATTTGCGATCTTGTATGAGGGTTTGAATAAGTGTTCGAGGGTTCAAACACTAATGCAAGAGAAACAGTAAGTAAACACCATAATTACATATCTGCCATCATACAAGAGGGTTCGAAGAAGTGTCCAAGTGTTCAAACCCTAAAGCGTGAGAAACGGTAAGTAAAGACCACAATTACATATCTGCCATCATGCAAGAGGGTCTGAATAAGTGTCTGAGTGTTCGAACCCTAATACATGAGAAATGGTAAGTAAACACCATAATGACATATCTGCCATCATGAGAGTGGGTCCGAATAAGTGTCCAAGTGTTCGAAGCCAGATGCATGAGAAATGGTAAGTAAATACCATAGTTAAATATTCGCCATCATGCAAGAGGGACAAGTGTCTGAGTGTTCGAACCCTAATGCATGACAAATGGTAAGTAAATACCATAATTACATATTCGCCGTCATGCAAGAGGGTCCGAATAAATGTCCGAGTGTTCGAACCCTAATGCATGAGAAATCGTAAGTAAACACCATAATTACATATCTGCCATCATGCAAGAGGGTCCGAATAAGTGTCCAAGTGTTCGAACCCTAATACATGAGAAATGGTTAGTAAACACCACCATTACGTATCTGCCGCCATGCAAGAGGGTCCGAATAAGTGTCCGAGTGTTAGAACCCTAATGCATCAGAAATGGTAAGGAAACACCATAATTACATATATGCCATCATGCAAGAGATTCCGAATAAGTGTCCGAGTGTTCAGACCCTAATGCATGAGAAATAGTAAGTAAATACCATAATTACATAAATGCCACCATACAAGAGGGTACGAACAAATGTCCGAGTGTTTGAAGCCTAATGCATGAGAAATGGCAAGTAAATACCATAATTACATATTCACCATCATGCAAGAGGGACCGAATAATTGTCCGAGCTTTCGAACCCTAATGCATGAGAAATGGTAAGTAAACCCCATAATTACATATCTTCCATCATGCAAGAGGGTCCGAATAAATGTTCGAGTGTTCAAACCCTAGTGCATGAGAAATGGTAAGTAAACAAGATAATTACAGATTTGCCATCTTGCAAGAGGGGTCGAATAAATGTCCGAGTGTTCGAAGCTTAATGCATAAGAAATGGTAAGTAAATATCATAATTACATATTCGCAGTCATGCAAGAGGGTCCGAATAAATATCCGAGTGTTCGAACCCTAATGCATGAGAAATGGTAAGTAAACACCATAAATACATATTCGTCATCATGTAAGAGGAACCGAATAATTGTCCGAGTGGTCAAACCGTAATACATGAGAAATGGTAAATAAACACCATAATTACATATTTGCCATCATGCAAGAGGGTCCGAATGAGTGTCCGAGTGTTAGATCCCAAACGTATGAGAAATGGCAAGTAACACCATAATTACATATCTGCCATCATGCAAGACGGTCCGAATAATTGTCCGAGTGTTCGAACCTTAATGCATGAGAAATGGTAAGTAAACACCATAATTACATATCTGCCATCGTGGAAGAGGGTCTGAATAAGTGTCCAAGTCTTAGATCCCAAACGCATGAGAAATGGTAACAAAACACCGTAATTACGTATCTGTCATCACGCCGTAGGGTCCGAATAAGTATTTGAGTGTTCAAACCCTGATGCATGAGAAATGGAAAGTAAATACCAAAATTACATATTCATCATCATACAATGGGGTCCGAATAAGTGTCCGATTGTTTGAACCCTAATGCGTGAGAAATGGTAAGTAACCAACATAATTACATATCTGCCATCATGCAAGAGGGTTCGAGAAACTGTCCAAGTGTTCGAAGTATAATGCAAGAGAAATTGAAAGTAATACAATAATTACATATTCGCCGCCATGCAAGAAGGTTCAAATAAATGTCCGAGTGTTCGAACCCTCATGCATGAGAAATAGTAAGTAAACACGATAATTACATAGCTGCCATCATGCAAGAGGGTCCGAACAAGTGTTCGAGGGTTCGAACCCTAATGCATGAGAAATGGTAAGTAAACACCATAATTACATATCTGCCATCATGCAAGAGGGTCCGAACAAGTGTCCGAGGGTTCAAACCCTAATGCATGAGAAATGGAAAGTAAACACCATAATTACCTATCTGCCACCATGCAAAAGGGTCTGAATAAGTGTTCAGATGTTCGAAGCCTAATGCATGAGAAATGGTAAGTAAATACCATAATTACATATTCGTCGTCATGCAAGAGGGTCCAAATAAATGTCCGAGTGGTCGAAGCCTAATGCATGAGAAATGGTAAATAAACACCATAATTACATATCTGCCATCACGCAAGAGGGTCCGAATTAGTGTCCAAGTTTTAGATCTAAAACACACGAGAAATGGTAAGTTACACCATAATTACATATCTGCCATCATGCAAGAGGGTCAGAATAAGTGTCCGAGTGTTCAAACCCTAGTGCATGAGAAATGGTAAGTAAATTCCGTAATTACTTATTTGTCATCTTGCAAGAGGGTCCGAATAAGTATCTGAGTGTTCGAACTCGAATGCGTGAGAAATTGTAAGTGAACAACATAATTACATATCTGTCATCACGCAAGAGGGTCCGAATAAATGTCCGAGTGTTCGAAGCCCAATGCATGAGAAATGGTAAGTAAATACCATAATTACATATTTGTCGTCATGCAAGAGGGTCTGAATAAACGTCCAAGTGTTCGAACTCTAATGTATGAGAAATGGTAAGTAAACACCATAATTACATATCTGCCATCATGCAAGAGGGTCCGAACATGTGTCCGAGGGTTCCACCCCAAATGCACGAGAAATGGTAAGTAAACACCATAATTACATATCTGCTATCATGTAAGAGGGTCCGAACATATGTCCGATTGTTCGAACCCTAATGCGTGCGAAATGGTAAGTAAACACAATAATTACATAGCTGCCACCATGCAAGGGGGTCTAAATAAGTGTCTGAGTGTTCGAACCCTAATACATGAGAAATGGTAAGTAAACACAATAATTACATATCTGCCATCATGCAAGAGGGTCCGAATAATTGTCCGGGTGTTCAAACCCTATTGCATGAGAAATGGTAAGGAAACAAGATAATTACAGACTTGCCATCATGCAAGAGGGGTCGAATAAGTGTCCGAGTGTTCGAAGCATAATGCATGAGAAATGGTAAGTAAATATCACAATTACATATTCGCACTCATGGAAGAGGGTCCGAATAAATATCCGAGTGTTCGAACCCTAATGCATGAGAAATGGTCAGTAAACACCATAAATACATATTCGCTATGATGCAAGAGGGGCCGAATAATTGTCCGAGTGGTCGAACCGTAGTGCAAGAGAAATGGTAAATAAACACCATAATTACATATCTGCCATGATGCAAGAGGGTCTGAATGAGTGTCCGAGTGTTAGATCCCCAACGCATGAGAAATGGTAAGTAACACCATAATTAAATATCTGCCATCATGCAAGAGGGTCCGACTAATTGTCCGAGTGTGCGAACCCTAATGCATGAGAACTGGTAAGTAAACACCATAATTACGTATCTGCCATCATGGAAGAGGGTTTGAATAAGTGTCCAAGTCTGAGATCCCGAATGCATGAGAAATGGTAACTAAAGATCATAATTACGTATCTGCCATCATGCAATAGGGTCCGAATAAGTATCCGAGTGTTCAAACCCTAATGCATGAGAAATGGAAAGTAAATACCATAATTACATATTCATCATCATACAAGAGGGTCCGAATTAGTGTCTGATTGTTCGAACCCTAATGCATGAGAAATGGTAAGTAACCAACATAATTACATATCTGCCATCATGCAAGAGGGGTTCGAAAAAGTGTACAAGTGTTCAAAGTCAAATGCATCAGAAATTGAAAGTAATAGCATAATTACATATTCGCCGCCATGCAAGAGGGTTCGAATAAATGTCCGAGTGTTCGCACCCTCATGCATGAGAAATAGTAAGTAAACACGATAATTACATATCTGCCATCATGCAAGAGGGTCCGAACAAGTGTTCGAGGGTTCGAACCCTAATGCATGAGAAATGGTAAGTAAACACCATAATTACATATCTGCCATCATGCAAGGGGGTTCGAACAAGTGTCCGAGGGTTTAAACCCTAATGCATGAGAAATGGTAAGTATACTCCATAATTACATTTCTGCCACCATGCAAGGGGGTCCGATTAAGTGTCCAATTGTTCGAAGCCTAATGCATGAGAAATGGTAAGTAAATTCCATAACATATTCACCATCATGCAAGAGGGTCCAAATAAATGTCCGAGTGTTCGAACCCTAATGCATGAGAAATAGTAAGCAAACACCATAATTACATATCTGCCATCATGGAAGAGGGTCCGAACAAGTGTCCGAGGGTTCAAACCCTAATGCATGAGAAATGGTAAGTAAACACCAGAATTACATATCTTCCATCATGCAAGAGGGTCCGAATAATGGTCTGAGTGTTTGAAGCCTAATGCATGAGAAATGGTAAATAAACACCATAATTACATATCTGACATCATGCAAGATGGTCCGAATAAGTGTCTGAGTGTTAGATCCGAAACGAATGGGAAATGGTAAGTAACACCACAATTACATATCTGCCATCTTGCAAGAGGGTCCGAATAAATGTCCGAGTGTTCAAACCCTAATGCATGAGAAATGGTAAGTAAATACCGTAATTACTTATTTGTTATCTTGCAAGAGGGTTCGAATAAGTGTCTGAGTGTTCGAACCCGAATGCATGTGAAATTGTAAGTAAACAACATAATTACATATCTGCCATCATGCAAGAGGGTCCGAATAAGTGTCCGAGTGTTCGAAGTCTAGCGCATGAGAAATGGTAAGTAAATATCATATTTACATATTTGCCGTCATGCAAGAGGGTCTGAATAAACGTCCAAGTGTTCGAACCCTAATACATGAGAAATGATAAGTAAACACCATAATTACATATCTGCCATCATGCAAGAGGGTCCGAACATGTGTCCGAGGGTTCAAACCCTAATGCACGAGAAATGGTAAGTAAACACCATAATTACATATCTGCCATCATGTAAGAGGGTCTGAACAGGTGTCCTATTGTTCAAACCCTAATGCGTGCGAAATGGTAAGCAAACACTATAATTACATAGCTGACATCATGCAAGGGGGTCTAAATAAGTGGCTGAGTGTTCGAACCCTAATACATGAGAAATGGTAAGTAAACGCAATAATTACATATCTGCCATCATACAAGAGGGTCCGAATAATTGTCCGAGTGTTCAAACCCTATTGCATGAGAAATGGTAAGTAAACAAGATAATTACAGATTTGCCATCATGCAAGAGGGGTCGAATAAGTGTCCGAGTGTTCGAAGCATAATGCATGAGAAATGGTAAGTAAATATCATAATTACATATTCGTACTCATGCAAGAGGGTCCGAATAAATATCCGAGTGTTCGAACCCTAATGCATGAGAAATGGTCAGTAAACACCATAAATACATATTCGTTATGATGTAAGAGGGACCGAATAATTGTCCGAGTGGTCAAACCGTAGTGCATGAGAAATGATAAATAAACACCATAATTACATATCTGCCATGATGCAAGAGGGTCCGAATGAGTGTCCGAGTGTTAGATCCCCAACGCATGAGAAATGGTAAGTAACACCATAATTAAATATCTGCCATCATGCAAGAGGGTCCGAATAATTGTCCGAGTGTTCGAACCCTAATGCATGAGAACTGGTAAGTAAGCACCATAATTACGTATCTGCCATCATGGAAGAGGGTCTGAATAAGTGTCCAAGTCTGAGATCCCAAACGCATGAGAAATGGTAACTAAAGACCATAATTACGTATCTGCCATCACGCAATAGGGTCCGAATAAGTATCCGAGTGTTCAAACCCTAATGCATGAGAAATGGAAAGTAAATACCATAATTTCATATTCATCATCATACAAGAGGGTCTGAATTAGTGTCCAATTGTTCGAACCCTAATGCATGAGAAATGGTAAGTAACTAACATAATTACATATCTGCCACCATGCAAGAGGGGTTCAAAAAAGTGTACAAGTGTTCAAAGTCTAATGCATAAGAAATTGAAAGTAATAGCATAATTACATATTCGCCGCCATACAATAGGGTTCGAATAAATGTCCGGCTGTTCGCACCCTCATGCATGAGAAATAGTAAGTAACACGATAATTACATATCTGCCATCATGCAAGAGGGTTCGAACCAGTGTTCGAGGGTTCGAACCCTAATGCATGAGAAATGATAAGTAAACACCATAATTACATATCTGCAATCATGCAAGAGGGTCCAAACAAGTGTCCGAAGGTTTAAACCCTAATGCATGAGAAATGGTAAGTAAACTCCATAATTACATTTTTGCCACCATGCAAGAGGGTCCGAATAAGTGTCCAATTGTTCGAAGCCTAATGCATGAGAAATGGTAAGTAAATTCTATAATTACATATTCGCCGTCATGCAAGAGGGTCCAAATAAATGTCCGAGTGTTTGAACCCTAATGCATGAGAAATAGTACGAAAACACCAAAATTACATATCTGCCATCATGCAAGAGGGTCCGAACAAGTGTCCGAGGGTTTAAACCCTTATGCCTGAGAAACGGTAAGTAAACACCAGAATTACATATCTTCCATCATGCAAGAGGGTCCGAATAATGGTCCGAGTGTTTGAAGCCTAATGCATGAGAAATGGTAAATAAACACCATAATTACATATCAGACATCATGCAAGATGGTCCGAATAAGTGTCTGAGTGTTAGATCTGAAACGCATGGGAAATGGTAAGTAACACCACAATTACATATCTGCCATCTTGCAAGAGGGTCCGAATAAGTGTCCGAGTGTTCGAACCCTAATGCATGAGAAATGGTAAGTAAATACCGTAATTACTTATTTGTTATCTTGCAAGAGGGTCCGAATAAGTGTCTGAGTGTTGGAACCCGAATGCATGAGAAATTTTAAGTAAACAACATAATTACATATCTGCCATCATGCAAGAGGGTCCGAATAAGTGTCCGAGTGTTCGAAGCCTAACGCATGAGAAATGGTAAGTAAATATCATAATTACATATTTGCTGTCATGCTAGAGGGTCTGAATAAACGTCCAAGTGTTCGAACCCTAATGCATGAGAAATGATAAGTAAAGACCATAATTACATATCTGCAATCATGCAAGAGGGTCCGAACATGTGTCCGAGGGTTCACAGCCTAATGCATGAGAAATGATAAGTAAACACCATAATTACATATCCGCCATCATGTAATAGGGTCCGAACAAGTTTCCTAGTGTTCGAACCCTAATGTATGCGAAATGGTAGGTAAACACAATAATTACATATCTGCCATCATGCAAGGGGTCTAAATAAGTGTCTGAGTGTTCGAACCCTAATACACGAGAAACGATAAGTAAACACCATAATTACATATCTGCCATCATGCAAGAGGGTCCGAAAAAGTGTCCGAGTGTTCAAACCCAATTGCACGAGAAATGGTAAGTAAACAAGATAATTACAGATTTGCCATCTTGCAAGAGGGGTCGAATAAGTGTCCGAGTGTTCGAAGCCTATTGCATGAGAAATGGTAAGTAAATATCATAATTACAAATTCACAGTCATGCAAGAGGGTCCAATAAATATCCGAGTGTTCGAACCCTAATGCATGAGAAATGGTAAGTAGACACCATAAATACATTTTCGTCATCATGTAAGAGGGACCGATCAATTGTCCGAGTGGTCGAACCGTAATGCATGAGAAATGGTAAATAAACACCATAATTACATATCTGCCATTATGCAAGAGGGTCCGAATGAGTGTCCGAGTGTTAGATCCCAAACGCATGAGAAATGGTAAGTAACACCATAATTACATATCTGCCATCATGCAAGAGGGTCCGAATAATTATCCGAGTGTTCGAACCCTAATGCATGAGAAATGGTAAGTAAACACCATAATTACGTATTTGCCATCATGGAAGAGGGTTTGAATAAGTGTCCAAGTCTTAGATCCCAAACGCATGAGAAATGGTAACTAAACACCATAATTACATATCTGCCATCATGCAATAGGGTCCGAATAATTATCCGAGTGTTCAAACCCTAATTCATGAGAAATGAAAAGTAAATACCATAATTACATAGTCATCATCATACAAGAGGGTCCGAATAAGTTTCTGATTGTTTGAACCCTAATGCACGAGAAAATGGTAAGTAACCAACATAATTACATATCTGCCATCATGCAAGAGGGTTCGAAAAAGTGTAAAACTGTTCGAAGTCTAATGCATGAGAAATTCAAGTAATACCATAATTACATATTCGCCGTCATGCAAGAGGGTTCGAATAAATGTCTGAGTGTTCGACCCTCATGCATGAGAAATAGTAAGTAAACACGATAATTACATATCTGCCATCATGCAAAAGGGTCCGAACAAGTGTTCGAGGGTTCGAACCGTAATGCATGAGAAATGGTAAGTAAACACCATAATTACATATCTACCATCATGCAAGAGGGTTCGAACAAGTGTCCGAGGGCTCAAACCCTAATGCATGAGACATGGTAAGTAAACACCATAATTACATATATGCCACCATGCAAGAGGGTCCGAATAAGTGTCCAAATGTTCGAAGCCTAATGCATGAGAAAAGGTAAGTAAATACCCTAATTACAAATTCGCCGTCATGCAAGAGGGTCCAAATAAATGTCCGAGTGTTCGAACCTGAATGCCTGAGAAATAGTAAGTAAACACCATAATTACATATCCGCCATCATGCAAGAGAGCCCGAACAAGTGTCCGAGGGTTCAAACCATAATCCATGAGAAATGGTAAATAAACACCATAATTACATATCTGCCATCATGCAAGAGGGTCCGAATAAGTGTCCGAGTGTTATATCCGAAACGCATGAGAAATGGTAAGTAACACCATAATTACATATCTGCCATCATGCAAGAGGGTCCGAATCAGTGTTCGAGTGTTCAAACCTTAATGCATGAGAAATGGTAAGTAAATTCCGTAATTACAAATTTGTCATCTTGCAAGAGGGTCCGAATAAGTGTCTGAGTGTTCGAACCCGAATGCATGAGAAATTGTCAGTAAACAGCATAATCACATATCTGCCATCATGCAAGAGGGTCCGAATAAGTGTCCAAGTGTTCGAATCCTAATGCATGAGAAATGGTAAGTAAATACCATAATTACATATTTGCGGTCATGCAAGATGGTCTAAATAACCGTCCAAGTGTTCGAACCCTAATGCATGAGAAATGGAAAGTAAACACCATAATTACATATCTGCCATCATGAAAGAGGGTCCGAACATGTGTCCTAGGGTTCAAACCCTAATGCACGAGAAATGGTAAGTAAAGACCATAATTACATATCTGCAATCATGTAAGAGGATCCGAACAAGTGTCTTAGTGTTTGAACCCTAATGCGTGAGAAATGGTAAGTAAATACCACAATTACATATCTGCCATCATGCAAGAGGGTCTGAATAAGTGTCCGAGTGTTTGAACCCTAATACATGAGAAATGGTAAGTAAACACCATAATTACATATCTACAATCATGCAAGAGTGTCCGAATAAGTGTCCGAGTCTTCGAACCCTAATGCATCAGAAATGATAAGTAAACACGATAATTACATTTCTGCCATCATGCAAGAGGGTCCGAATAACTGTCCGACAGTTAGGTCCCAAACGCATGAGAAATGGTAAGTAACACTGTAATTACATATCTCCCATCGTGCAAGACGGTTCAAATAAGTGTCCAAGTGTTGGAAGCCTAATTCATGAGAAATGGTAAATAAACACCATAATTGCATATCTGCCATCATGCAAGTAGGTCCGAATAAGTGTCTGAGTATTCGAAGCCTAATGCATGAGAAATGATAAGTAAACACCATAATTACATATTTGCCATCATGCAAGAGGAACTGAATAATTGTCTGAGTGTTTGAACCCTATTGCATGAGAAATGGTAACTAAACACCATAATTACATATCTGCCGTCATGCAAGAGGGTCCGAATAAGTGTCCGACAGTTAGATCCCAAACGCATGAGAAATGGTAAGTAACACCATAATTACATATCTGCCATCCTGCAAGAGGGTTCGAATAAGTGTACGAGTGTTCGAAGCCTATTGCATGAGAAATGGTAATTAAACACCATAATTATATATCTGCCATCACGCAAGTTAGTCCGATAAGTGTCCGAGTATTCGAAGCCTAATGCATGAGAAATGGTAAGTAAATAACATAATTATATATTCGTCATCATGCAATAGGTTCTGAATATGTGGCCGAGTGTTCGAACCCTAATGCATGAGAAATGGAAAGTGAACAACATAATTACATATCTGCCATCATGCAAGAGTGTTCGAATAAGTGGCTGAGTGTTCGAAGCCTAATGCATGAGAAATGGTAAGTAAATACCATAATTACGTATTCGCCGTCATGCAAGAGGGTCCGAACAAATGTCCGAATGTTCGAACCCCAATGAATGAGAAACGGCAAGTAAACACCATAATTAAATTTCTGCCATCATGCAAGAGGGTCCGAACAAGTGTCCGAGGGTTCAAACCCTTATGCTTGAGAAATGGTAAGTAAACCCCAGAATTACATATCTTCCATCATGCAAGGGGTCCGAATAATGTCTGAGTGTTTGAAGCCTAATGCATGAGAAATGGTAAATAACACCATAATTACATATCTGATATCATGCAAGATGGTCCGATAAGTGTCTGATGTTAGATCTGAACGAATGGGAAATGGTAAGTAACACCACATTACATATCTGCATCTTGCTAGAGGGTCCGAATAAGTGTCCGAGTGTTCAAACCTAATGCATGAGAAATGGTAAGTAAATACCGTAATTACTTATTTGTTATCTGCAAGAGGGTTCGAATAAGTGTCCTGAGTGTTCGAACCCGAATGCATGTGAAATTGTAAGTAAACAACATAATTACATATCTGCCATCATGCAAGAGGGTCCAAATAAGTGTTCAAGTGTTCGAACCATAATGCATGAAAAATGGTAAGTAAACATGATAATTACATATTTGCCATCATGTAAGAGGGTTCGAATAAGTGTCCGAGTGTTAGATCCCAAATGGATGAGAAATGGTAAATTACATATCTGCCATCATACAAGAGGGTCCGAATAAGTGTTCTAGTGCTCAAACCCTAATGCATGAGAAATGATAAGTAAATACCATAATTACATATTCGTCATAATGCAAGAGGGTCTGATTAACTGCCCGACTGTTTGAACCCCGAATCCACGAGAAATGGTAAGTAAACAACATAATTACATATCTGCCATCATGCAAGAGCGTCCGAATAAGTGTTCAAATGTTCGAAGCCTAATGCACGAGAAATGGTAAGTAAATACCATAATTACATATTCTCCGTCATGCATGAGGGTCCAAATAAAGGTCCGAGTGCTAGAACCCTAATGTGTGAGCAATAGTAAGTAAACACCATAATCACATATCTGCCATCATGCAAAATGCATGAGAAATGGTAAGTAAACACCACAATTACATATCTGCCATCATGCAAGGGGTCCGAATAATTGTTTCAGTGTTCGAAGCCTAATGCATGAGAAATGGTAAATAAACACCATAATTATATATCTGCTGTCATGCAAGGGGTCCGAATAAGTGTCCGAGTGTTAGATCCCAAACGCATGAGAAATGGTGAGTAACACCATAATTACATATCTGCCATCATGCAAGAGGGTCCGAATAAGTGTCCGAGTGTTCAAACCCTAATGCATTAGAAATGGTAAGTAAATATCATAATTATATATTCATCATCATGCAAGAGGGACCGAATAAATGTCTGAGTGGTCGAACCGTAATGCATGAGAAATGGTAAATAAACAACATAATTACATATATGCCATCATGCAAAAGGGTCCGAATAAGTGTCCTAGTGTTCGAACCCGTATGCATGAGAAATGGTAAGTAAACAACATAATTACAAATCTGCCATCATGCAAGGGGGTCTGAACATGTGTCCGAGTGTTCTAACCCAAATGCATGAGAAATGCTAAGTAAATACCATAATTGCATATTTGTCATCATGCAAGAGGGTCCAAATAAGTGTCTGAGTGTTTGAACCCGACTGCATGAGAAATGGTAAGTAAACAACATAATTACATATCTGCGATTATGCAAGAGGGTCCGAATAAGTGTCCGAGTGTTCGAAGCCTAATGCATGAGAAATGGTAAGTAAATACCATAATTACATATTCGTCGTCGTGTAAGAGGGTCCGAAAAGTGTTGAGTGTCCGAACCCTAATGCATGGGAAATGGTAAATAAACACCATAAGATTACATATCTGCACATGTAAGAGGTCCGCATAAGTGTCGCAGTGTTCGAACCCTAATGTGAGAGAAATGGTTAGTAAACACCATGATTACTGTAAAGCCCCTGAAATATGTATTTACTTTTAAGACCCTAATGTTAAATTATATTTATTTATTTATTTATTTTTAGCTCCTCGTTTACTTGAATTAATTCAAATCTTGTTGGTTAGCATTACTTTTTTTTTTTTTTTATCGAAACTGGAATTTCCCTATCGGATTAGGATCTGATAATTTAATTCTACATAAGTTACATGTATTTTACTCCAAGCCCTCACTTTTTTTTTTTTTTTAAATTCAAAACTTGCGCAAACTAGTATTTATACCTTGTACCTTAAAGTGCATCAATCTTGTTACATATATAATACATATACACCTAGAGGAGTGTGCTAGAACTAAATGATTTAAATAATAACCCCTCACACTTCTCCAAGAGAGGAGCCAATTTTCCAGAACCACCATCATGATGTTCTAGGAAAAAAACACAACCTAGTGGCCTAGACCTAGGTTGCTAATCTCAAAACTAGTTACCTTTCAACTAAAGATCAACTATTTGATTCCAAAACCTGTGATTTAGCACCTTAGTTACTCCTATCCCACTTAACACCAAGCAAAATCCTAACTTTCCCATCCATTTTTAACTAAAGGGCTTTTATGTCCTTTTACACCAAATTGCCTATATATACCACACCCTCTAGCTTGCAAACTCACGCAACACACTCACTCAAACACACATTTTGGTTAGAGAGAGGGAGGAGAGCAAGGAAGAGAAGTCTAGAGGAGAAGAGGGAGGAAGAAGAGAGTTTCTTGTGCAAAGCTTAGAAGGTAAGCCACCAACACAACCTTCTCTTCATTTCCTTTTCTAATGCATGTTCTAAAGTTTTTGAATAATGTTCCAGATCTGTTATTATCAAGTTCTTATGTCAAAAAATGCTAAGGGTTGTGTATTGATTTCATCCCTCTTGTATCTTCCCATTTTGGCACAAACCATCTTCTTTTTGTACAAATCTCTCAACTTTTCAAGGGTACTCTTTCAAACAAATTTCCTGAGTTAAACATGGGATAGTTAGCATATTTTCTTCACAAAAGAAATGAAACTTTCCCATGGTGGAACCCTCTTTTTATAAATTTTCTTGTTTTGGGCATCCTACCTTAAAACCTATTTTTGCAGTCAAATTTCAAAAATTCCAGAAAAATGTAAAAAAATATTCTGAACCTCTATTTTATGTAAAAACCTTCCTTTAGAAGTTATCTTTCAACTAAAATTGGTTTAATCGAAAAACATTGAGCGGTTTGCAAGAAAATCAAGTTTTCGTAACAGTCGACGGATCTGGGCAGATTCTGGACAGATTCTGGACAGTGCTGAAATACTTTCTAAATAACTTAGAATCTGGAAGAGCAACCCCAATTCCGAAAAATGTTCTAGAAACTAGATTGAATCCTCTACAAACCATAGGAAGGCCAAGCCCGGTAGAGGATCTAAAATAGCTCTTTCATTTTAATCTTTATACGATACTAAATCTGGAAACTTTGATAGGTGTGGATGTTTTGTACCTTGAGTTCATGAGAATATTTGTAGCTTATAATCGTATCTTGACCTGATAATATATGTGTTGTGGTTATGTTATTTACCTTTCTCATCTTAAGAATACATGCTTATATGGATGTTATTGTTTTATAAGTTGAACTAACCTTGTCTTAAAACACTTAATTCCACCGGAAACCTAATTGGGAGGGTATTGGGTTTTCGAACACCTGAGTAATGAAAAGATGAAAAAAAAAATGTGATATACGGATTGTTGGGACGCGTTTCCTATTTGGAAGTTAAAGTCTTGCGCAAGTGGTTTTCGGAACCCTTGAACGGAGCGGTTGTATTCGGACCCTAGGTGGTTTGGTGTAAGAAGGGATTTGGGCAAGGCCCTATTTTTACCGTCTCTTTTGAGGCCCTGCGGTTGGCGCTACGCGGTATATAACCGTTGGTAGGCATCCGAGGTTAGTTCTGCAACAAAGTAGCAAAAGAGGGGGCATACCGAATAATCCGCGTCCGATTCTTGTGGTTGGGAGGACGGAATCTCTTTGGCGGATTCCTAGTTTACCGACATCTAACTTAATCATTCATGTATATATCATGCTTTACTACCTGGTGCCATAATTGTGATTATGTATTGGACTGGGAAAAAGGGGTGGGGTGGGGTGTGTGTGTGTTTACTGGGCATTCAAAGCTCACAGCGTATCATGCCAGGTGACGAAGCGGAACTCGCAGCGGAAGACGACGAGCCGGAAACCTTTGAAGATTTTTGGCTATCTTAGGAATACTAGAAATTTCCTTTTTGTTATTTTGTAAGACTCATATGAAGTCTAAAACTTTCTTTTTGGGATGTAATGTAATGGAACAATCTTTTTAATCGAGTATATTGTGGTTATTATGTAATTATATTCTATGTATGAACCTTAGCATTGCTTATGAGACCTTGTGTCAATGCCTTGTAAGATCTGTCAAAAAGGTAGTGCGCTGCCTAAGAAAGCCAGACTTAGAAGGGAGGCTATTTGACTCCTCCGGCGATCTGGGATCTTACTTGGTTATTGACCATAGGACTCACTAGTGACTTTCCCTTGACTGCAACCTATAGTGTAGAATCGAGCATCACAATTACATATCTGCCATCATGCAAGTGGGTCCGAATAAGTGTCCGAGTGTTCGAAGCCTAATACATGATAAATGGTAACTAAATACCATAATTACATATTCGCCATCATGCAAGGGGGACCGCATAAGTGTCTGACTGTTCGAACCCTAATGCATGACAAATGGTAAGTAAACCCCGTAATTACATATTTGCCATCAAACAAGAGGGTCCGAATTAGTGTCCGACGGTTAGATCCCAAATGCATGAGAAATGGAAAGTAACACCATAATTACATATTTGTCATCGTGTAAGAGGGTTCGAATAAGTGTCCGAGTGTTCAAACCCTGATGCATGAGAAATGGTAAGTAAATACCATAATTACAAATTCGTCATCATGCAAGAGGGTCCGAATAAGTGTCCGAGTGTTCGAATCTGATTGCAAGAGAAATGGTAACACCATAATTACATATCTGCCATTGTGCAAGAGGGTCCGAACAAGTGTCCGAGGGTTCAAACCGTAATGCATAAGAAAATGGTAAGTAAATACCATAATTACATACCTGTCATCATGTAAGAGGGTCCGAATAAGTGTCCAAATGTTCGAAGCCTAATGCATGAGAAATGGCGAGTAATACCATAATTAGATATTCCTTGTCATGCAAAATGATCCAAATAAATGTCAGAGTGTTCGAACCCTAAGGCATGAGAAATAGTAAGTAAACACCATAATTACATATTTGCCATCACGCAAGAGGGTCCGAACAAGTGTCCAGGGTTCAAACCCTAATGTAGGAGAAATGGTAAGTAAACATCATAATTACATATCTGTCATCATCCAAGAGGGTCTGAATCATTGTCCGAGTGTTCGAACCCTAATGCATGAGAAATGGTAAGTAAACACGATAATTATACATCTGGCATCATGCAAGAGGGTCCGAATAAGGGTCCGACCGTTAGATCCCAAACGCATGAGAAATGGTAAGTAACACCATAACTACATATTTGTCACTATGCAAGAGGGTTTGCATAAGTGTCTGAGTTTTTGAACCCAAATGCATGAGAAATGGTAAGTAAATACCATAATTACATATTCGTTATCGTGCAAGAGGGTCCGAATAAGTGTCCGAGTGTTTGAATCCGAATACATGAGAAATGGTAAGTAAACAACATAATTACATATTTGCCATCATGCAAGAGGGTCCGAATAAGTGTCCGAGCGTTCGAAGCCTAACGCATGAGAAATGGTAAGTAAATACCATAACTAGATATCCGCCGTCATGCAAAAGGGTCCGAATAAATGTTCGAGTGTTCGAACCCTAATGCATGAGAAATGGTAAGTAACACCATAATTACATATCTGCTATCATGCAAGAGGGTCCGAACAAGTGTCCGAAGGTTCAAACCCTAATGCATGAGAAATGGTAAGTGAACACCATAATTACATATATGCCATCATGCAAGAGGGCCCAAATAAATATCCAAATGTTCGAACCCTAATGCATGAGAAACGGTAAATAATACCAAAATTAGATATTCGCAGTCATGCAAGAGGATCCGAATAAGTTTCTGAGTGTTTAAACCCTAATGCATGAGAAATTGCAAGTAAATACCATAATTACATATTTGTCATCAAGCAACAGGGTCCGAATAAGTGTCCAAGTGTTCGAACCCGAATGCACGAGAAATTGTAAGTAAACAACATAATTACATATATGCCATCATGCAAGGAGGTCCAAATAAGTGTCCGAGTGTTTGAAGCCTAAGGCATGAGAAATGGTAAGTAAATACCATAATTACATATTCGCCGTCATGCAAGTGGGTCCGAATAAATGTCCGAGTGTTCGAACCCTAGTGCATGAGAAATGGTAAGTAAACACCATAATTACATATCTGCCATTATGCAAGAGGGTCTGAACATGTGTTCGAGGGTTCAAACCGTAATGCACGAGAAATGGTAAGTAAACACCATAATTTCATATATGTCATCATGTAAGAGGGTCCGAATAAGTGTCCTACTGTTCTAAGCCTAATGCCTGCGCAATGGTAAGTAAACAACATAATTACATATATGTCATCATGCAAGAGGGTCCGAATAAGTGTCCTAGTATTCGAACCCCTATGCATGAGAAATGGTAACTAAATAACATAATTACAAATCTGCCATCATGCAAGGGGGTCCGAATAAGTGTCTGAATGTTCGAACCCTAATGCATGACAAGTGGTAAGTAAACCCCATAATTACATATCTGCCATCATGCAAGAGGGTCCGAATAAGTGTCCGAGTGTTCGAACCCAAATACATGAGAAATGGTTAGTAAACACCATAATTACATATCTGCCATCATGCAAGTGGATCCGAATAAGTGTCCGAGTGTTCGAAGCCTAATGCATGAGAAATGGTAAGTAAATACCATAATTACATATTCGCCGTCATGTAAGAGGGTCCGAATAAATGTTCGAGTGTCCGAACCCTAATGCATGAGAAATGGTAAGTAAACACCATAATTACATATCTGCCACCATGTAAGAGGGTCCGCATAAGTGTCTCAGTGTTCGAACCCTAATGCGCGAGAAATGGTTAGTAAACACCATAATTACATATCTACCATCATGCAAGTGGGTCCGAAAAAGTGTCCGATTGTTCGAAGCCTAATACATGATAAATGTTAAGTAAATACCATAGTTACATATTCGCCATCATGCAAGGGGGATCGAATAAGTGTCTGACTGTTCTAACCCTAATGCATGACAAATGGTAAGTAAACCCCGTAATTACATATTTGCCATCAAATAAGAGGGTCCGAATTAGTGTCCGACGGTTAGATCCCAAACGCATGAGAAATGGAAAGTAACACCATAATTACATATTTGCCATCGTGCAAGAGGGTTCGAATAAGTGTCCGAGTATTCAAACCCTGATGCATGAGAAATGGTAAGTAAATACCATAATTACATATTCGTCATCATGCAAGAGGGTCCGAATAAGTGTCCGAGTGTTCGAATCTGACTGCATGAGAAATGGTAAATAACACCATAATTCCATATCTGCCATTGTGCAAAAGGGTCCGAACAAGTGTCTGAGGGTTCAAACCCTAATGCATAAGAAATGGTAAATAAACACCATAATTACATAGCTGTCATCATGCAAGAGGGTCCAAATAAGTGTCAAAATTTTCGAAGCCTAATGCATGAGAAATGGTAAGTGTAGACACCCCATTTTTGACCGCCCTTAAGACTTGGGCGTTATTGATGGTTTGCTCGATGATGAAAGATGTGCAGGGCAAAGGTTCAATTTCTTCGGCAAGGAGAGGGACAAATCTCAACTTCACACCCCATTTTGGACCAAAGCTATTTTGAATAGTTTTTAGACCTTAAAAACCCTCTCTTTCAAAACTTTTTTGAAATAAAGTTTCTGCAATGTTTCGAAGCTCGCATTTTGTCAAACGTCGCGCTTTTCGGTAAACCGAGCAAGGACAAAGTGGAGATGAATGAAAGAGAGATGAAATCTTTGAAAAAACTTTCAAAACACCTTGCTAAGGGGTTTGAAGTTGAAGAAAAAGGGAAAGGAGAGAAGAAACCAAGCAAGAGAAGAAGATAGGCAAGAATCGCTAAGAGAGGGACGAGCAGTCCTTGCTAAATCAAGCTTATCTATCTATACAGTTGGAGTTAAGCTATGAGGGCACCGCCGTTGGAAAGAAGACTTCCGGGGCTTCATTTTTCATTCAAGAATCTCTTAAATCCGAGTCCGGAGGGCGGAGATATGATTGGTTGAAGTTGGGCATCATCCCGGTTGGACCGAAACTGAGCATCCTTCACCAAAACAAGCATAACTTTTTTCACAGTTGGCATTTTGATGCAAGGCTAGTTCCATTGGAAAGCTTACTTCCGGGGCTTCCATTTTGACACAAGAATGACCTGAAAAGGAGTACATATGAAGAAGTTATGCCCGTTTGAAGTTGAATCTGCAGAGTAGATTTTTCCTGCCGACCGGCCAACACAAATGGCCGACCGACCAAATAGATGGCCGACCGGCCAAATAGATGGCCGACCGACCAAGTTTGCTAGCCGACGACCTTCCGGGGTACTCTACAGATCGAATGGATACCAGCTGTGCCAGCTGGAATGCACAGACTCTGCTCCCCATGCACGTGTATGGCTGTTTTGCACCCTTTGCACCCTTTGCACCCTTTGCACCCATTTTGACCCTCTTTTTGCACCCTTTGCTCAAAACTTCTTGGGGAAGCTTTGACCCCTTGTCTTGGCTTCCTCAAGAAGCTTGCACCTTTGCATTAGCTTCTCTTAGAAGCTTGGTCCCTTTGACCCTTTTGTATAGCTTCTTTGAGAAGCTTTATGCCATTTCCTTGCTCTATAAAAGAAACCCATCTCCTCCATTGTTTTGGTTCAACAAAATCAGACCTAATACATACATATAACATATATATCACCTCTCTCTCTATATCTCCCTCTCTCTCATCCTTGGTGTGTGTTTAAGAGCCTTAAAGTGTGTTTTGACCATAGTATTGCACCAACACACACACCATTACACCATACTCCAACTTGGGAGGTCTTGAAGGTTTGTTCTTGAGGTTTTGAGGTGGTTTTGATCAGAAGAAGAGGTCTGACCTTGCTGTTCATCAAAGGTTCTTCAAGGGTAACTTTTTTGCTTTAGTTTCCCCAATCTTGCATTAGCTTTTGACCTGTCTTGCATACTGATTTAAGCTTTGTGTATAACTGAAAAAAGTCTTGTTTTTAGCTCCCTTTTAAGTTTGTTCAAGAATACTTTTGTGTTTGGGGTTGTCTACCCCCTCTTAGGCCTTGTTTGGCCTCATTTTTGTGCATTTTTAGTGAGCTCCGGGACCACCTTGTTTGGGCCTCCTCACCACTAAAATATTGAGGGATTTCAGTGGTGAGGATGGTGGTTTGAGGTCCTAAGAAGGAGAGGGCCATCCCCTCTCCTTGTTGTCTTGTTTGATGCCCCTTTTGGCCTTACAAAGGGGCCTATATTTCCACACTTCTTGAGCTCAGTTCAGGCATTTTTCAGTGGGTTTTAGGACCCCTATAGGCCATTTCCAGAGTTGGTTTGGCTTTGTTGAGTGTCCATCTTGTATGTGCTTAATAACCCCTTGTATAGCCTCTAAAGGAGCTCATCATTTTTGCATGTGTTGGCTTCATTTCAGAGGTTATTTGGGCATATTTTCACATGTTTAGTTCATTGATTTTTTCTGGTTTGATGAGTTCTCACTTGCTTCATACACTTGCCATGTAAACCATGTTTACTAGTGAAATTTGCATGCTATTTTAGTCCATTTTGCTAGCATCTTTTGGCCATGCTTTAAACTGGAAAAGTCCATGTTTTGGGACTACCTTGACTCTGTCTTCATGCTTCATGTTCAAATAATGCATGCTTTGTATAGCTACAAGTCATTACATGTGCCTAGTTTTGAGTTTCGGGTCTCATCTCATGCATCGGGCGCCATGTTGCCATGTTTCGGGGCTGTTTAGCATCATGATTTAGTGCTGAAATTTGCATGTTTGCATACCATATTCCATGCCTTGCCATGCTTAGTAGAGTGGCATTCGTGCCTTAGGTTCGGTTCTCGATTTGCGTGCATGTGTGCACACATTTTGATTGTTTCATTTTCATCTAATGGCCACTGATTTTGGCATGCTTGCGAGCTATCCATGTTAGTTTAAGTCCATCATTGCATGTTGTTGCATGCCACATTCGCTTACATGTTTAGGTTGCGTGCCTAGTATACATTGCTCATTTGAATGTTCATGTTGCATACTTAGCCTCCATGCCTAGGTTGCGTTTCATTGAGCATGCATCCCTTGCCTCTTGATCAATCATGATAGGGGTTGGGGCCCTTTGATGTGTTTTGTGCTTGCATTTCATTTGATATCGAAGTTGCACACTTGGCTTTTGGGCCATCATGCATTGAAATGCGTGATTGATGGCCCGAGGGTCGAAGGCCACACTCCCTTGAGTCCATTACATGATAGGGAGTGTGTCCGTGCATACATTTGCCTAAAATTCCATGCCATACACTGCTTGCCCTCTGCTGCTGTCAATTGCAGGTTCTGCAGGAAGTTTTGGCCGGTCGGCTAAATATAGTGCCGGCCGGCCATCAATTTTTGGCCGATAGACAAAAAGGTAGCCGGTGATCATTCCCTTTGGCCAGTGGTGTTTCTACTTGGCCGGTGATGCTTCCCAGTGTCCAGAGAAGCATTCTTGGGACTTGTGCAAGTTTTCAGGGGGCAAGGCAGTGTAAATAGAGGCAACAGTGCCATGGCAATGGATTTCCGGGCGAGGCCAATCCGAGCATGCGTGTATCCCTCTTCCCGAGGCCTTTTACCGCTTTCCTTAGCTTAGTTAATTTGTTAAGTAATTAAGTGGTCTGTAATCATTAATTAGCTTGTAGGTTAATTAATTTGTATATTCTTTTGGTCCCTCCGAGCGAGGGTAAATTTGTAATAAGCGTGGGTGAGTGTGTGCATGTCTTCCAACCCCCACTTCTTTCTCCCTTTTACTTACCTGCTTTCAATGGTTAGTACTAGGGCATATTTATTTTAGCATCCTTATGCTATGCATGCGTGCATCATTCATCTGTACTGCATGCACCGGGCTTGGCGCATCATACTAACTGCATTGTACTTCAATTCCAAGTTGAATACGTGTTATTTGTAGCATTTCACATGTCATTGTAGATTAGCCGAGCCTATTCTAGTGACATTCTGTATGTGATGCATTAGCCATTTTTAACATGAACTAGGATCATGCATGATTACTAACTAGTTTCTGTTTTGGCACGGAGTACTAGGTAAGCTTTTATGCTTTAACATACCGCATGCGTGTGAGTGTTGCCATAATAGCGTGATTGCCATGAGGCTAGCTGCTTATGTGATATAACTACTTGAATGCTTGTGGATGGAGGTTAAATTACCTAAATTGGAATAATGCATTAAAACTGTGAGTTTTAAGCCCACTAGATAGTGGCAAAACCACCTTTTCTAAAGCCCACTTGAGGGTGGCAAAATCTGTATTTTAGCCTACTTGAGAGTAGCAAACCATTTTCAAAACAAACATGAAATGTTTTGTTCCAATTTAGGCGATTTGGTCTATACTTGTTTGCTGTGCGCATAATAGAGTAAATCTAGGCTAATAACCGGAATAAGAACACATAACGTTTTCAAAATTGGATATCATGATTAGTAGAGGCCGGTCTTCGGACCGGGCGAGAGGGGGTGCTCATAGCCGACCTTCCCCAATCGTACCCAAGTTCCCGAGCCGAGGCAACTTTGGTGATGACGGACACGTGGCCTTTGGCACCGAGTCAGGGTTTCATAAATTTCCCCATTAAAAACTATTTAGGTGGCGACTCTGTATCTGGCAAAGCAGTCCATGTTTGGCACTTCTTTCAAAATCTGTTTTTCTCAAAACGATTTGCCGGATTTGGACTCTTTGGTTCAGATTTAGAACCGTGACAACAAATCGAGTCCGAACTGTAGTAAGCCCAATATGAACAGAACGGGGGTTCATCCCCCCGGGGCGTTCGGGGACGTCAACAGTAAGTAATACCATAATTAGATATTCCTTGTCATGCAAGATGATCCAAATAAATGTCGGAGTGTTCAAACCATAAGGCATGAGAAATAGTAAGTAAACACCATAATTACATATTTGCCATCTTGCAAGAGGGTCCGAACAAGTGTCATAGGGTTCAAACCCTAATGCTTGAGAAATGGTAAGTAAACACCATAATTACATATCTGCCATCATCCAAGAGGGTCTGAATAATTGCCCGAGTGTTCGAAGCCTAATGCATGAGAAATGGTAAGTAAACACGATAATTACATATCTGGCATCATGCAAGAGGGTCCGAATAAGGATCCGACCGTTAGATCCCAAACGCATGAGAAATGGTAAGTAACACCATAATTGCATATCTGTCATCGTGCAAGAGGGTTAGCATAAGTGTCCGAGTTTTCGAAACCAAATGCATGAGAAATGGTAAGTAAATACCATAATTACATATTCGTTATCGTGCAAGAGGGTCCGAATAAGTGTCCGAGTGTTTGAATCCGAATGCATGAGAAATGGTAAGTAGACAACACAATTACATATTTACCATCATGCAAGAGGGTCCGAATAAGTGTCCAAGTGTTCGAAGCCTAACGCATGAGAAATGGTAAGTAAATACCATAAATAGATATTCACCGTCATGCAAGAGGGTCCGAATAAATCTTCGAGTGTTCGAACCCTAATGCATGAGAAATGGTAAGTAACACCATAATTACATATCTGCCATCATGCATGAGGGTCCCAACAGTTGTCCGAAGGTTCAAACCTAACGCATGAGAAATGGTAAGTGAACACCATAATTACATATATGCCATCATGCAAGAGGGTCCGAATAAATGTCCAAATGTTTGAACCCTAATGCAAGAGAAACGGTAAATAATACCAAAATTAGATATTCCCCGTCATGCAAGAGGATCCAAATAAATGTCCGAGTGTTCGAATCCTAATACATGAGAAATAGTAAGTAAACACCATAATTACATATCTGCCATCATGAAAGAGGGTCCGAACAAGTGTCCAAAGGTTCAAACTGTAATGCATGAGAAATGGTAAGTAAAAACCATAATTAAATATTTGCCATCATGCAAGAGGGTCCAAATAATTGTCCGAGTGTTCGAAACCTAATGCATGAGAAATTGTAAGTAAATACCATAATTACATATTCAACATCATGCAAGAGGGACCAAATAATTGTCCGAGTGGTCGATCCCTAATGCATGAGAAATGGTAAATGAACAACATAATTACATATCTGCCATAATGCACGCGGGTCCGAATAAGTGTCCAAGTGTTAGATCCCAAATGCCTGGGAAATGGTAAGTAACACTATAATTACATATATGCCGTCATGCAAAAGGGTCTGAATTCGTTTCCGAGGGTTCGAACCCTAATGCATGACAAATTGTAAGTAAATACCATAATTACATATTTGTCATCATGCAAGAGGGTCCGAATAAGTGTCCACGTGTTCGAATCCGAATGCACGACAAATTGTAAGTAAACAACATAATTACATATCTGCCATCATGCAAGGGGGTCCGAATAAGTGTCCGAGTGTTCGAAGCCTAAGGCATGAGAAATGGTAAGTAAATACCATAATTACATATTCGCCGTCATGCAAGTGGGTCCGAATAAATGTCTGAGTGTTCGAACCCTAATGTATGAGAAATGGTAAGTAAACACCATAATTACATATCTGCCATCATGCAAGAGGGTCTGAACATGTGTTCGAGGGGTCAAGCCGTAATGCATGAGAAATGGTAAGTAAACACCATAATTTCATATATGTCATCATGTAAGAGGGTCTGAATAAGTGTCCTGCTGTTCTAAGCCAAATGCCTGCGCAATGGTAAGTAAACAACATAATTACATATATGCCATCATGCAAGAGGGTCCGAATAAGTGTCTGAATGTTCGAACCCTAATGCATCACAAATGGTAAGTAAACACCATAATTACATATCTGCCATCATGCAAGAGGGTCCGAATAAGTGTCCAAGTGTTCGAACCCAAATACATGAGAAATGGTTAGTAAACACCATAATTACATATCTGCCATCATGCAAGAGGGTCTGAATGAGTGTCCGAGTGTTCGAATCCGAATGCATGAGAAATGGCAAGTAAACAACATAATTACATATTTGCCTTCATGCAAGAGGGTCCAAATAAGTGTCCGAGTGTTCGAAGCCTAAGGCATGAGAAATGGTAAGTAAATACCATAATTTCATATTCACCGTCATGCAAGCGGGTCCGAATAAGTGTCAGAGTGTTCGAACCCTAATGCATGAGGAATGGTAAGTAAACACCATAATTACATATCTGCCATCATGCAAGAGGGTCCGAACAGGTGTCCGAGGGTTCAAACCGTAACGCACAAGAAATAGTAAGTAAACACCGTTTACATATCTGCCATCATGTATGAGAGTCAGAATAAGTGTCCTACGGTTCGAACCCTAATGCCGGCAAAATGGTAAGTAAACACCACAATTATATATCTGCCATCATGCAAGGGGGTCAGAATAAGTGTCCGAGTGTTCGAACCCTAATACATTAGAAATGGTAAGTAAACACCATAATTACATATCTCCCATCATGCAAGTGGGTCCGAATAAGTGTCTGAGTGTTCGAAGCCTAATGCATGAGAAATGGTAGGAAAATACCATAATTACATATTCGCCACAATACAAGGGGGACCGAATAAGTGTGTGAATGTTCGAACTCTAATGCATGACAAACGGTAAGTAAACCCCATAATTACATATCTACCGTCATGCAAGAGGGTCCGAATAAGTGTCCGAGTGTTCGAACCCTAATACATGAGAAATGGTTAGTAAACACCATAAATACATATCTGCCATCATGCAAGACTGTCTGAATAAGTGTCTGAGTGTTCAAACCCTAATGCATGAGAAATGGTAAGTAAACACAATAATTACATATCTGCCACCTTGCAAGAGGGTCCGAATAAGTGTCTGACTATTAGATCCCAGACGCATGAGAAATGTTAAGTAACACCATAATTATATATCTGCCATAGTGCAAGAGGGTTCGAATAAATGTCCGATTGTCCAAACCCTAATGCATGAGAAATGGTAAGTGAATACCATAATTACATATTTGTCATCATGCAAGAGGGTCCGAATAAGTGTCCGAGTGTTCGAATCTGCATGCATGAGAAATGGTAAGTAAATGTAACACGCCCGCGAGGGACCTCGGCTACAGTTCGGACTCCCCTCTTTTTTGTTCTGTTGCGGTTCTTAATCTGAACCAAAGAGTCCAACTCTGGCAAATCGTTTTGAGAAAAACAGATTTTGAAAAGAAGTGCCAAACATGGACTGCTTTGCCAGATACAGAGTCGCCACCTAAATATTTTTTAAAATGGGAAATTTAGGAAACCCTGACTCGATGCCGAAGGCCACGTGTCCGTCATCACCAAAGTTGTCTTGGCTCGGGAGCTTGGGTACGATCGGGGAAGGTCAGCTATGAGCACCCCCTTTCGCCCGGTCCGAAGACCGGCCTCTACTAACCGTGATATCCGATTTTGAAAACGTTGTGTGTTCTTATTCCGGTTATTAGCCTAGAATTACTATGTTATGCGCACAGCAAACAAGTATAGACTAGATTGCCTAATTTGGAAACAAGATTGCATATCCGTTTGTTTTGAAAAGCGCTTTGGAATTTGCTACTCGCAAGTAGGCTAAAACACGGATTTCAACGAGTTTTTCCAACTCAAACAATCCAACCTTCACCCACAGGCATTCAAACAGTTTATCTCATATAAGCACTTAGCCACATGGTAAGCATACTGTCATGGCAACATTCACACGCATGCGATATGCTAAAGCGAAAATACTTACATCGTACTCCGTGCCAAAAAAAAATAAACTAGTTAGCAAACATGCATGTCCTAGTTCATGTTAAAATGACTAATGCAACACAAGCAAAATGTGATTAGGATAGGCTCGGCTAATCTACAATGACATGTGAAATGCTACAACTAACACGTATTCAATTTGGAAATTGAAATACAGATGCAGTTAGAATGATGTACCGAGCCCGGTGCATGTAAGACAAATGAATGGATGCACGCATGCATTGCATGAGGTATGCTAATATAAATATGCCCTAATCTACAATCATAAGCAGGTAAATAAAAGGGAAGAAAGAAGTGGAGGTTGGAAGACATACACACCACTCACACACACTTATTACAGATTTACCCTCGCCCGGAGGGACCAAATAAATAATACAAATTAATTAACTACGCAAGCTAATTAAATATTACAAATCAATTAAATTAACTAAACAAATTAATTAATCTAATTAAAACAGTAAAGCCCTCGGGAAGCGGGTCAGATGCAGCGCATGCTCGGGACTTGCTCGGAATCGCACTGCCATGCATAGTCTGCCTCTGTTTTCCCTGCTTTGCTCTTCTGAAAACTGCCAAAGTCTCAGGAATGCCTCTCAGGACCCTGAGGGATACCACCGGCTGAGTAGAATTACCACCGGCAATAGGATGTGGCCATCGGCACAAAATGAATCCATCGGCTGATGACTTACTGCCGGCCGGCAGAAAATGTTGCCGGTCGGCAAACAATGCCTGCAGAACCTGCAACTCATAGCAGCAGAGGGCAAAACTTGCATGGCAATACAATTCAAACAATGTATGCACCAATCATGCCCCCTATCATGTTTGCGACTCAAAGGGGTATGTGCCTCGATTTTTGGGCCACCAATCACGCATTTCCATGCATAATGGCCTAAAGAATCAAGTGTGCACTTTCATGTCAAATGAAATGCAAACCAATCAAACAAAACAAGGCCCAATTCCTATCACCAAATCAAGGAACAAGGCATGCATGCAAGATACAATGCAACCTAGGCATGCAAGCTAAGGATGTAACATGGCATGGCAAGGCACTTATGCAAGCATACAAGCAAACATGAGGCAATGCAAACTAATGAAAAGGTGGACTTAAACATGATTTAGGCGGCTCTAAATAGGCTTAAAACAGTGGCCAAAATGCCCAAAAATGAAGGCTAAACACACATGCACATGTGCACATATAGTGATCTAAAGCTTAAGCATTAAACTAGCAACTTTCAAGCACACTTAAAAGAGGCTATGATGGACAATTAGCATGCGATATTAACTCTGAAAATCATGTCAAAATGTGGTGCCAAACCAACTCAAATGAGACAAGCATAAGCATGCAAGCAATGGTCCAAGTACTTGAAGCAAGTCAAGGAGGCTTAAACCATGGCTAAGCCAACCAAGCCTCATAAGGCCAAGAAGGCTTAAAACAAGTTCAAGGCAGTCCTTGAACATGCAAAGGGGACTCTTAGATGGCATCTATGTGGCTCAAATTCAATAGCATGCATAATGGCTAAAACATGGAGCATACAACACAAGCTTTCAAAGCAACAATGAAGCCTCTAAGGCAAGTATGCAAACATGTTAAATGGACTGAAGTTTCATGCTAAGTGGTTCCAAACCACTGAAATAATGCAAGCAATGCATGCTATACACTTATGCACTTAAGGCCGACAAGCCCAAATATACAAAGGGGCTACACAATGCATGCTAGGGTCGACCCAAACAACCTAGGACAGACCTCATACATGGCAAAACAAGCACAAAAGCTTCACAAGACTAAGCTTAAAACATGCTAGAATAATGGTTTACAACCCAAGGCATATTAAGGCAACAACATGGCATTACAAGGTAGGTATGCAAGGCATGCATGGTGTACCAAAACTAATTTAATACAAAGTTATATCATGGCAATATAAGCATAAAAAATAGCCAAGACATGATCAACAAAAGCCTAAGCTAGATGCTCCCTTAAGAGGTCAAAAAGGATCCCTTTCAAGGACAACAAGGAGAGGGGGTGGCCCTCCCCTTTTTAAGACTTCAAGGCACCATCTTCACCACTGAAATCCCTCAAGATTTCAGTGGTGAAGAGGCCCAAACACCAAAGTCTCGAAACTTACACAAAATAGCATAAAAATGGGGCCTTTCAAGGCCTAAGGGTGGTCAAACACACCCAAACCACAAAACACTCTTAACAAACAATCAAGAGGGCCTAAAAACAGAACTTTTTTATGTTATACACTAAACACAAAAACAGTTCTAAGATAGGTAGAAATAGGATGCAAAAATGGGGTAAAAAGGACTAGTTTCTTACCCTTGAAGCCTTTCTTCAACAATGGTGATCTTGTTGCCCCCTTTAGCTTCAATCCAGTCAAAAATAGCAAGGACAAGCCCTTAGAACCTCAGTAGCCAAAGGAAGGTGAAGCACTAGTGTAGACGCGCCCGTGGGGGACCTCGCTCTACAGTTCGGACTCCCCTGTTTTGTTTTGTTGCGGTTCTTAATCTGAACCAAAGAGTCCAATTCTGGCAAATCGTTTTGAGAAAAACAGATTCTTGAAAAGAAGTGCCAAACATGGACTGCTTTGCCAGATACAGAGTCGCCACCTAAATATTTTTTAAATGGAAAATTTAGGAAACCCTGACTCGGTGCCGAAGGCCACGTGTCCGTCATAACCAAAGTAGTCTTGGCTCGGGAGCTTGGGTACGATCGGGGAAGGTCAGCTATGAGCACCCCCTTTCGCCCGGTCCGAAGACCGGCCTCTACTAACCGTGATATCCGATTTTGAAAACATTATGCGTTCTTATCCCAATTATTAGCCTAGAATTACTATATTATGCGCACAGCAAAACAAGTATAGACTAGATTGCCTAATTTGGAAATAAGCATTGCATATCCGTTTTCTTTGAAAATGCTTTGGAATTTGCTACTCGCAAGTAGGCTAAAATACGGATTTCAATGAGTTATTCCAACTCAAGCAATCCAACCTCCACCCACAGGCATTCAAACAGTTTATCACATAAGCAACTAGCCACATGGTAAACATGCTGTCATGTTAACATTCACACGCATGCGAGATGCTAAAGCATAAAATACTTACATCGTACTCCGTGCCAAAACAATAAACTGGTTAGCAATCATGCATGTCCTAGTTCATGTTAAGTGGCTAATGCAACACATGCAAAGATGCAGTTTAGAGTAGGCTCGGCTATCCTAGACATGGCATGTGAAATGCTACAACTATCACGTATTCAATTTGGAATTGAAAGTACGATGCAGTTTGTATGATGTACCGAGCCCGGTGCATGTAAACAAATGCATGGATGCACGCATGCATTGCATAAGGTATGCTAAAATAGACGTGCCCTAATCTACCATCATAAGCAGGTAAACAAAAGGGAAGAAAGAAGTGGGGGTTGGAAGACATACAAACCACTCACCCACACTTATTACAAATTTGCCCCCCACTCGGAGGGACCAAAATAATAATAGAGATTAATTAACTACGCGAACTAATTAAAATATTACAGTCCAACTAAATTAATCAAATAAATTAATTAATCTAATTAAAGCAGTAAACTGCCTCGAGATGAGGGCCGGATGCAACGCATGCTCGGGACTTGCTCGGAATTGCACTGCCATGCTTAGATTGCCTCTGTTTTCCCTGCTTTGCATCTCAGAAGACTGTCAAAGTCTCAGGAGTGCCTCCCAGGACACTGAGGGACATCATCGGCTGAGTAGGACTTCCACCGGCATTAGCATGAGGTCACCGGCACAAAATTCATCCATCGGCCATCAATAGACTGCCGGTCGGCACTAAATACTGCCGTCCGGCACTGAATGTCTGCAGAACCTGCAACTCACAGCAGCAGAGGGCAAAAACTTGCATGGCAATGTAATTCCAACAATGTGTGCACCAATCATGCCCCTTATCATATTTGTGACTCAAAGGGGCATGTGCCTCAATTCTCGGGCCACCAATCACGCATTCCCATGCATGATGGCCCAAAGGATCAAATATGCACTTTCAATCTCAAATGCATGCAAACCAAACAAACCAAAATCCCAATCCCCATCACCAAATCAAGGGACAAGGAATGCATGTTGATGCAATGCAACCTAGTCATGTTAGCTATCATGCAATATGAACAATGCAATGTACTTATGCAAAGCATACAAGCAAACATGAGGTAGGCATGCAAGCAAGCAAATGAGCATGTTAAATGGACTGAAATAACATGGCAAATGGTCTCAAACCATTGAGATGATGCGAACAAGGCATGCTACACATTCATGCTCAAGGCTAGCAAGCCTAAAATGCAAAGAGGCTATACTAAGCATGCCAAGACCAACCCAAACACTTATGGACAGACCTAAAACATGTCAAGATAAGCACAAAATCTTCATGAATCTAAGCCTAAAGCATGCTCAAATTAGGGCTAACAACCTAAGGCATGTTAAGGCAATACAAGGCATTACATGGCAACTATGCTAAGCATGCATAAGGGACCAAAACCAACATGATACAAAGTTATAATATGGCAATATGAGCACAAAATACAGCCATGGCATAACCAACAAACAACCAAACACGGGGCTCCCTCAAGAGGCAAAATAGGTCCTTTTCAAGGACAACAAGGAGAGGGGGTGACCCTCTCCTTCTTGGGACTTCAAGGCATCATCTTCACCACTGAAATCCCTCAAGATTTCAGTGGTGAAGAGACCCCAACACCAAAATCCCGGAGCCCTCACAAAATAGCACAAAATGAGCCCTTTTCAAGGCCTAAGGGTGGTCAAACCTCCCCAAAGCACAAAACACTCTCAACTAACAATAAAGAGGACTAAAAAATAGAACTTTTTTGTATTAAATGCTAAGCACAAAAACAGTTCTAAACTATGCAAAAATGGAGTGCAAAAATGGGGTAAAAAGGGGTAGTTTCTTACCCTTGAAGACCACCTTCACAAAGGTTGATGTTATTGCTTCCTTGAGCTCAAATCCAACCAAAAACTTCAAGAACCAGCCCTTAGAACCTCAGTAACCGAAGGAAGGTGAAACACTAGGTGCTTGTGTGCAATAATATGGATTAAAGCACCTAGTGTACAAACAAGAGAGGAAAAGAGAGATAGGATAGATACACAAGTTCTAACCTAGAACCAGAGCTTCTTCTCTGTCTTTTCTCTCTAAAAATGTCTAATTTTTCTAACCCTTGAGCCAAGAGAAGAGAGCCCTCTCTTATAGGCAACAAAGCTTACAAGCTAAGCAAACCAAAGGCTCATCCCTCCATACACGTGTATGGAGGGGAAACAAATGCTATACAGCTGCTTCAAAATATCTCAAAAAGCAACTGAACAGTAGTCGGCAAGGCAAAATTGTCATTTTGACAAAATTGACTGCCGACCGGCACAAAAGAGTGCCGACCGGCACAATATAGTGCCGATGGCAACACCAACCAGCCGGTGGCCTCTAGCCACTGCCGGTGGTGTGTGGGGATGCCTCACAAGGCATTCCCTGCCCCTCCAAGGCAAAGCACAAGTGTTTGGTGCAAAACCAGACACAAAACGGTCAAGTTCGGAGATCCTGAGGCAAGGCGCGTAGTCGAGAACTTCGGGAACTCCAAATGAACACGAACATGGATAATCACCGAGTGTTCAAGCGGTGACGTCCAGGTCTTGAGGACAGTCAAAAATGGGGTGTCTACAGTTGCCCCTCTTTGACAGAACTCGGAAGTCATAACAATGACGGGAGTGAATGTCAAAGCCCAGAGACGACCCATTTTGACAAGGCCGAAGACTTGGACAAACATACAAAGCGCAAATGGTTGAACTCGCAAGCTGCCTACGTATCCCTGTAGGAATCAAACCAGCGTAGTTCAGGCACAGGCATACAAGCCGCAGATAAGGTATGCGCCCGTAGGTGGGGGCAAGATGCAACTGAAAATGCACGAAGCTGAGCATAACTTAATGATCATGCAAAGAAAGCTGTAATGAAGCACACATGCGACAGTTATAAGCTAGCATATACCAATCTACACTACAATGCAGAAAGGATGTATGAGAATTATGCAATTCTCAATACGTCTCACTCGGAGGATACAATACCTGTGCGGCTCGTCCGGTTGCACCGACCTCAAATGAGCCGTACATACAATATCGTGCCTGTAAAGAAAGCAAACTTAACAGGTACAATATTGTTAGCAATATGCATGACAATGCAATGATAAATGCAAAATGATATGCAATATATACAAAGCTAAGTATAAACAATGCAAATGATAATGCAATGCAATTGAAACTATGCAAATGACATGCAAAGCAATTGAATCATGATTCAATCGTGAGCGATTCGAAACTACACATATGTCAAATAGGGTGATGGAAGTAACAAGTCCGTCTACCATAGAAAAAGGTGCCTCAACCTCAAACCAACATACCAGCGTGGAGTAGGCGCGATACACATGCAGAACTATGAGTGATGCAGACGGACACAAGGACAGGTATTGGGTGGATTGACATAAGTGGGGTGACGACCCGCTGAGGAAAGAACAATGATCCTAGTGCCGGATGCAACAATTATACTACAATGTAATATGCGATTATGGCGCGCGGGCCAAACCGTATCTCGCTTAGGAAAGGCATGCACACATACAAACCATGTCTAACACAGAAAAGGTGCCGCAACCTCAAACCAACATACCAGCGTGGAATAGGCGCGATGCACATGCAGAACTGTGCTTTGACGTGAAACGTATGGACACATACCAGACCAAGCTCAACAAGGAAAGGTGCAAGCCATAAATGGAAGATGATGCAGTGTATGCATGCAACTACAATGGATACAATGGATATGGCACGCAGGCCAAACCAAGTTTTGCCTAGGAAGGGCATGTATACGTACAAGCCATGTCTAGCACAGAAAAGGTGCCGCTACCCTCAAACCAACATACCAACGTGGAATAGGCGCGTACACATGCAGAACTGTGTTTTGACGTGAAAAGTATGAACACATACCAGACCAAGCTCAACAAGGAAAGGCGCAAGCCATGGATGGAGGATGATGCAGTGGATGCATGCAACTACAATGCAATGGAAATGGATATTTACAGAAAATGCATGACATATGCACTATACTACAATGATGATGCATGACATATGCAGGTCTTTTTTGATGGAATGCATGACATATGCACTATATACGATGATGCATGACATATGCAGTATTTACAATGATGCATGACATATGCATGTGTTTTTGTTTTTGGATTTTTTTGAAATGCATGACATATGCAGTATTTACAAATGATGCATGACAATGCACTATGATGCAACGACTATGATTGCAGCTTTCCCTATCTTACCAACAGTGCGATATACTAGGTTGGTTTAGTATCCAGAATTGAGGCGTAAACATGCCGCCTCAACCTATGGGGCTTCCATACAGATTTCAAGTCGAGGGTACACCCCCTGGGTATTTAAACCAGACTTTAGTCTCGGAAATCCCGAACCTTTGTGTTCTAGGCATAAGCCGTTCAAACTCTAGTTTTCACCGTCCCAGTTGGTCTTCTAGGAACTCACCGCAAAAACAGGCAGGTGGCTTTACCAGACCACCGGAAGTCGTTTGGGCACGACAAACACCAAAGGAATTGCACCTTCAGAGGATTTAAGGTCTCCTAGACCGGGATGCAATGCATGACAATGCATGTTTTCTTGTTTTATGCTGATGATGCATGATGTTTTTTGAAATGCGCGCCAACGCGCGGCTTTTGAGACGCATGCCAAATGCAATAAGGTGTGCGCCTTAATGCACTGAAGGTCTTGCACCTCCCAAGGATTTAAGGTCTCCTAGACCGTGCGTGTTTAAGGTCTTGTCAGACCGGAGGGGCAATGCAAAACAACGCAATGTATAATGCGAGTGAGACACGCATGCCAGGAAGGAATGGAAAATGATATGTAAATGAGACACGCATGCCTCAAAGGATTTGAGGCACGCGTACCCCAAGATTTGAACTGAAATGTAGATCGAAAGATGCATGACAATGCGAAAGAACTAAAGTGCGTAACAACGCACATCTTTCAAAATGCACCGAAGGTCTTGCACCTCCCGAGGATTTAAGGTCTCCTAGACCGTGCGTGTTTAAGGTCTCGCCAGACCGGGCCGTGCGTGTTTAAGGTCTCGTCAGACCGGAGCGAAAAACAATGAGGTGCGCAAATAGCGCGATGAAATGCAAAATGAGATGCAAGATGAGGCACGCATACCTCGTGGATGCAAAATGCAAAACGAAATGCAAATGAAATGCAAAGTGAGGCACGTATACCTCAAGATGCACAACTGAAATAGACATGAGGCACGCATACCTCATTAGACGGAAAATAAAATGCAAAACGAAGCACGCGTACCTCGAGATGCAATGAAATGCAAAATGAGGCACGCATACCTCGTTGAATGGAAAATGAAATGCAAAACGAGGCACGCGTACCTCGAGATGCAATGAAATGCAAAATGAGGCACGCATACCTCATTGAATGGAAAATGAAATGCAAAACGAGGCACGCGTACCTCGAGATGCGATGAAATGCAAACTGAGGCATGCATACCTCATTGAATGGAAAATGAAATGCAAAACGAGGCACGCGTACCTCGAGATGCAATGAAATGCAAAATGAGGCACGCATACCTCATTGAATGGAAAATGAAATGCAAAACGAGGCACGCGTACCTCGAGATGCGATGAAATGCAAAATGAGGCACGCATACCTCATTGAATGGAAAATGAAATGCAAAACGAGGTACGCGTACCTCGAGATGCAATGAAATGCAAAAATGAGGCACGCATACCTCATTGAATGGAAAATAGAATGCAAAACGAGGTACGCGTACCTCGAGATGCAATGAAATGCAAAAATGAGGCACGCATACCTCATTGAATGGAAAATGAAATGCAAAACGAGGCACGCGTACCTCGAGATGCGATGAAATGCAAAATGAGGCATGCATACCTCATTGAATGGAAAATGAAATACAAAACGAGGTACGCGTACCTCGAGATGCAATGAAATGCAAAATGAGGCACGCATACCTCATTGAATGGAAAATGAAATGCAAAACGAGGTACGCGTACCTCGAGATGCAATGAAATGCAAAATGAGGCACGCATACCTCATTGAATGGAAAATGAAATGCAAAACGAGGTACGCGTACCTCGAGATGCAATGAAATGCAAAATGAGGCACGCATACCTCAAGATGGAAAATGAAATGCAAAACGAGGTACGCGTACCTCGAGGTGCAATGAAATGCAAAATGAGGCACGCATACCTCATTGAATGGAAAATGAAATGCAAAACGAGGTACGCGTACCTCGAGATGCAATGAAATGCAAATGAGGCACGCATACCTCATTGAATGGAAAATGAAATGCAAAACAAGGTACGCGTACCTCGAGATGCAATGAAATGCAAAATGAGGCACGCATACCTCAAGATGGAAAATGAAATGCAAAACGAGGTACGCGTACCTCGAGATGCAATGAAATGCAAAATGAGGCACGCATACCTCATTGAATGGAAAATGAAATGCAAAACGAGGTACGCGTACCTCGAGATGCAATGAAATGCAAAATGAGGCACGCATACCTCATTGAATGGAAAATGAAATGCAAGTATGACATGCATGCCACACGAAAATGCAAAACGGTGCAAGTCGCAAGGGACGTGCAAGACGGCGCGATGCGACGCACCGGACAATGTGATGGATGCGTGCAACGCACACGGGGCGACTTTTGAATCTTGTAAAAGACAAAAGGATACAAAAGGATACAATCTTTGCTTGAATCTGAGTGCCACGCACAGAAGACACGGTCCAAGGTCAAAACGGAGGCCGGTTGAGCATCGGGGATTCACTTTCTTGCACTTTCTTGAGCTATGAAGACCAGAAACTACCCACATGGCCTAAACAAGGCTGTGGGAACATCACCGGCTGGACTAGGTGGCCACCGGCTGCAAAAAAGTTCCACCGGCACAATATTGTGCCGACCGGCACATAATAGTGCCGACCGGCCAAAAGTTGCTGATCGGGGACAGTTTCGACTTTTTGCAATGGGTCTTTTAAAATAGGGTTCCCAACCCTATCTTCTCACTTCTCCACCGCCGAAAATCAACTCTCTCTCTCCTTAGAGCTTTTTCCTCTCCTCATTTCGCCATTTCTTTGTGTTTTCGCGCCATTTTCGTCGTTCGATTCGCGAAGTTCATCGCGTTTCGCACATTTTCAACCGAACAAATCTTTGTTTCGGTGCCTCTTTTGCTATTTCCGCTTTTTCGGGACTTGTTCCCTTCGGTTTCCTCTTCATTTCCGTGCCTTTTTCCCATCCCGACCTTTCTGGCCATTTTCCACCCTCCCGGGGGTTGACTTTCGAGTTGACTCTTCGTATTCCGAGCCTATTTGCATTCCTCGACCATTTTCCCATCATTCCCAACATGGCCGACGACGTTCCACGCGGCGGGACTCCCTCGGATCACGAGATGGATCCCGGGGTTGAGCTCCTCCCGCTGAGCGAGCGCCTGTTCGATCCGGCGACCTACCGGCCGGCGATCCACGTTCTACCACCCGACGGACTACGCCAGTTTCGCAGCTTTGACCGAGCACTGGACCCGGAGCTCCTCCTACGCGAGCCGACCTCTCACCTATCCTTCGGCGCTTCCGAGGTAACACTCTTCTCTGTTTTACTTTCTGCAATGTAGAACTGTTAACTGTCAACTGCTATAGCTGATTCGGTTCTTTAACTGCTTAGTTCTTTAACTGCCTAGTTCCAATGTACTGATACACTGTATATCGTAGTTGATTGCAAATGCACTCGTAACTGATTATCCGTTTAAGACTCATACGTGCACACACACTGCACTAGCCTTGAACCACTCAAACCACGGCACACACCGTATTTCACTGCCAACACCATTGCCCGGCATCTGTTTGAATCTGAAAAACTTGCACGCATGCCACATTTGCACCGCGCCACACAAATACGCTGACGCATCACACGTTGTAGTTTACTGTAAACACACCGGCACCCGGTATCTGTTTGAATCTGACAAACTTGCACGCATGCCAATATTTGCACTGATTTACTGTTTCCTCAAAACTGTACGTTTTATATTGCTTCGCAATTACTTGTTTGAAAACAGGGAGATTCCCATACCATCCGCGGGTATGGGAACGTTGCAGCTCGAGATTGGTACGCGGAGCTTCCCGAGGCGGTTCGCCACATTGTAGACGAGGCGGGCTTTGGTTCATTTTGCAAGGGACTCTCCAGGCTTACTGCTTGCAGGCCTCTTCTAGCTGCGCTGGCAGAGAGGTGGTGGGACACCACCGGTTCATTCCACTTATCTACGACCGGGGACATGACGATGAGCCCTTACGATTTCTCGGTGCTCACCGGCATCGGGGTAGTGGGTGATCCGATCCCTTTTGATATTGCTATGGATGAGTGGACCGCAGCTCAGGTCTACTTACTTGGCGCGGCTCCACCTCTCGCCCGTCCTGGCTTCGTCCGGTATTCCTGGTTCGAGGTGCAGTTCCGGGTGCAGCCTCTTCTTGTTGACGCAGCTCCGATGACTCAGGAGGCCGCTGAGAGATATGCACGCGGCTTTCTGATGTTTTTGTTCGGGACGACTCTCTTCGTCGACCGGGCAAACACAGTGCCCTCTGCCTTCTCAGCGCACTGGTGGATGTCCGGGACATCTTGCGTTTCGATTGGGTGGTGCGGCTCTGGCCACCCTCTACGGCTATATGAGCTCAGTCTCCCGCGCAGCGGACAGTTGCTCGGGGGCTATTGGCGTGCTGGGAGGTACATTTCCTTTTCCACTTTACATTTCTGCCTTACATTTTCTGTACTCTGCACATTGCACACACTGTAGTCTGTTTCACACGAACTGTATACTGTACACACGGCACACACATACTCTGCTTTACACTGACTGTACACTACTCACACTGTACACTCTGCACAATATACTGCACAACGCTACTCATACTGTTACACTCTGCACAATACACTGCACAACACTGCTCTGCTCTGCTATTTCTCTGTATTGCTATTCTGTATTCTGCTTTTATTCTCATAAATGCACTGGTATTTATCTTGTAGTTGTGGGTTTACGCCTACTTCCTCCAGGCTCGCTCCTGTACCCGATGCAGAGACCCCTCTGGTCGTTCCCTTTTTCACGCCGCTACTGACGGGAGATGCGTGGGAGGCGGAGGCCGGGAGACCTTCAGCTTTTTCCGTCGCTACTCGACACCATCACCCCTGCCGAGGTATGTTTTACTTGCAGTTCATTAAGCTTCGTCTTTCCACTGTATATTAGCAATAACAGTAGGTAACAAACTGTATTTCAATTTCAGATCACCTGGCAGCCTTGGGCCCCTTTGCCAGCCGTGACGCGGGATCGATTTGCCGGCGCCGTTGATACCTCACGTTACCGGATTCTACGAGGGCCCGGTCTGTCGGGCTTGGTACCTAGGTGAGCGTTTCTTGCGTCAGACCCTAGGCCTACCTGAGCAGATAGTCCCGGTACACCCTCCCGAGCACATGCGGGATACTGAGCGCTTCACTGCCGAGCAGATGGCAGACTATACTATTGGCTGGGAGGCGGACGACTTCCGAGGCGAGGGCGATTACTCGGAGTACGTCCGGACCTTCATTATGCGACCTCTGAGCGGTGGCCGCCGAGTAGTAGAGAGAGAGAGAGAGACATGCGGGGCCAGCGGCCGGAGCAGGAGCTGGAGGGGGAGCGCCGAGGAGGGCTCGAGTCCGCGGCAAGGTGAGGTAGTTCAGTTCAGCGAGGGCGAGGGACTGGTTGGCCTGCTCTGCCCGCCGCATTGACTTTTCGAGGACAGGTGGGGGGGCGACCTATCAGATCCCCTTCGCTCCTCCACCAGCTGACCACGAGTTTGTCGTGTGTCCCCGACTTGCCTCCGGTATGTATTACTGCATTCTTCGTCTTGCACTGTTATTTCATTTCAGTTTATTTGATATTCCACAGAATATTGATGCACTTGATACTTTTGCAGGCGTCTTCTGAGTACACCCGGCAGTCATTGGAGATGAATGCCTCCATGATGGGTATGCTACAGCGGACATTCGACCTCCTAGCCCTCTACAGCATTCCGGTATGTTGTTCCTGACCACAGCCTCAAACCCTACACAAACTGCTTTACATAATCTGATGCATAGCACAACATCTGATAAACTGTTCATGGCATCTGATACACTGTACTCATACATTGTATTCTGCACTGATTCACTGCTCACGGCATTCACATATACTGTACTCATACACTGCATTCTGCACTGATTCACTGCTCATGGCATTCATATACACTGTACTCATACACTGCATTCTGCACTGATAACTGCTCTCAGTATTTCAGTATTCTGATGTGTTCACCTTTCATGCTTTTTCAGCCTCCCTTCCAGATTCCTCCGGTGGGAGGCGCTCTAGCTGGACCTCCCATTTCTACTCGGGATGGCAGAGCATATCCTCGCACCAGAGGGGGGCGCGTTCATGTCGGGAGTAGCTCGCGGGCTCCGGTTCCGGATGATGAGTCTGAGGCAGAGACAGAGGCGGAGGAGACCGATGATGGCTCGGACTCGAGCTCAGATGGTGATGCCCCTGGTGGTGCCCCTGTTGATGACGCTCCTGGACCTTCGTCCAGGAAGAGGACTAGGACAGATTGATGGCCTTGGAGTCATTTTTGACATTTGATACAGATTTTTGCTGTTTTTCTTCTTTCCTTTTTGCATTTTCCCTTTTGTCAGTAGTTAGGGTACTTTGTACTGCCGCAGGCAGATTTTGTTTCCAAAACTTATGTATTTGAAAAGATGATATGAAATGAAACACAACTTTTTGTCCAAAAAAGAGTGTTATATCTGCATGTTTCATACTTTGCACTGCATTGCATCATATTACACCTCAAATGTAAAGGATATTGATCTGTTGTCTGAAAATTGAGCACTTGTACCATGATAATCAGATAACCAACCAACTAACAGCAAACCACTCATACAAAGCACTACTCAAACTGCACAATACAGCCCGTACTCTACTGGGGTATTGATCTGCACACAGCCCATAACACAGCACTTGGTTCATTCTGCACACAGCAAACCCTGAACAAATAACCCCATCTGACAAGACGGATCACAAAACTGACATGGTTGCAGTGAAAGACACTCGGATGTCCCAAATTTTCCCTTTCTCTTGCTTGTCGCACGAATGTAGAGAATGGCACAGCATTCTGAGCACGAACGATTAATCTTTGAAATGAAGAAAGGTTTTCAACCGGGTGTCGAGCCTACCACAGAACACAGCGAGACAGACTCAAACAGAGAAACAAAAGGCACACGACCTGAACACGACGAGACACACTCGGAAAAGACTCAAAGCTAAAGCCGAAACCGACAAATCAAAAGACACGACACACGGACATGTTTTCACAAGGAAAGACCTTGAATCTCGAGGAGCCAGTTCCTCCGGGTATTATTTCCCACCCTTTCTGATTTGTGATACTCACATCACTCGGTCCTCAGGCTCGGTTTTTCTCTCAAAACCCTTTTCTTACTTTTCTCTCAACTTACTCCTCTCTATTCTTTATTCTCTCATTTTTCATCCCTCCCCAGGGTGATTAATGGATGAATAGGAAGTCACAGGTTCACGCCCAACACTGTTAGCTCACGGCTATTTCTTCTGACGAATGGAGCGCCTTTCTGGCAAGTATGTTGGTGGGGGAAAGACAGAAGACCTGACTCAACTGTGCCCCTAGTTCGTCACTTTGACCATTTTTTGTTTTCTAAAACAGCTTTGATCAAGAATGAGAGTCAGATTAAACACACTTATTCGATTTTTGATTTGAAAATCATGCGAATCTGGTTGTGAGCACTGAAAATTCTCCTTTTGGGTCCAAACATGGTCCAATTTAAAAAAAAACAAAAATAGTTTTCGAGAGAAAATAGTCAACTTCAGTAAAATTTTCAAAAAACTATTTTTGTAAACAGTCAACGCTCGACGAGCGCGGAACTTACCCTCGAGATATGCAACCTCGGATCGGAGGCGATGGAAAATTGCCCCTGGCTTAAAAGGGGATAAGGCAACGGAAAGTTGCCCCTGGTTTGGACAGTAACTCAGGGCAACTTATGGCACTGTATGGCAACGGAAAGTTGCCCCTTGTTTGGATGATGTCGCGGCACATTGTAAGCCAGTCCTTGTTGATGACGATCGGACCCTCAGACGCGGAGGAGACGAAGACGGTTTAAATCAATATATGGACACAGTCACCTGGAAGGTGTTGGCAGTTTGGACTTCAAGAGGAAGTTGGTCACGTAGTTCCGGTTGCTGCAGTCGAGACGTTGGATTCAGAGGAGGCAAAAGTGATCAAAACCATAACATGGACTGAGACGCTATGGAAGCGTTGGGGGCTGGACTTCAGGATGAAGTTTGCCTACGTATCCCAAACATGGGAATCAAGCCTTACGTAGTTCCGGTTAAGGTACACTCGGGTATTTTAACCTTCATTGTTTAGGTTCTAATTTTGCCAAGGTGCCCAATGCGGGTTTTCGACCTTGAGCTATGTTTTTTTTTTTTTTTCTTTTTCTTTTTCTTTTTTTGCATTTCTTTTTTTTCTTGCTATTTTTTGCTTTTTTTTTCTTTTTTTTGCCTCTTTTTTTTTTTGTATTTTCTTTTCTTCTTTTTTTCTTTTCTTTTTTTTTCTTTGCTTTAACTTTTGCCTGGGTCGCCCTTCCGGTTTTCGGCCTAGCGAGCCTCTCAAAGGGTAAAAAGTGTAGCAAGCCCATGCCAAATGGTTTTGAGATTGAAGCCTCTCTGTATCCAAGAGAGTGACTGTGGTGTTGATTTGCAGAAGAATCCATCACGGTTGCTTCATGAGCCTTGCCTGGTGGGATCTGATCTCCTTGATCTGGCTTTGGTGCCTCTTGCTCGAGGGCTGCTTCAAAATGGGCCACACAGGCGTTTTATGGCACTGTTGAACGTTTTGAACAGATTCCAGCTTGCGACAGATAAATCGAACCTCGAGGCTGAGAGCGATCCTGGGCTGCACAATCTCAAGAGCGATTCCACACAGGTCTTCGCAAGACTGCGCAAAATATTTTGTTTTTGAAAGTTTTTAAGAAAGCGACAAATCGCTCGTGTTGAAGATAGTGTGGAACCAGTCTGGATCAGGCCAGGATCCTTCTCAGTACTCACGCTGACAAGCATGATTTCATTCATTAAAAGCTTAACATGCCTCTCTTTCTCTCAAAATGGTCAAAATTTTGCAAAACCCGAGGAATTCCTTCCTCTTTGTTTTTATCACCGCAGTGTTTGAAAAGGGTTTTTATGAAAAGCTCAGGTCATCATAACGATGTTCAAGGCACAAGAGAGCAGGCGGTACGCACTGTCGTTCCATTCACATTCTCTGGTACGGCTGACTCAAATAGCAACAAGTACGGAACGTGATAGCCACAGCTGTTTCATTCAGATTTGTTGGCATAAATGGCTCCTCGGCAGAAACAGACTCAAAAAGCAAAAACAACTAATTACAAGACGAAACGGTGTTTGAGGCAACAACCCCGAAATCACCTGATATTCTATACAAGAGGGACTGACTCATTACAACAAGACAGACCCTTAAGCAAAAGGACTGACTCAAAACAATGAGACGGACTCAAGACAAAAACAAAAGACTGACTCGACACCCAAGTTAGGATTTGCAAAACTAGCGTTGGCAGATGCTCAAAAATGCGTGCCAAATGCCACATCCAAAAATGTACCAGACATGGCCCGCAGGCGGTTCACCTTCTGATTACATACTCGCAGTATCTGTGTCCTCAACATCCAATAACTGGGTGGTGACGGACTTTGCTGAGGTGGGGGGGAGGATAACCTCGTTGTCAATCAAATCTTGCACCTCATGCCGGAGGCGGAAGCAATTATCAGTGGCATGGCCAGTCTGCTGGTGGTATGCACAGTACAGGGAAGCATCATGTGTGGCAGGGAGATTCTTCGGTAGGGGTCGGGGTTCCAAGGGTTTGAGATGCCCTTTTTTGGCCAAAATCAAGAGTGCCCTAGATAGAGGCATGTAGAGAGGGTGGAAGACCCTGTGCCCTCGGGGCAGGTACTTTGGGGCCTGAGCACTCTTGCTAGATGCACTAGCGAACGGATCGGCGGGTGCGGCCTTGGATTTTTGATCTTTTCCGGATGTAAGGTTGGGAGCGGGAAGAACTGTCTTGGCATGACGGGGCCTATCCCGATTCTCTGATTGATTGGAACTGCCCTCAGGCGGAGTGGGGAAAGCGTCCTCCACAGCTTTTGACACAACTGCGGATATCTGTTGCTTGTTCATCCCTCCGGCTTTCAAAGACTCTACTGCCCACAGCAGTTGTTCGATGGGGTCGGCATCTGCCTTCGTCTTGCCTTTGTCTCTGGCCTCGGCCTGATCTAGAGTTTGGTTTGCTGCGTCGTTACCATAGCTGGAGGTCATCTCCGGTTGGTTGAGTTCAATTACAATTCGTCCCAGTAGTGGGGGCTCCTGGGGAATGAAGCCTCCGACATATGGTGCGGCTGGTGGTGAAACAGACATTCCATAGGCGAGATCCGCCACGGATCTTTGAAGATCACCTATCATTCCCATTAGTTCAAATGTAGTAGGCTCGCGAGCCTGATATAGTTGAGGAGTCCATATTGGATGTGCGGCAGGCGACCTAGGTAGATGCGGCATGTCAACCGTAGTCTCATCTTGTAGGGTGATTCCCTGACTTAACGCGGCCGTCATGACCACGATCTCTTCTGAATTCTGCGTCATGCTCAGTCCTGCCTCAGCAAGGAGAAGACACTAGCTGTTCCGGATCGACCCTCTGAATCCCCTGAACTGAAACGGAAAACAAGCAGTATTTCAGCCCCAAACAGATCAAACACGGATGTAGCCGGACAACTGTACTCTACTACTGATCACTGTTCCCCAGAATTACTGTTCAAAGTTGAACTGATACCCGCAGATACAACTGATTCTCAACAACACTGATACTGGTGCCCTCAGGCCGGATACCCAAACTTGCAAACTGATAAATGCGTTCCCTGCAGAGATACACTCTAAAAGCACATAACAGGTAGAAGAGAGCCAATACACCCCTATGTTGGGGTAGGGTTTCCCTGTCCTATTTTGTCAGGAGCTAGGGTTTCACTACGCACGCAGTGGTTTCAAACAACCTATATCGGGTAAGCAACCTGTCCTAGTTTGGAGTGGTCACTATGGATCCGGATATGCACTAGGTCGAATGGTCAAAAAGGGTGCCCCGGTAAAACCGGGGTTTGTGTTCCCATACTGGCAGAGCCCGCAACCGGTCAGCCTTGTGGTCATGCCTTGACAAGACAAGCCTCCGGCAAACCGCTCAGGAATAGCAGATGGCCAACACGGTGTCCTAGGCGCACCAATGCACATGCAATGCAAAGAAACACATAAGTGTAGTCAAAACAGGATATCATGAGTTCGAGTCAAGCTCTCTAAAATCCCCAGCAGAGTCGCCAGAAACTGTAGACGCGCCCGTGGGGGACCTCGCTCTACAGTTCGGACTCCCCTGTTTTGTTTTGTTGCGGTTCTTAATCTGAACCAAAGAGTCCAACTCTGGCAAATCGTTTTGAGAAAAACAGATTCTTGAAAAGAAGTGCCAAACATGGACTGCTTTGCCAGATACAGAGTCGCCACCTAAATATTTTTTAAATGGGAAATTTAGGAAACCCTGACTCGGTGCCGAAGGCCACGTGTCCGTCATAACCAAAGTAGTCTTGGCTCGGGAGCTTGGGTACGATCGGGGAAGGTCAGCTATGAGCACCCCCTTTCGCCCGGTCCGAAGACCGGCCTCTACTAACCGTGATATCCGATTTTGAAAACATTATGCGTTCTTATCCCAATTATTAGCCTAGAATTACTATATTATGCGCACAGCAAAACAAGTATAGACTAGATTGCCTAATTTGGAAATAAGCATTGCATATCCGTTTTCTTTGAAAATGCTTTGGAATTTGCTACTCGCAAGTAGGCTAAAATACGGATTTCAATGAGTTATTCCAACTCAAGCAATCCAACCTCCACCCACAGGCATTCAAACAGTTTATCACATAAGCAACTAGCCACATGGTAAACATGCTGTCATGTTAACATTCACACGCATGCGAGATGCTAAAGCATAAAATACTTACATCGTACTCCGTGCCAAAACAATAAACTGGTTAGCAATCATGCATGTCCTAGTTCATGTTAAGTGGCTAATGCAACACATGCAAAGATGCAGTTTAGAGTAGGCTCGGCTATCCTAGACATGGCATGTGAAATGCTACAACTATCACGTATTCAATTTGGAATTGAAAGTACGATGCAGTTTGTATGATGTACCGAGCCCGTGCATGTAAACAAATGCATGGATGCACGCATGCATTGCATAAGGTATGCTAAAATAGACGTGCCCTAATCTACCATCATAAGCAGGTAAACAAAAGGGAAGAAAGAAGTGGGGGTTGGAAGACATACAAACCACTCACCCACACTTATTACAAATTTGCCCCCACTCGGAGGGACCAAAATAATAATACAGATTAATTAACTACGCGAACTAATTAAAATATTACAGTCCAACTAAATTAATCAAATAAATTAATTAATCTAATTAAAGCAGTAAACTGCCTCGAGATGAGGGCAGGATGCAACGCATGCTCGGGACTTGCTCGGAATTGCACTGCCATGCTTAGATTGCCTCTGTTTTCCCTGCTTTGCATCTCAGAAGACTGCAAAGTCTCAGGAGTGCCTCCCAGGACACTGAGGGACATCATCGGCTGAGTAGGACTTCCACCGGCATTAGCATGAGGTCACCGGTACAAAATTCATCCATCGGCCATCAATAGACTGCCGGTCGGCACTAAATACTGCCGTCCGGCACTGAATGTCTGCAGAACCTGCAACTCACAGCAGCAGAGGGCAAAAACTTGCATGGCAATGTAATTCCAACAATGTGTGCACCAATCATGCCCTTATCATATTTGTGACTCAAAGGGGCATGTGCCTCAATTCTCGGGCCACCAATCACGCATTCCCATGCATGATGGCCCAAAGGATCAAATATGCACTTTCAATCTCAAATGCATGCAAACCAAACAAACCAAAATCCCAATCCCCATCACCAAATCAAGGGACAAGGAATGCATGTTGATGCAATGCAACCTAGTCATGTTAGCTATCATGCAATATGAACAATGCAATGTACTTATGCAAAGCATACAAGCAAACATGAGGTAGGCATGCAAGCAAGCAAATGAGCATGTTAAATGGACTGAAATAACATGGCAAATGGTCTCAAACCATTGAGATGATGCGAACAAGGCATGCTACACATTTATGCTCAAGGCTAGCAAGCCTAAAATGCAAAGAGGCTATACTAAGCATGCCAAGACCAACCCAAACACTTATGGACAGACCTAAAACATGTCAAGATAAGCACAAAATCTTCATGAATCTAAGCCTAAAGCATGCTCAAATTAGGGCTAACAACCTAAGGCATGTTAAGGCAATACAAGGCATTACATGGCAACTATGCTAAGCATGCATAAGGGACCAAAACCAACATGATACAAAGTTATAATATGGCAATATGAGCACAAAATACAGCCATGGCATAACCAACAAACAACCAAACACGGGGCTCCCTCAAGAGGCAAAATAGGTCCTTTTCAAGGACAACAAGGAGAGGGGGTGACCCTCTCTTTCTTGGGACTTCAAGGCATCATCTTCACCACTGAAATCCCTCAAGATTTCAGTGGTGAAGAGACCCCAACACCAAAATCCTGGAGCCCTCACAAAATAGCACAAAATGAGCCTTTTCAAGGCCTAAGGGTGGTCAAACCTCCCCAAAGCACAAAACACTCTCAACTAACAATAAAGAGGACTAAAAAACAGAACTTTTTTGTATTAAATGCTAAGCACAAAAATAGTTCTAAACTATGCAAAAATGGAGTGCAAAAATGGGGTAAAAAAGGGGTAGTTTCTTACCCTTGAAGACCACCTTCACAAAGGTTGATGTTGTTGCTTCCTTGAGCTCAAATCCAACCAAAAACTTCAAGAACCAGCCCTTAGAACCTCAGTAACTGAAGGAAGGTGAAACACTAGGTGCTTGTGTGCAATAATATGGATTAAAGCACCTAGTGTACAAACAAGAGAGGAAAAGAGAGATAGGATAGATACACAAGTTCTAACCTAGAACCAGAGCTTCTTCTCTGTCTTTTCTCTCTAAAAATGTCTAATTTTCTAACCCTTGAGCCAAGAGAAGAGAGCCCTCTCTTATAGGCAACAAAGCTTACAAGCTAAGCAAACCAAAGGCTCATCCCTCCATACACGTGTATGGAGGGGAAACAAATGCTATACAGCTGCTTCAAAATATCTCAAAAAGCAACTGAACAGTAGTCGGCAGGGCAAAATTGTCATTTTGACAAAATTGACTGCCGACCGGCACAAAAGAGTGCCGACCGGCACAATATAGTGCCGATGGCAACACCAACCAGCCGGTGGCCTCTAGCCACTGCCGGTGGTGTGTGGGGATGCCTCACAAGGCATTCCCTGCCCCTCCAAGGCAAAGCACAAGTGTTTGGTGCAAAACCAGACACAAAACGGTCAAGTTCGGAGATCCTGAGGCAAGGCGCGTAGCCGAGAACTCCGGGAACTCCAAACGAACACGAACATGGATAATCACCGAGTGTTCAAGCGGTGACGTCCAGGTCTTGAGGATGGTCAAAAATGGGGTGTCTACAACTAGGAGTTTGTGTGCAATAATATCAACTAAAACACCTAGGACATAAAGAGAGAAAAAGAGATATAGGAGATATGTATCAACCCTAACCCTAAAACCAGAGCTTCTCTCTGTGTTTTTCTCTCCAAAATTCTCTAACCTTCATGCCAAGAGAAGAGCCCTTTCTCTTATAGGCAACCAACTTGTAAAGCTTATACAACAAGCTTACAAGGAGGGCATCCCTCCATACACATGGAGGGGAACAAAATGCCACACAGCTGTCCTAAAATATCTGAAAAAGCAGATGAACAGTAGTCGGCTGCTCAAAATTGCCATTTTGACAAAATTGATGGCCGGTCGGCCAGAAAAAGTGCCGGCCGGCAATATACATTGCCGGTGGCAACAAAAACCAGCCGGTGGCCTCTAGCCACTGCCGGTGGTGTGTGGGGATGCCTCACAAGGTATTCCCTGCCCCTCCAAGGCAAAACACAAGTGTTTGGTGCAAAACCAGACACAAAACGGTCGAGTTCGGAGATCCTGAGGCAGGGCACGTAGCAGAGACTTCCGGGAACTCCAAACGAACACAAACATGGATGATCACCGGGTGTTCAAACGGTGACGTCCAAGTCTTGAGGACGGTCAAAAATGGGGTGTCTACAGTAAACAACATAATTACATATTTGCTATCATGCAAGAGGATCTGAATAAGTGTCCGAGTGTTCGAAGCCTAATCCATGAGAAATGGTAAGTAAATACCATAATTAGAAATTCGCCCACATGCAAGAGGGTCCGAATGAATGTTCGTGTTTTCGAACCCTAATGCTGGAGAAATTGTAAGTAACCACCATAATTACATATTTGCCATCATGCAAGAGGGTCCGAACAAGTGTTCGAGGGTTCAAACATTAATGCATGAGAAATGGTAAGTATACACCATAATTACATATCTGCCATAATACAAGAGAGTCCGAAAAATTGCCCGAGTGTTCGAAGCCTAATGCATGAGGAATGGTAAATAAATACCATAATTACATATTCATCATAATGTAAGAGGGACCAAATAATTGTCCGAATGTTCGAATCCTAATGCATGAGAAATGGTAAGTAAACAACATAATTACTTATGTGCCATAATGCAAGAGGGTCCGAATAAGTGTCCGAGTATTCGAAGCCTAATGCGTGAGAAATGGTAAGTAAATACGATAATTACAAATTCACTGTCATGCAAGAGGGTCCGAATAAATGTCCGAGTGTTCGAACCCTAATGCATGAGAAATGGTAAGTAAACACGATAATTATATATCTGCCATCATGCAAGAGGGTCCGAACAAGTGTCCAAGGGTTCAAACCCTAATGCATGAGAAATGATAAGTAAACACCATAATTACATATCTGTCATCATACAAGTGGGTCCGAATAAGGGTCCAAGTGTTCGAACCCTAATGCGTGGGAAATGGTAAGTAAACACCATAATTACATATCGGCCATCATACAAGAGGGTCTGAATAAGTGTCCGAGTGTTCAAACCCTAATGCATGCGAGAAATGGTAGGTAAATACCATAATCACATATTCGCCATCATGCAAGAGGGTCTGAATAAGTGTCCAAGTGTTCGAACCCTTATGCATTAGAAATGGTAACTAAACAACATAATTACTTATCTGCGATCATGCAAGAGGGTCCGAATAAGTGTCTGAGTATTTGAAGCACAATGCATATGAGAAATGGTAAGTAGACCCCATAATTACATATTCACCGTCATGCAAGAGGGTCCTAATAACTGTCCGAGTGTTTGAAACCTCATGTATGAGAAATGGAAAGTAAACACCATAATTACATATCTGCCATCATGCAAGTGGGTCCGAATAAGTGTATGAGTGTTCGAAGCCTAATACATGAGAAATGGTAGGTAAATACCATAACTACATATTCGCCATCGTACAAGGCAGACCGAATAAGTGTCTGAATGTTCGAACCCTAATGCATGACAAATGGTAAGTAAACCCCATAATTACATATCTGTGATCATACAAGAGGGTTCGAATAAGTGTCCGAGTGTTCGAACCCTGATACATGAGAAATGGTTAGTAAACACCATAATTACATATCTACCATCATGAAAGAGTGTCTAAATAAGTGTCCGAGTGTTCGAACCCTAATGCATGAGAAATGATAAGTAAACACGATAATTACATATCTACCATCGTGCAAGAGGGTCCGAATAAGTGTTCGACTATTCAAATCCGAATGCATGAGAAACGGTAAGTAAACAATATAATTACATATTTGCCATCATGCGAGAGGGTCTGAAGAAGTGTCTGAGTGTTCAACGCCTAAGGCATGAGAAATGGTAAGTAAATACCATAATTACATATTCGCCGTTATACAAGAGGGTCCGAATAAATGTCCGAGTGTTCAAACCCTAATGCATGAGAAATGGTAAGTAAACACCATAATTACATGTCTGCCATCATGCAGAGTGTCCGAACTTGTGTCCGAGGGTTCAAACCGTAATGCATGAGAAATGGTAAGTAAACACCATAATTTCATATCTGCCATCATGCATGAGGGTCCGAATAAGTGTTCTACTGTTCGAACCCTAATGCTTGTGAAATGGTAGGTAAACACCACAATTACATATCTGCCATCATGCAAGGGGGTCTGAATAAGTGTCCGAATGTTCGAACCCTAATACATGAGAAATGGAAAGTAAACACCATAATTACATATCTGCCATCATGCAAGTGGGTCCGAATAGGTGTCCGACTGTTAGATCCCAAACGCATGAGAAACGGTAAGTAACATCACAATTACATATTTGTCATCCTACAAGAATGTTTGAATAAATGTTCGAGTGTTCAAACCCTAATGCACGAGAAATGGTAAGAGAATACCATAATTACATATTCGTCATCATGCAAGAGGGTCCGAATAAGTGTCCGAGTGTTCGAATCCGAATGCATGAGAAATGGTAAGAAAACAACATAATTACATATTTACCATCATGCAAGAGGGTCCGAATAAGTGTCCGAGCGTTCGAAGCCTAATGCATGCGAAATGGTAAGTAAATACCATAATTACAAATTCGCCCTCATGCAAGAGGGTCCGAAGAAATGTTCGTGTGTTCAAACTCTAATGTAGGAGAAATGGTAAGTAAACACCATAATTACATATCTGCCATCATGCAAGAGGGTCTGAACATGTGTCCGAGGGTTCAAATGCTAATGCATGAGAAATGGTAAGTAAACACCATAATTACATATCTGCCATAATACAAGCAGGTCTGAATAATTTTCCGAGTGTTCGAAGCCTAATGCATGAGAAATGGTAAGTAAATACGATAATTAAATATTCATCATAATGTGAGAGGGACAGAATAATTGTCCAAGTGTTCGAACCTTAATGCATGAGAAATGGTAAGTAAACAACATAATCACATATCTGCCATCATGCAAGAGGGTCCGAATAAATGTCCGAGCGTTCAAACCCTAATGCATTAGAAATGGTAAGTAAATACCATAATTACATATTCGTCATCATGCAAGGGGGTCCGAATAAGTGTCTGTATGTTCGAAGCCTAATGCATGAGAAATGGTAAGTAAATACCATAATTACATATTCGTCGTCATGCAAGAAAGTCCGAATAAATGTCTGACTGTTAGAACCCTAATGCATGAGAAATGGAAAGTAAACGCCATAATTACATATCTGCCATCATGCAAGAGGGTCAGAACAAGTGTCCGAGGGTTCAAACTCTAATGCAAGAGAAATGGTAAGTAAACACCATAATTACATATCTGCCATCAAACAAGAGGGTACGAGTAAGTGTCCGAGTATTCGAACCCTAGTGTGTGGGAAATGGTAAGTAAACACCACAATTATATATTTTCCATCAAGCAAGAGGGTCTGAATAACTGTCCGAGTGTTAGATCCCAAACGCATTAGAAATGGTAAGCAAACACCATAATTACTTTTCTACCATCATGCAAGAGGGTCCGAATAAGTGTCAAAGTGTTCAAACCCTAATGCATGAGAAATGGTAAGTAAATACCATAATTACATATGCGTCATCATGCAAGAGGGTCCGAATAAGTGTTCGAGTGTTCGAACCCTTTTGCATAAGAAATGGTACGTAAACAACATAATTACTTATCTGTCATCATGTAATAGGGTCCGAATAAGTGTTCGAGTGTTCGAACCCTAATACATGAGAAATCGTAAGTATACCCCATAATTACATATCTGCCATCATACAAGAGGGTCCGAATAAGTGACTAAGTGTTCGAAGCCTAATACATGAGAAATGGTTAGTAAACACCATAATTACAAATTTGCCATCATGCAAGAGGGTCCGAATAAGTGTCCGAGTTTTCGAAGCCTAATGCAAGAGAAATGGTAATCAAATACCACAAATACATATTCGCCATCGAGCAAAAGGGTCCAAATAAATGTCCGAGTGTTCGAACCCTAATCCCTGAGAAGTGGTAAGTAAACACCATAATTACATATCTGCCATCATGCAAGAGGGTCCGAACAAGTTTCTGAGGGTTCAAACCCTAATGCATCAGAAATGGTAAGTAAACACCATGATTACATGTCTGTCATCATGCAAGAGGATCTGAATAAGTGTCTGAGTATTAGACCCCAAACGCAAGAGAAATGAAAAGTAAACACCATAATTACATATCGGCCATCATGCAAGAGGGTCCGAATAAGTGTCGGAGTGTTCAAACCATAATGCATGGGAAATGGTAAGTAAATACCATAATTACATATTCGTCATCATGCAAGAGGGCTCGAATAAGTGTCCGAGTGTTCGAACCCTAATGCATGAGAAATGGTAAGTAAACAACATAATTACTTTTTTGCCATAATGCAAGAGGGTCCGAATAAGTGTCCAAGTATTCGAAGCCTAATACGTGAGAAATGGTAAGTAAATACGATAATTACATATTCACCGTCATGCAAGAGGGTCCAAAGAAATGTTCGAGTGTTCGAACCCTAATGCATAAGAAATGGTAAGTAAACACAATAAATACATATCTGCCATCATGGAAGAGGGTCCGAATAACTGTCAGAGTGTTCGAACCCTAATGCATGAGAAATGGTAAGTAAACACCACAATTACATTTCTGTCATCATACAAGACGGTCCGAATAAGTGTCCGAGTGTTCGAACCCTAATGCGTGAGAAACAGTAAGTAAATACCATAATTATATATCTGCCATCATGTAAGAGGGTCTGAATAAGTGTCCGAGTATTCGAAACCTAATGCATGAGAAATGATAAGTAAATACCATAATTACATATTCGCCATCATGCAAGATGGACCAAATAAGTGTCTGAGTGTTCGAACCCTAGTGCATTAAAAATGGTAAGCAAACACCATAATTAGAAATTTTCCATCATGCAAGAGATTACGAATAAATGTCCGAGTGTTCGAACACTAATGCACGAGAAATGGCAAGTAAACACCATAATTACATATCTACCATCACGCAAGAGGGTCCGAACAAGTGTCCGAGGGTTCAAACCCTAATGCATGAGAAATGGTAAGTAAACACTATAATTACATATCTACCATCATGCAAGAGGGTCCGAATAAGTGTCCGAGTGTTCGAACCCTAAAGCATAAGAAATGGTAAGTAAACACCATAATTACATATCTACCACCATGCAAGAAAGTCCGAACAAGTGTTCGATTGTTCGAACCCTAATACATGAGAAACGGATAGCAAACACTATAATTACATATATGCCATCATGCAAGTGGGTCCGAATAAGTGTCCGAGTGTTCGAAGCCTGATGCATGAGAAATGGTAAGTAAATACCATAATTACATGTTGGCCAATATGCAAGGGAGACCGAATAAGTGTTTGAGTGTTCGAACCCTAATGCGTGAGAAATGGTAAGAAAATACCATAATTACATATCTGCCATCATGCAAGAGAGGGCCAAATAAGATTCCGAGTGTTCGAACCATAATGTAAGAGAAATGGTAAGTAAACACCATAATTACATATCTGCCATCATGCAAGAGAGTCCGAATAAGTGTCCGAGTGTTCGAACCCTAATACATGAGAAATCGTAAGTAAACCCCATAATTACATATCTGCCATCATGCAAGAGGGTCCAAATAAGTGTCGCCATCATGCAAGAGGGTCCCAATAAGTGTCCGAGTGTTCGAAGCCTAATGTAAGAGAAATGGTAATCAAATACCATAAATACAAATTCGCCGTCGAGCAAGAGGGTCTGGATAAATGTCCGAGTGTTCGAACCTTAATGCATGAGAAATGGTAAGTAAACACCATAATTAGCTATCTGCCATCATGCAAGAGGGTCCGAACAAGTGTCTGAGGGTTCAAACCCCAATGCATCAGAAATGGTAAGTAAACACCAAAATTACATATCTACCAACACGTAAGAGGGTCCGAATAAGTGTCCGAGTATCCGAATCGTAATGCGTGAGAAATTGTAAGTAACCACCATAATTACATATCTATCATCATGCAAGAGGGTCCAAACAAGTGTCCGACGGTTCAAACTCTAATGCATGAGAAATGGTAAGTAAACACCATAATTACATATTTGCCATCATACAAGAGGGTCCGAATAAGTGTCCGAGTGTGCGAACCCTAATGCGTGGGAAATGGTAAGTAAACACCATAATTACATATATGCCATCATGCAAGAGGGTCTGAACGAGTGTCTGAGTGTTAGATCCCAAACGCATGAGAAATGGAAAGTAAACACCACAATTACTTATCTACCATCATGCAAGAGGGTCCGAATAAGTGTCGGAGTGTTCAAACCATAATGCATGAGAAATGGTATGTAAATACCATAATTACATATTCGTCATCATGTGAGAGGGTCCGAATAAGTGTCCGACTGTTTGAACCCTAATGCATGAGAAATGGTAAGTAAACAGCATAATTACTTATTTCCTATAATGCAAGAGTGTCCGAATAAGTGTCCGAGGATTCAAAGCCTAATGCCTGAGAAATGGTAATTAAATACCATAATTACATATTCACCGTCATGCAAGAGGGTACGAATAAATGTCCGAGTGTTCGAACCCTAATGCATGAGAAATGGCAAGCAAACACCATAATTACATATCTGCCATCATACAGGAGGGTCCGAATAAGTGTACGAGTGTTCGAACCCTAATGCATGAGAGATATTAAGTAAAGACCATAATTACATATCTGCCATCATGCAAGAGGGTCTGAATAAGTGTCCGAGTGTTCGGAGCCTAATGCATGAGATATGGTAAGTAAATACCATAATTACATATTCTCCATCATGCAAGATGGACCAAATAAGTGTCCGAGTGTTCGAACCCTAATAAATGAAAAATGGTAAGTAAACACCATAATTACAAATCTGTCATGATGCAAGAGGTTACGAATAAATGTCCGAGTGTTCGAACCCTAATGCATGAGAAATGGTAAGTAAACACCATAATTATATATCTACTATCACGCAAGAGGGTCCGAACAAGTGTCCGAGGGTTCAAACCCTAATGCATGAGAAATGGTAAGTAAACACTGTAATTACATATCTATCATTATGCAAGAGGATCCGAATAAGTGTCTGAGTGTTCGAACCCTAAAGCGTAAGAAATGGTAAGTAAACACCATAATTACATATCTACCACCATGCAAGAAGGTCCGAACAAGTGTCCGACTGTTCGAACCCTAATACATGAGAAACGGTTAGTAAACACTATAATTACACATATGTCATCTTGCAAGTGGGTCCAAATAAGTGTCCGAGTGTTCGAAGCATAATGCATGAGAAATGATAAGTAAATACCATAATTACATATTGGCCATCATGCAAGGCAGACCGAATAAGTGTCCGAGTGTTCGAACCCTAATGCATGACAAATGGTAAGTAAACCCCATAATTACATATCTGTCATCATGCAAGAGTGTCTGAATAAGTTTTCGAGTGTTCGAACCCTAATGTGTGAGAAATGGTCAGTAAACACCATAATTACGTATCTGCCATCATGCAAGAGAGTCTGAATAAGTGTCCAAGTGTTCGAAGCCTAATGCAATGAAATGGTAAGTAAATACCATAATTACATATTCGCCGTCGAGCAAGAGGGTCCGAATAAATGTTTGAGTGTTCGAACCCTAATGCATAAGAAATGGTAAGTAACCACTATAATTACATATCTGCCATCGTGCAAGAGGGTCTGAATAACTGTCCGAGTGTTCGAACCCTAATACATGAGAACTGGTTAGTAAACACCATAATTACAAATCTGCCATCATTCCAGAGGGTCCGAATAAGTGTCCGAGTGTTCGAAGCCTAATGCAGGCGAAACGGTAATCAAATACCATAAATACATATTCGCCGTCGAACAAGAGGGTCAGAATGAATGTCCGACGGTTCGAACCCTAATGCATGAGAAATGGTAAGTAAACACCATAATTACATATCTGCCATCATGCAACAGGGTCCGAATAGGTGTCCGAGTGTTCGAACCCTAATGCGTGAGAAATAGTAAGTAAACACCATAATTACATATCTGCCATTATGCAAGAGGGTTTGAATAAGTGTCCGAGTGTTCGCAGCCTAATGCATGAGAAATGGTAAGTAAATACCATAATTACATATTCGCCATCATGCAAGAGGGACCAAATAAGCGTCCGAGTGTTCGAACCCTAATTTCATATCTGCCGTAATACAAGAGGGTCTGAATAAGTGTCTGAGTGTTCGAACCCTAAGACATGAGAAATGGTTAGTAAGCACCTTAGTTACAAATCTACCATCATGCAAGAGGTTCCGAATAAGTGTCTGAGTGTTTGAACCCTAATGAGTGTCGAATACTAATGTAGGAGAAATGGTAAGTAAAGACCATAATTACATATTCGCCATCAAGCAAGAGGGTCCGAATAAATGTCCGAGTGTTCAAACCCTAATGCACGAGAAATGGTAAGTTAACACCATATTTACATATCTGTCGTCACGAAAGAGGGTCCGAACAAGTGTCCGAGGGTTCAAACCCTAATGCATGAGAAATGTTAAGTAAACACGATAATTACATATCTACTGTCATGCAAGAGGGTCCGAATAAGTGTCCGAGTGTTCGAACCCTAATGCGTGAGAAATGGTAAGTAAACACCACAATTACATATCTACCGCCATGCAAGATGGTCCGAACAAGTGTCCAAGTGTTCGAACCCTAATGCATGAGAAATGGTAAGTGAATACCATAATTACATATTGGCCATCATGCAAGGCGGACCGAATAAGTGTCCGAGTGTTCGAATCCTAATGAATGACAAATGCGAAGTAAACCCCGTGATAACATATCTACCATCATGCAAGAGGGTCCGAATAAGTGTCTGAGTGCTCGAACTTTAATGCTTGACAAATGGTAGGTTACCCCATAATTGTATATCCGTCTTCACGCAAGAGGGTCCGAATAAGTGTCCCAGTGTTCGAACCCTAATACGTGAGAAATGGTAAGTAAACACCATAATTACATGTCTACCACCATGCAAGAAGATCCGAACAAGTGTCCGAGTGTTCGAACCCTAATACATGAGAAACGGTTAGTAAACACCATAATTATATATCTGCCATAATGCAAGAGGATCCGAATAAGTGTCCGAGTGTTTGAACCCTAACGCATGAGAAATGGTAAGTAAACACCACAATTACATATCTACCATCATGCAAGAGGGTCCGAACAAGTGTCTGAGGGTTCAAACCCTAATGCATGAGAAATGGTAAGTAAACACCATAATTACATATCTGTCATCATGCAAAAGGGTCCGAACTACTGTATGAGGGTTCAGACCCTAATGCACGAGAAATGGTAAGTAAACACCATAATTAAATATCTACCTTCATTCAAGTGGGTCCGAATAAGTGTCCGAGTATTCAAAACCTAATGCATGAGAAATGGTAAGTAAATACCATAATTACATATTCGCCATCATGCAAGGGGGCCCGAATAAGTGCCCGAGTGTTCGACGCCTAATGCATGAGAAATGGTAAGTAAGTACCATAATTACATATTCGCCGTCATGCAAGAGGGTCCGAATAAATGTCTTAGTGTTCAACACTAGTGCATGAGAAATGGTAAGTAAACACCATAATTACATATTTTCCCTCATGCAAGAGGGTCCGAACAAGTGTCCGAAGGTTCAAACCCTAATGCATGAGATATGGTAAGTAAACACCATAAGTACATATCTGTCATGATGCAAGAGTGTCCGAATAGGTGTCCGAGTGTTCAAAGCCTAATGCATGAGAAATGGTAAGTAAATACCATAATAACATATTCGCCATCATGCAAGAGGGACCGAATAATTGTCCGAGTGTTCGAACCCTAATGCATGAGAAATGGTAAGTAAACACCACAATTACATATTGACCATCATGCAAGAGGGTTCGAATAAGTGTCCCAGTGTTCAAACCCTATTGCATGAGAAATGGTAAATGATGCCATAATTACGTATTCGTCATCATGCAAGAGGGTCCGAATAAATGTTCGAGTGTTCGAACCCTAATGCATGAGAAATGGTGAGTAAAAAAGATAATTACATATTTGCCATCACGGAAGAGGGTCCGTGTCACGCCGCAAACCCGCCCCTAAAAGTTTGGGCATGATCACTTTAGAAACGGACAGTTAATTCGATATATACAACAAATGGGGCCTGAACGGAAGCATTTAACAACGTAAAATATTATAAATTAACATCCATCGAGCTCACACCTATATGCCAGGATCTCAATGTGCCATTAAACAGTTCCTCATATGATAGACAGATATACAAGAATCAGATATTTGCATTCACACAATAACATATATGGCACATATGTACAGAACTAGCCCCACACGTGGGCATATAGCAAAAATATTGGTAAAGGAGATTATACACGACTAATTACATTAGACAAAAGATTAAGGACCAAACTAGGGGTCATTAAGGGAACCCCACAAAATGCATAAGCTTCTCTACATGGCTTGACCAAAGCTAAACTAAGACCGACCTCCAGGTTGATTGCCTACAGAAACAGACATAACACAAAGTGAGCAAGGCTTAGTGAATAATAGCACTCAAACAATTTAATGATTAAACTTGAATTGTAATATTTATAACGTATATAAGTGCAGAGGTCATATAATTAATCTTATCTTGTAAACATTCCAGAATGGCCTTGGGCCCATATATCAACAGATTGTACAGAGCGGCCTCAGGCCCAACAGATTATACAGATCGGCCTCAGACCCAACAGATTTTACAGATCGGCCATGGGCCTAATAGATTATATAGAACGGCCATAGGCCTAACAGATTATACAGAACGGCCATAGGCCTAACAGATTATACAGAATAATCCCAGATTCATAAGAATACCATTACACAGTAGTGTACATAAATTTCTCCCATGGTTTATTACAAGTCGACATAGTTGTCTTGTGTATAACAGAACATTACTAATAACTATTAACAGAAAGTGCATGTATCACTACAGTACTATTCATAGGGGCAGAACAATTCACATCATAACGTGAATCATATAACGATGTTATAGATATTCAGTTCCTTCCTCAGTTTGAGCAATTCAGAGGTCAATTCGATATTTATCATAGCTTCGCAACGGTCATTAACATATAAAGTAACCCATAGTTCTATCCGATTATTCATTTCGATGATCCATTTTAGGCAAATATCTATTTCATAGAACATGTGTTGAACAAAACAAGGCTGTAAGAGTCCATTATAGGACATTCAAAATATCATGTTCTCAGTAGGCGGAGTTTATATTCACAATTTCTTCCTGTCAGCAAATTCCACAGTATCAATTCCCAAATATAGAAACACAGTAGAAATCATTCCCTTAAGCACACAGTTCATATCTTCCCATAACATAGGCCACTTTCTATTATAATAAAGATATTCTCAACTATGTTCATCTCTAGACCAATCCAGTATTAATAGTTCATATGCAATTCTCATGCAGAGACATAGGCAACTTACAGGTAACAGAACATTAATGATAACCATTAACTGTAAACGGAATATATTGCTACAGTACTATTACTCACAGTGATCGGCTTCCGGTAGTAATGGGACGATGTCCTCGTCTCGACCTACAAACACAGTGCACAACACATAATATGAGATTATAAACGATCCTTTACTTATTCTCTTTGATCAATTAATCACTTAGCCATGTGTAGACACCCCATTTTTGACCGACCTCAAGACTCAGTTGTGCTTGCAGGTACACCCAGCCCCGAGTTCGATTGCTCGTCAGGTATTCGACTTTTGCGGCGGAACGTCACAGGTTTGAGCTTTCCAAACCCTGTATCCTTTCTGCCCCTTTTTTGGACCATGACTTGGTCCCTCCATTTGGGTTCTGGTGATGCATTGCTGGCCATGGTTTGGCACTGTCGGCCATCCACTCTGCCCTGCCGGCCATTGTTTAAGCCTGCCGGCCATCAATGAGCCACTGCTGGCCATCCCTGATGGCCGGCAGCACCCCTGTCTCAGCAGGTTTCACTCCAGATCTTTTGAGCCAGCTGGAATCCTTTCATCTCCCCTTCATACACGTGTATGGAGGGATGAAGCTCTTGCCAAGCTTCTTGAAGAAGCTTTGCATTGTTTTCCCTCTATATAAGGGGAGAGCCTCTCTCCTTAGCAGAGATTCAGCATTTTTGAGAAGAAATATCTCTCTCTCTCTCTCTCTCTATATATATATATATATATATTGTTGTTCATTTGTGCCTTGAAGTCCATTTTCCTTGCACTTTTACACTACAACACATAGAGGTACACCACCACCATTGGATTGAGGTTCTTGGGAGGGTTTCTTGAGCTCTTAAAGCTGGTTTTTGGCCCCTGAAGTTGCTGGTTTCGAAGTTGGTCTTCAAGGGTGAGTATTTTCCCCTTTTTAGCACTTTCTTGTACCTCATTTTGGCCATCCTTGCATATTGTTTTAGGCCTTTCTTTCAACTGAAAAAAGTCTTGTATTTAAGTGCTTTTGGTGGTTGTTTAAGGTCTTTTTGCTGTTGAGGGTCTTCAACCCTCTTGTTGGCCTTGTTTGGTCTTGTTTTGAGCCATGCCTTAAGGCCTCCGAGCTAGCCTTGGTTTGGCCTTCTAACCACTGAAATCCAGTAGATTTTTAGTGGTAGGCATGTGGTTTTGAGGCCTCAAATCAGAGGGGGTGGCCCCCTCTCTTTTGTTTTTTGTTTGCTTGCATTTTTGGCCTTCCAAAGGAGCATGCCTCTCTGAACTTTTGAGGCCTGGTTCAGGCCCCTTTTTGTGACTTTTGGGACCTGCCTTGAGTCTATCCATGGCTGGTTTGGTCACTTTGTGCATGCATCTTGTATGTGTAGTGTAATCCCATTTGTAGCTCATCAAAGTAGCATGTTTGCCTAGCTTGTGTTGAGTCCATTTCAGTAGGTTTTTGGTGATGTTTTACCATGCCTTAGATCTGTTTTGGGTTGGTTTTGTCACTCCATGCATGTATAATACACTTGTAGTGTAAATCTCATTAACTAGCTTCATATGCTTCTTTCTTTAGCATGTTATCCTAGCTTATGTTGAGTCCATTTCAGTAGGTTTTTGGTGATGTTTTGCCATGTCATAAGTCTGTCCATAGCTGGTTTGATCATCCTTTGCATGCTCCATGTAGTTGTAGAACAAATCTTGCTTACTAGCTTTATGTGCATGATGTTTTGACTCATCATCCTAGCATATTTTGGTTTGCCCAGCATGATTTTATGCTTATTTTGGGCTGTTCTAGGACTGTTTTGGGCTGCAATGGCCAAATCACTCATGCTTTGTATAGCTATAGTACAAATGCTTAGGCTAGTCTTGGGTTTTGAGGCCCCTACCATGCCATACATGTGATGTTTGCATGCTTTGCCATCATTTCAAATGCTATTTCAGTCCATGAAATGTGGTTATATACTTGCATTTGACATGCTTTGGATGCCTTGAAGAGTTTGTGCTTTATGCCTCAAGAATGAACTTTTGTGCATGCCACTAAGCCTATGCCTTTGGCTCATCATATCAGTGCATTTTTGGTCTTGTTATACCATGATGTAACTCTATTTTATGCTGTCCAAGTCATGCCATGTTTGGTTTTAATAGGTGTAGTGCATTGCCTCTTTTGTAGCCTTGCATGCTCCATGTTTTTGGCCTTGTGTTCTAGTTTGTGTTGGCTAGCTTTGAGCTTGTTTTTGGTCTTGTTTGGACCTGCCTTGGGACTGTTTTAGGTTCCCTTGGCCCTTTGGGGCTTTCTTTGTGTGGCCATGGCTTAAGTCCCTTTGTTGGCTTTGTACTTTGAGCATTCTAACATGCTATACTTGCTTTGTTTGGTTGGTTTGGCATCACTCCATGCATGATTTCAGAGCTTATGGTGCTGTCACATATCCATGCTTGTCACTCTTTAAGTGTGCTTAAGAGTTGCATCATTGTGTCTTAATCCTTGAGCCAATTGGCATGTATGTTTGCCTTGCCTTTTCATGCTTTTCATACCATCATTTTAGCACTTTTGCCCACTAATTTTGGACATGGCTGAGGCCTATCCATCTTTAGTGTAAGCCCATCTTACCACGTTGTCGCATGCTTATCTCATCTTGTATGTTGTTGCATACTTGTCCACCTTACATGCCTTATTCATGTTGCATTTTACCATGTTGTTCGAAGTTGTTACTTCAAATCATGCTTATATACTTGTTACATGCTTAAGTTGTTTGCATGCTTGCTTACATGCCTAGGTTGCATAGCTTTTGGTTTAAGTCCATTAAGTATGCTATGTATGTTGCATTGTGCATGCCACGTAGTTATTTGCATCGAGTATGTCATATAGTTGCATGTTTGCACGCTTAAGTCATATTGCATATTTGCCATGCTTGTGTTGCATTGTTGTTTGGATTAAGTGTTAATCCGAGCAAGAGGAACGAGGGGCATTTCATACTTCAAGTGATGAAACGTGTCTCAATCCTCGGTCGCTGACGCTCTTGATCATACATGATAGAGTTTTAGGCTTTATGTGTTTATTTGTGCATTCATTTCATATTGATTTGCACAAGTTGGATCTTTGGCCATCATGCATCTGGATGCGTGATTGATGGTTGTGGATCCGACTATGCCTCTCCCTTGATATTTCAAGATGATATGGAGTGGCATAGTGCGTACATACCCTTGGAAGACCCTCCTTTTTCTCTATTTTGTGCTCTGCTGCAGCTTGGTGTCCCAGCACATCAGTGGCCAGCAGTGCTCTACAGATGGCCGGCACTTCCTCATCCTTGGCCGGCAGTGCCTTCTTTTGGCCGACAGATGGTCGGCAACATCTCCCCATGGCCAACAGGCCACTGATGCACTCCCCAGACTGGTTTTGGTAAGGTTCAGCAGGAATTCCTTGAGGACACCCTGCAGACAGAGCCTCTTGAGAGCAACCGAAGAGCTTTTCGGGACGACAACCGAGCATGCATCCTCTTCTCCTTCAACCAGAGCTGGTACAGCATTGTTTACTGTTTTGCTTACTTGTTAGTTATCATTCGGTTTTGTAATTAGTTAATTTGTTAATTAATTAAGTTTTGTAATAATTAGTTGTAGCTAGTTATTCATTCGGTTATGTAATAATTAATTAGCATGTTAGTTAGTTAATTAGTTAGCATGTGTTATCTATTCAGAACCTCCGTCGAGAGGGCCAATTTTGTAATAAGTGTGCGTGCGTGTGTGCATGTTTTCCAACCTCCATTTCTTTCTCCCTTTTACTTAACCGCTTTTGTTGGTTAGTTTTAGGTCATTTTCAATTAGCATACTTATGCTTTGCATGTTTGCATCCATCCATCTGTCTAGCTTCCTTATGCTCTGCATGTTTGTATACATTCATCTATCTTGCATGCACCGGGCTCGGCTCATCATACTAACTGCATCGTATTTCAATTCCAAGTTGAATACATGTATCAATTGTTGCATCTCAAATGCCATTTTAGAATAGCCGAGCCTATCTCTAGTTGCATCTTGTATGTGTTGCATTAGCCATTTTAAACATAGCTAGGATCATGCATTTGATTATCTAACTAGCTACTGTTTTGGCTCGGAGTACTAGGTAAGCTTTTACACTTTAGCATCTTGCATGTGTGTGAGTATTGCCATGAAAGCATGCTTGCCATGAGGCTATTTGCTTAGTTGATATAACTGCCTGAATGCCTGTGGGTGAAGGTTGGATTACTTGAGTTGGAATAATTCATTGAAATCCGCATTTTAGCCTACTTATGGGTAGCAAACTCCAAACCATTTTCCAAACAAACGGATATGCAATGCTTTGTTCCAAATTAGGCGATCTAGTCTATACTTGTTTTGCTGTGCGCATCACATAGTAATTCTAGCTAATTAACCGAAATAAGAACGCATGTGTTTTCAAAAACAAGATATCATGTTTAGTAGTGGCTGATCTTTGATCGGGCGAGCGGGGGTGCTCATAGCTGACCTTCCCCAATTGTACCCAAGTTCCCGAACCGAGGCAACTTTGGTGATGACAGACACGTGGCCTTAGGCAACGAGTCAGGGTTTCCTAAATTTCTCCAAAAATAAAATATTTAGGTGGCGACTCTGTATTTGGCAAAGCAGTCCATGTTTGCCACTTCTTTCTTAAAAATCAGTTTTCCAAAACGATTTGCCGGATTTGGACTCTTTGGTGATTTATCAATCTCACATCGCACATTGTGAGATCAGATTAAGAACCGTGACAAATTGAGTCCGAACTGTGGAAAAGCATAAAGCTCCTCGCAGGGCGCGACCACACCATGGTGGTACCAAGCTCATTATCCCTCAATAAGTTATAATCCATGTCTCAGAAAATAGGAGGAATCGATGCAAAATTGTTTAAGCGAAGAAACAACACAAACTGGTAAACAGAAAGTGAACAATCATCATTAATTTGGGCATAACTATTCCTGTACTTAGAATTTGGGGTTGAGACCACCACCATTGGAAACTAGACTTCCGGGGCTTGAGTTTAGGCTCAAGAATCACTCAAACCGGAGTCCAGATGCAAAACATATGCTTATTCAAAGTTACCTAGTATATGCTGAAACAGGGATGGCCGCTCGTGCACCCACTTTGGCCGCTCGTGTGGTGACTGGGCCGCTCGAGCGGTGGACTTGGCCGCTCGAGCGGTGGGTTAAGCAGAATGTAATTCTCTATTTTTTTTCATGTTCCGCTCATGCGGTGCCCATGGCCACTCGTGTGCCCTAGGCAAAATCAAACAGTCTGAACCAAGCCACAAATGCAACAAAGCCAATACAGGGAAGAGTAGAAAAATAGGCACAACAATGTAATTTTTAGGATGTATAATTACCATAAACATAATTCACAAACTCAATTTGATCCTTGAAAGCTTTAAACTCATAACCACAATTTAATCACTTTGAGTTTCTAACCATATTTAGTTTCTCAAATATGTAATCATCTAAATACATACACAAATTCAAGCATGGAAAAGGAAGGAATATAATGTAATTCTTCTCCAAATAACTCAAAGTAACACAAATCATTGAACATTTCTCCAACTAATCAATTGATACACTCATTATCTCAATTGTAAACCCTAGCTCACAAAATGTTTAGAAAAGCTCACCTAAGTTAATTAGAGAGGTTATTCTAGGTGGATCATACATACCTTGGTTCAAATCTTTACAAACCCTCTCAAATTTTCCCAATCTTCTCCTTCTTTGATGAGCTTTTTGCCTCCTAGCTCTTTCTCTCAACTTCTCTACACTCTCAGAGATATTTTGACACCCTTCCCAACTCAATGGTTTAAAGAGATATATATACATATATATATATATATATATATAAGTTGATTAAAATAAAAATTAATCAGTTTAATCATCCCGAATCAGATTTTCACAAAAATGCTTATTATGACTTAAAAATTATGCTGATCTTAATTATAAAGTCACTTTTAGATTATCAAGTCTCTAAGGCTTCCAATTTCTGATCCAAACATCATAATTGTAACAGATATTTCTTTTATTAGACATATATGAATCTATAATCATAAGATTCACTTAATTAAACTTAATTCCATATGGAATTTCATAGCAAGCATATAAATGCACATAGTAGGGGACCGAAAGCATACCAGAATACATTTACGAGGATCGGGTTATTACAGTCCGAATAAGTGTTCGAGTGTTCGAAGCCTAATGCATGAGAAATGGTCAGTAACACCATAATTACAAATTTGCAGTAATGCAAAAGGGTCCGAATAAATGTCCGAGTGTTCGAACCCTAATGCATGAGAAATGGTAAGTAAACACCATAATTACATATCTGTCATCATGCAAGAAGGTCCGAACAAGTGTCCGAGGCTTCAAACCCTAATGCATGAGAAATGGTAAGTAAACACCATAATTACATATCTGCCATCATACAGGAGGGTCCGAATAAGTGTTCGAGTGTTCGAACCCAAATGCGTGAGAAATGGTAAGTAAATACCATAATTACATATTCGCCATCATGCAAGGGGACCGAATAAGTGTCTGAGTGTTCGAAGCCTAATGCATGAGAAATGGTAAGTAAATACCATAATTACATATTCGCCATCATGCAAGAGGGACCGAATAATTGTCCAAGTGTTCGAACCCTAATGCATGAGAATTAGGAAGTAAACACCATAATTACATATCTGCCATCAGGCAAGAGGGTCCAAATAAGTGTCCGAGTGTTCAAACCCTAATGCATGAGAAATGGTAAGTAATGCCATAATTACATATTCGTTATCATGCAAGAGGGTCCGAATAAATGTTCGAGTGTTCGAACCCTAATGCATGAGAAATGGTAAGTAGACAAGATAATTACATATTTGAAATCATGGAAGAGTGTCCGAATAAGTGTCCGAGTGTTCGAAGCCTAATGCATGAGAAATAGTAAGTAAATACCATAATTACAAATTTGTCGTCATGCAAGAGGGCCCGAATAAATGTCCAAGTGTTCGAACCCTAATGCATGAGAAATGGTAAGTAAACACCATAATTACATATATGCCATCATGCAAGTGGGTCCAAACAAGTGTGTGAGGGTTCAAACCCTAATGCATGAGAAATGGTAAGTAAACACCACAATTATATATCAACCACCGTGCAAGAGGGTCCGAATAAGTGTCCACTACACTGCCTTGCAGAAATTCTTCCAAAGGATCAAAGAATATCGGTTGCGGCTGAATCCGCAGAAGTGTACATTTGGTGTTACAGCAGGGAAAATGTTGGGGTTCTTGATCACACAGAGAGGTATCGAGGTAGATCCTTCCAAAATCAAGGCCATCTTAGAAATGCCACCACCAAGGACTGAAAAGGAGGTGCGAGGCATTTTGGGTAAAGTACAATTCATAAGGCGGTTTATTACTAAATTAACCTTGACTTGTGAACCACTCTTTGGTCTCCTGAAGAAAGGAAAGAAGTTCCAATGGGACGCCCGATGCCAAGCTGCTTTTGAACAGATCAAGCAATATTTACAGAACTCACCTTTGTTGTCACCGCCTGAGCCGAGGAAACCATTGATTCTGTATCTTTTCGTGACTGAAACTACAATGGGCTGCATGCTTGCACAAGAGTCTGAGGACAAAGCGGAGAGAGCTATCTACTATCTAAGCAAGAAAATGCTGGATTACGAGACCCACTACACTCCGCTATAGAAGGCTTGTCTGGCCTTGGTATGGGCTACCAGGAATCTGCGGCACTACTTGTTAGCTCACTCTGTAATACTGGTTTCAAGATTAGATCCCATCAAATATCTCTTCGAGAAACCGGCACTTACGGGTAGGCTAGCTCGTTGGTTGCTTCTGCTTTCCGAATTCGATCTGAAGTACATGACGCGCAAGTCAGTGAAAGGGAGAGCAGTAGTGGAGTTCTTAGCCAATCACCCAGTTGAAGGGGATGAAGTAGTTGAGTACCTATTCCCAGACGAGGCCAGAATACGAAACTTGGATGATGTACTTTGATGGAGCGCCAAACCAATATGGGTATAGGATAGGGGTTTTATTGATAGCACCCGACAATTCTCGCATACCTTTAGCATTCAAACTCCAGTTGAAAGTATCGAACTATGAGGCAGAGTATGAGGCATGTATTGCCGGACTAGAAACCGCCCTAGAACTAGGGAAAAAACGGTTGGATGTCATCGGGGACTCGAACCTTGTTGTATCTCAAGCTAAAGGAGATTGGAAAGTTAAAGAAGAAAAGATGAAAATCTATCACCAGGCCTTGGACGTGTTGATTCCACGGTTTAAGAAACTGAATTTCGCCCATCTGTTAAGAGAGAACAACAGGTTCGCTGATTCACTAGCAACTCTATCTTCTATGATAGACATCCCTTTTGGAGTCCGGATGCATCTGATCATCATCGAACATAAATTTGTGCCGGCCTACGAGATGATTGCCACCATAGATAAGGTACAAGATAAGAATCCTTGGTATTAGGACGTTTGGAACTTCTTGGAGAAGGAAGCGTATCCACCAGGGGCAAATGCCAAAGATAAGAGGGCAATTCGAAGAATGGCTGTTCAGTTCATCGTCTGCACGGGTAAACTGTACAAGAGGGGTCATCTTGGGATGCATATGCTGTATGTTGATGCTGAAGAATCTAAGCGCCTGATGGAGGCCATCCATGGAGGAGAGTGCGGAGCGCACATGAACAGGGTGATGCTAGCCTGGAAGATCCTTAGATAGGGTTATTACTAGTCCACCATGGAGGAGGATTGTATTGGCTTTGTTCGGCGATGCCGCAAATGTCAGATCCATGCAAATCGCATGAACATTCCACCGTCGAAGCTGTACAACATGACTTCGCCATGGCCGTTTTCAGTCTGGAGAATTGATGTGATTAGGGCTGTCACTCCAAAGGGGTCCAACGGACATGAGTACATTCTGGTAGCGATAGACTACTTCACGAAGTGGGTTGAGGCCCAATCCTATGCGATGTTGAAAGCGTCGCACGTTGCAAAGTTCATCAGGAATAACATCATCTGTCGCTACGAGGTCCTGAATGAGATTATTTCGGATAATGGTTCCCACTTCAAGAAGGAGGTGATCGACTTATTTCAGATAATGGCCGCAGAACAACGGAGCAGTTGAGGCCGCCAACAAGAACATCAAGCACATTCTGCAGAAGATGGTAGAAACCTACCGGGACTGGCCAGATAAGCTACCATTTGCTTTTTGGGGCTACCAGACTTCAATTCAAACTTCTACTAGAGAAATTCCTTATTCCTTGGTTTATGGGATGGAGCCTGTTCTGCCTATCGAAGTTGAGGTTCCGTCATTACGGGTATTGGTTGAGTGTTAGATAGCTGAGGTAGATTGGCAGCAGAGCAGGTTCGAAGAACTCATGCTGTTTGACGAAAGAAGGCGAAAAGCACTGTATGATGTTCAGGGTTATCAACGAAGAATTGCCAGGGCTTTCAACAAGAAGGTTAAGTCCAAGAATTTGAAAGAAGGGGATCTAGTGCTCAAAGACAACCGAGCTCCCATTCACGACCCTAGGGGCAAGTTCAGACCCAATTGGACTGGCCCTTACATCATCAAGTCTATTTGGTCGGGCGAAGCTGTCGTTCTGATGGACCTAGATGGCCTAGAGTCCTCCCAGCTGATCAACATGGACAAGTTGAAGAAATATTATCCCTAAGTGGCTCGTTAGGCCGAAAACCCGAAAGGGCGACTGTAGACAGGCCCGCGGGGGACCTCGCTACAGCTTGGACTCGATTTGTTGTCACGGTTCTTAATCTCGAACCAAAGAGTCCAAATCCGGCAAATCGTTTTGAGAAAACAGATTTTTGAAAAGAAGTACCAAATATGGACTGCTTTTCCAGATACAGAGTCGCCACCTAAATATTTTATTTTTGGGAAATTTAGGAAACCCTGACTCAGTGCCAAAGGCCACGTGTCCGTCATCACCAAAGTTGCCTCGGCTCGGGAACTTGGGTACGATTAGGGAAGGTCACTTCGTGAGCACCCCCACTCGCTCGGTCAAAGATCGGCCTCTACTAACCATGATATCTTGTTTTGAAAATATTGTGTGTTCTTATTCCGGTTATTAGCCTAGATTACTATGTGATGCGCACAGCATACAAGTATAGACTGGATCGCCTAAATTGGAACAAAACACTTCATGTTTGTTTGTTTGAAAATGGTTTGATGGTGCTACCCGCAGGTAGGCTAAGACGTGGATTTGCCACCCTCGGGTGGGCTTAGAAAACATGATTTTGCCACTGTCTAGTGGGCTTAAAACTCACAGTCGATGATTTGTTCCAATCCAAACAACCCAACCTTCACCCACAGGCATTCAGGCAGTTATATCACATAAGCACATAGCCTCATGGTAAGCATGCTATTCATGGCAGTCACTCACACGCATGCAAGGATGCTAAAGCATAAAACTCACCGAGTACTCCAAGCCAAAAAAGAAGCTAATTAGAAATCCATGCATGATCCTAAATATACAGAAGTGCCTAATGCAACACATGCAAAAATGCAACTATAGCAGGCTTGACTATTCTAAACATGGCATATGGAATGCTACAGCTAACATGTATTCAACTTAGAATTGAAATACAAATGCAGTTAGTATGATGCGCCGAGCCCGGTGCATGCAAGACAGATGAATGAATGCAAACATACTATCATACTGTATGCTAATTGAAACATGCCCTAATTCTAACCATCATAAGCGGGTAAATAAAAGGGAAGAAAGACGTGGGGTTGGAAGACATACATCACACTCACGCACACTTATTACAATTATGCCCTCGCACAGAGGGTCCGAAAGAATAATATACAGTCCCGAATAGTACAGTCCAGATAATACAGTCCAAAATGTGTACAAATTCCTAATTAATTTACAAATTAACTAAGAAAAATAATAAACTGGCATGCAAGCCAGGGACTGCCTTGATTCTGATGAATGATGTATGTTTAGGCTGCCTTGCGCGGAAATCCACTGGGATGCCCCAATTAGCCTCTGTTTTGCAATTGTTCTTGGAAAGCGCGCCAAGCCTCGGAAGACTGCTGATTCTTGATTTTGCTACAACAGAGAGTAGGAAAATGGCATAGCAATGTATTTTCACAAATGTATGCATGCCTCGATCCTCGTACCACCAATCACGCATCTCGATGTATGATGGCCGAGGAGTCGATTTGCACAATTTAATATGGAATGAATGCACATGAAAACACAACAAAACCTAACTCCATCATGGATGATCCGGAGTGTCGGTGACTAGGGAATTGAGACACGTTCCGTCACTCGGAGTACGGAACGTATCTCGTTTCCCATGCTCGGGCTAACTCCTATCCCGAACACAATGCAATATGCATGATATGCATGAAATGCAACTAAGATACAACCTAACATGCAACATGCTATGACATGGCATACATGATGCACGAGATAAGATGGCATACACAATGCACTAACATACAACCTAGCATACACAATGCTATGGAATGAAATGGCATACGCAATGCAGAATGGACTTACACTAACACAAGTGGGCCTCAGCCACACTCACATAAGAGGCCATCAGATGAAAATGAGACGCTCGAGATGCGTGCACGCGTGCACGCAAACTGAGGACCGACCCTAAGGCACGAATGCCACTCTAACATGACATGGCAAAGCATGGAATATGGTATACTATCATGAAAATTTCAGAGGCAAAATGAGATGCAAAACAGCCCCGAAACATGGCAAAATGGTACCCGATGCAAGGAACGAGTCCCGAAACATGAAATTTGGCGCATGAAATGGCCTATAGCTATGCAATGCGTGCAATATTGGAACATGAAGTGTAAATACAGAAGCAAGGAAGCCCAAAAAAAAGCATGTTTACAGTTTTAAGCAAGGCCAAACAGTGAGCACAAATGGGGCTAAACTAGCATACAAAAATGGCCCCAAAAGCAAGATATTGAAGCAACTCACAGATTCTGGCCCCGAACAGAAAAGGGGCCTTCTACACTATTGAAGAGGGGCCAAAAATATGATGTTTTATAGTTTATGACAAACCCCAAAAACAGATACAAGTATGCTCAAAATACTATGCAAAATAAGGGCCAAAATGGAGATAAAGAAGCAACTGATATATGCTGGTCCCAAAAAGGTAAGGGCCCTTCAACAATGTTGAAGAGGGGCCCAAAATATGACTTTTTACAGTTAATGGCCGAGCCCAAAACAGTGTAAAACTATACTCAAAATGCAATGCAAGATATGGCCTAAAAGAGAGGCTACAACACAAAGTATACAAATGATGCTCCAAACAGCAATAGACCCTTAATGAAACATAGAGAGGGGGTCAAAACAAGGCCATTTTCAGTTCGGACCAAGGTCCAAAAACAGAAGCTCAATAGGCTAATAAATTATGCAAAAATGGGGGTAAAATATGGATATCAAAGCAAGTAGCACATGGAGGACTCAAAAAGTGATGATCCCTTCTACAATGTTGAAGAAAGGCTCAAAATAATCCTATTTACAGTTTACAACATGCTCCAAAACAGATTACACATAAGCCTAAAATGCTACACAAGAAATAGGCATACAAGAGGGATAATGAAACAAGTGCAAAATGGGGGCCTCAAACAGTGAGAGGCCCTTTATGAAACATGGAATAGAGCTCAAAAAAATGCCACTTTCAGTTATGGCCGGAGCTCAAAAGTATAAGCAAGAAGGGCTAAGAAATAATGCAAAAATGAGCTCAAAAGAGGGAGAAAGCAACTCACCCTTGTAGACCAACCCTTTGCTGCCTCTTGGACCAGGAAAAGCTGCCTCCTAGCTCTGAGAAGACCCCCCCAAGCTGCTGGAATGGAGGTGGTGGTGTGGTGCTAGGTGGTGGTGTAGAAATGGGTGTAGAACTTGGATGTTTGGAGGCTTGAAGTGAGGGAGAGAGAGAGAGATGCAATATGGAGGCTCAAAGGGTTTTTTCTCAACCCTAAAACCAGACCTGGAGGCTGGCTTATATAGGCAAAAAGAGGGGGAAAAAAGGGGGGAAACAACTCAAGTTTCCCCCCAAAATGGCAGCCCCCCGGATACAAAATCTGGGGGGAAATGAGATGCAGATTTGTGATGTACCAACTGCAGGGATCAAGGCCGGCTGGGTATTGGGGTTGAAGGTGGCTGGCCAGCTCTCCCCATGGCCGGCCGGCCAGGGGTCAAAAGGGCCAAGTGAAATTAGTGGCCGGCCACCACAAATTGGTGGCCTCCCATGTGTTCTCAACACAACCCTGTGGTCAAAAATTGGAAACAGTGAACCAGGAGAGAGAACAACCCACTTTTCAAAGGAATTCAAAAGGTTCAAATGGAATTACTGGCCGGCCACCAAATATTGGTGGCCTCCCAGATGTGTACATCACAAATATGGGGTTTAGGGTGCAAGAAAATGGCCCAAGGGTGGTCAACATTGGCTTCCGAGTGAGAGAAAACGGGCAACGGAGGGCGATGAAGGAATATAACTGGTTGCTGGAACAATTACTGGCCTCCCACCCTTCTACGACCTTCCTGGTGATGAAACAGAGGTCCCTGCCAAAAATGAACAAAAACCGATGCAGAATGAAGGTTCGGGGGCCGAAACGCGCAGTCCGAGGCCCCGAAAACCGACTGTTAAGCACCGGGAGTGGTATTCGACCACGAAGCTGGTCTCTCAGACCTCAGTGTCCCTTAAAAGGGAGGAAATAAGATGAATGCCAAAAACCGGGGCAAACGGAGGTGGTTAGGCGGTCCCGAACCGAGGCACTCGGCCTAACGGCTCCGAAAACCGGGAACCGGGCTCCGAAATGGGCACAATGGCGTACGACCACGAAATGTAGCCCACGGCCACTGAGAGATGGTCTACGAGACCTCTCCCTCCCTTTGGGAAGAGAAACACAGAAAAATCGAGCCTGGTTCGCAAACCGAGGCAAGGCAAAGAAAGGCTCGGAAGTCCGGAGGCAAGGCTCACGACCGAGACTCTGAAACCTCTGGATGAGTACAATATGCAACATCACCAAGCGCTCCAACGGTGACGTCTGAGTCTTAAGGTCGGTCAAAAATGGGGTGTCTACAGCGACCTAGGCAAAAGTTAGAGCATGAAAAATTTGAAATTATAAAAACTGAGCTCGCAAGGTTGAAAACCCACAAAGGGCGGCCTTGGCAAAAGTTAGAGCCCAAAAGGAGAGTGTTAATACACGAGTGAACCCGAGCCGAACTACGTAAGGCTTGATTCCCATTTTTGGGATACGTAGGCAACTTCATTTTGAAGTCCAGCCATAAACACTTCCCCGATCAACTTTGTCCATGTGATCATGTTTGGTCATCTTTGTCTATTCTGCATTCAAAAGCTCGGTTGTGATCTCCAGTGCAGTGCTATTCAGACTAGGAGCAACTTTCCAGTTGCTGGAATCCGGGATTGTGCATCTCAGTGACAGATCTCAGGCGTGTCCAATTCTGATCCATATCAAAAATGGTTTTGAAAAGTTTTAACAAAAGTTGATTTTGCTCAAATTAATCTTTTTACAACTTAGACCATTTTTGGACCAAACGGAAAATTTTTAGTACCCACAACCTTCAATTTCATTGATTTCAGTACAGAGTTCTCCTACTCTTGAATGCAAATTGAAGTTGCTTTTTATTACATTCATAAAGAAAACTTGAAAGTACTGATAAAGCAATAAATTCGGGGCACAGATAAGTCAGGTGTTCCTGCGCCCCCTCCCAGAGCTGGTAGAAGCCTCTAATATCAAAGTAGGCCCAACTTGCGCCTCCTCATCAAGCCAAGTTGTGCACTCATCAGAGAGAGTGCGACTGAAAGTGGGAGCGGGGGCCAGAAGCTTTCTAGTCCTCCATGCTGTGGCATACCGAGCCAGCTGTACGCTTCGGACTGGAAATGTAGCAAGGTACTCTATCCCTTCCTCCGGACAGGTCTGATCATGGCCAAACTAGCGCCGGAAGCGGAATGGAAAGTAGAATACGCAATGTGTCAGGCCGATCAACTGAATCTCGGGCTGGCGAGACATGTTGTAACTCATCACCGGTAGATTGAGCCAGGGACAACGCCAAGCAATACTGGTGGCGGATAGACTGCACATCCACTCGTACCACCATCCCTCATCAAGGGCATTGACTAGACGTCGCCGGAAGAAATAGCCGCGAGCTGAATATGCTGGGCATGAGTCCACAACCTTTAACTTATCCATCAACCATATCTGGGGAGGGATAAAAAATGAGAGATTAAAGAATAGAGAGGTGTACATTGAGAGAAAAGTAAGAAAAGGGTTTTGAGAGAAAAACCGAGCCTGAGGGTCGAGTGATATGAGAAATATATGTGAGATGGGTTGGGAAACATTACCTGCAGCAGTAGTGGACTCCCCGCGAATCTAGTCGTCTCTTGGCGATGAAAAGCATCTAAACCCATCAATGTCTCAGCCAGTGTCATGGCGATGCAGCTCTTGCTCTCTCTTAAGCCTTGGGCAACTTCGATCAAACGGACGCTAGATCCTTCGGTGCTTGAAGCAAGTAAGAAATGAGACAGCATGCACAAGCAAAGCGCATGTCGTCGGAAACCCTGCCAGTGATGATCCCCGCGGTCACCGGCATCAGAAAACCGATGAACTAAGCTGGGGATGTCCAATGCTCCATCGCGGATCAAAGACCGAGCGTCATGCATAGTGAGTCCGCACATCCGTCCTAAGGCTTGGATGTGGCCAAAGCGGAATTGCAGCAAAATTTCTTCATCACGCTTGGATTCCATTAAAGCTTGGAAGTTTTCGAATGTGGGACATACCTCTTGTCCGCCAAAGCTAAAGACGTGTGTTACTGGATTCCAAAACCTTGCCGCGGCATCAAGGAACGGAAAACACAGCGGGGTGCGACTTAGCGTGAATAGTGCATTTATGTCGAAGCTTCGAAAGTTCAACTTTTTCGAGCCGTCCAAGTTGGCAATCCAATTTGTGAGATTTTGGACAAGAAATGCCTCCATTTTGGTGCAAAATTGAGTTAGAATGAGGGAACCACGAAGCTGGACCCTTTATGGAGGATAAGGCACTGTTTGGAGGACAAGTGTCACAAAACTGGAGGTCCCTGGGCCAACTGATCGGCCGACCACTTTCTCTGGTCGGCCAGCCAGTTTTTCTGGTCGGCCAGCTACTTTTTAGGTTTGCAGAATATAAAAACTGGTCGGCAAGCTCCTATGGTGGTCGGCCATGAACAAAAAGTGGTATGCAGCCTAGTTCTAGCCTCTAGAAGAGAGTCTCTAGCTTTCCTATGTGCTGAGAGTGCTGAAAGTCCGAGTTTACCTCTGTTTCGGATGCGTTCTAATGCTTATTTTGTCCAAAATGCATTTGCTTTTTGAGTTGTTAAGTTTTTGCTTATCGAGTTGTTGCTCTTTGTTTATCGAGTTGTTGCTCATTTGTTTATCGAGTTGTTGCTCATTCGTTTATCGAGTTGTTGCTCATTCGTTTATCGAGTTGTTTTTGAGTTATTTTGTTGCGTTGGTTCACTACCTGACTTGGAAATACACGATGTTCAATTTCCATTCAATCTCATTTTTGTGCAAAATGGTGCGATACGATGCTTAGAATACAAATACAACACTTTTTGAACAAAAAGCCGTTTTCATTCCATCATTGCTTCTTTTTTACAACATTTTACAACAGGGTACAAGTTTTGGAAAAAATGACACTGCCTAACTATACAATGTCCTACAACTACATGTAAAAAGAATAATAAAGCAGAAATATATGCATCAGTGCTATCAAGCTCAAGACCGAGAGGCCCTCTTCGTCCTCTTTGGCTGAGTAGCCTCTGCACCACCTCCATCTGAATCGGAGTCACCGTCCTCGGAATCCTCCTCAGCGTCACCTTTGTCCTCAGAACCGGAACCGGAGTCATCATCCCTGCCTGCAGATGTCTCTGACTGTGGATGTGTTGACTCCTCTTTCTCGCTGGACTCCTCGTCATATCTGATAGGTGCTCTGCGTCTCCCTCGGTCGCGAGTCGAGACCCCTCTCTCAGCTGCTCGAGAAGGCCTGGATGGCCTGGGCTGTACAAGTGTGACCAGAAAAAACAGTTTGAATACATCAGCCAGAGTATGTATATCAGATGCAAGAATGATGCATAGAACAAGTGCATACAGATATAGTATGTGAATGTGGTGTGTTAGATGTGCTCTACACATACAGTGAATCAATGCAGTGAAATGATCAGTTTCAGTATGTCATCAGAAGTATGATAAATACAAGGAAATTGAAGAATACCAGGATACTGTAGGAGTGCAACAATGTCTCCCTCTGCAAGACCATGCCCTCGAGCGAGGCCACCACCCCGAGCAATCCCTCAGTATACTCTCTGGGAGGCTGTAGATGTAAGTTCAAGTCATCAGTGAATGAATGAATCTCTAAACATCTGAATGATAAATGAAAACTGTGGAGTGTACCGGTGGTGAGTCAAGGTCACTGACGTATCGATGATCGGGCAATGGAGGCTCCAGTGGAATCTGGTACGATGTCCCATACTGCTAGCCCGTCAGCTCGGTCAGTAGACCTGGCCATCCAGCATACTGCCAAGTCGAGGGCATCCCTCTAGTCCCTCCCCTCGATGTGCTAGCCCCGCTAATGGAAGAGATGTCTGCGGCTCGGGCACGACTCGAGGAAGGCATGTCAGCAGCTCTCCTCTTGGGGGTACGGACACCTGACAGTGGAGGCATCAGGTATGTATGGACGTATGTCGCGTAATCCCTCTCCTCCAGGAAAAGAACTACGTCAACACCTAACATAAGGTCCTCGACCTCCCGGGGAGTAAGCTTTTCTGTGGACCGCATGTCCAGTGGAGGCGCTGAGGGGATCTCCTGGGCCGGGTTGCCAATCGTCTAACGCATGAAGCATCCCCGAGAAACCAGGCCCTGCCGACTGGTCCCTCAAGCAGAACCCTATATCGAGAGGCGCCCCATGCCCCAGGGGACTGGAACCGAGCATACCCTGGCATGTCAATCCAAGGCTGCCAAGTGACCTGCGGGTAGCAAGTGCATAAACTGATTAGATGTCATAAATATGCAAGATGAATCAAAGCTGAAAGCATGAAGAACTGAGAGTTCTGGATTACCTCCGTCGTCCGTACAGTGTCGAAGTACTGCCGGAGGTATAGTAGAGTCTCCCGGGGCCTGGGCCGGCACCGACCCTCAAATCTGCGAGAGTAAGGGATCTCAAGAGGTGCCTCAACCTCGAGCTCGAGAGCGGGGAGGTATGCGTAAACCCATAGTTGTGAAAGGCAAGGCAGTGGCTGTCAGAATACAGAATGTATAGAAAATACAGAATGCTGAGTGCAGAATGTTGTGTGTAGTGTGTAGAATACAGAATGTATAGAAAATGCAGAATGCTGAGTGCAGAATGTTGTGTGTAGTATGCAGTGTACACAATATATAGAAAATGTAGAATGCTGAGTGCAAAAAGCTGTGTGCAGTATGCAGTGTACATAATATACAGAGAATATAGAATGCTGAGTGCAGAATGTTGAGTGCAGAGTGCTGTGTGCAGTGTACAGATAATGAAAAAGTAGAAATGTAAATCAAGAGAGCAGAATGTACCTCCCAGGCTAGCTAGTAGCCACCTACTATGGTCCCCCGCTCGCGGGAGGTTGCGATCATGTAGCGATAAAGGGTAGCGAGTCCAGCACCACCCCAATCGAAGTGCCGGACCTGTGATAGGTCTACCAGAGCACTCAGCAGATACAACCTGATTGTGTTCCCCCTGTCGGAGAACAGTGTGGTCCCGAGTAGGAACATCAAGAATCCCCGGGCATACTGCTGTATGGCCTCGAAAGCCTCGGGTATAGTCCTCCGATACTGCTTGGCGAACCAGGTGTACCTAACCCTGCCTCATGATTTGTCGATCGGCGGACGGGCTCCGAGTAGATAAATCCAAGCGGCCTCCCACTCACCCATATCAGCATCATATGGGATCGGCCGGCCTGCCACGCCAAGGCCCGTCAGTATAGAGAAGTCATACGGGGTCATCGTCATGTCCCCAGTGGCGGAGAAATGGAAGGAGTTGGTGGTGTCCCACCATCTCTCTACAAGTGCACCTAGAAGCGTCCTGCTCACTGGATGACGCGACAACCCCACACAGAATGGGCCGAATCTTGCCTCATCCACAATATATCGAACAGGATCTGGGAGCTCCATGTACCACTCCCTCACAATAATAGATCCGTAGCCCCGTGTGAAACGGGAAGATACCTGCATTCAGAATGAACAGATGTATTCAGTTTCAGAATGAAAAGTATGAGCTGTGTGTTCAGAATGAAAAGTGTGAGCTGTGTATTCAGAATGAAAAGTATGAGCTGTGTGTTCAGAATGAAATGTATGAGCTGTGTGTTCAGAATGAAAAGTATGAGTTGTGTGTTCAGAATGAAAAGTATGAACTGTGTGCTCAGAATGAAAAGATTGAGTTGTGTGTTCACAATAGAAGTGTGTTGCGTTATGAACTACGTGTTCAAATTGAGCAGTGTGCTAAGTTATGAAAAAGTGTTCTGTGTTATGAACTGCGTGTTCAGATTGAGCAGTGTGCTAAGTTATGAAAAGTGTGCTATGTTACGAACTGTGTGTTCAGATTGAGCAGTGTGCTAAGTTATGAAAAGTGTGATGTGCTATGAACTGCATGTTCAGATTGAGCAGTGTGCCAAGTTATGAAAAAGTGTGATGTGTTATGAACTGCGTGTTCAGATTGAGCAGTGTGCTAAGTTATGAAAAAGTGTGCTGTGTTATGAACTGCGTGTTCAGATTGAGCAGTGTGCTAAGTTATGAAAAAGTGTGCTGTGTTATGAACTGCATGTTCAGATTGAGCAGTGTGCTAAGTTATGAAAAAATGTGCTGTGTTATGAACTGCGTGTTCAGATTGAGCAGTGTGCTATATTATGAAAAAGTGTGCTGTGTTATGAACTGCGTGTTCAGATTGAGCAGTGTGCTAAATTTTGAAAATGTGTGCTATGTTATGAGCTGCGTGCAAAATAAACCGAAAACTACGTTATGAACTGTGTGTTCAGATTGAGCAAACTCCTGCGTTATGAACTGTGTGTTCAAATTGAGCAAACTACTACGTTATGAACAGTGTGTTCAGATTGAGCAAACTACTACGTTATGAATTATGTGTTCAGATTGAGCAAAAACTGCATTATGAACTGTGTGTTCAGATTGAGCAAACTCCTGCATTATGAACTGTGTGTTCAGATTGAGCAAAAACTGCGTTATGAACTGTGTGTTCAGATTGAGCAAAAAATGCATTATGAACTGTGTGTTCAGAATGAGCAAACTCCTGCGTTATGAACTGTGTGTTCAGATTGAGCAAAATCTGCGTTATGAACTACGTGTTCAGATTGAGCAAATGTTGTGTTATGAACTGTGTGTTCAGATTAAGCAGTGTTATGAGTTGTGTGCAAACTAAACAGAATGCTGTGTTATGAATTGTGTGTTCAGATTAAGCAGTATTATGTGCTGTGTGCCCCAAATGTGTTGTGTGCCCAAATGTGCTGTGTGCCCCAAATGAGCTGTGGGCCCAAATGTGCTGTGTGCCCCAAATGTGCTGTGTGCCCAATGAGCTGCGTGCTAAATCAGCAGAATGCTGTGTGCAAGTTGTGCATGTCATGAACAAAGTGTTTTGTTGAGAACTGTGTGCCAAATGAATCGGATGCTGTGAGCAGAAGTACTGCGTATGTGAATGTGTTCAGAACGAGCAGGTAAAATACATCACAGAAAACTAAAGTAAAGTACGCACCTCATGCGCGCAATGAGATAGGTGAGACTCTGGCTCCCGTAGCAGCAAGTCTGGGGGCGCCCGTCGTGCGAAGTTCGTAAAGTGGTGGAAGGTACTCGGAGGAAGGATATGCTCCTGTGGGTGGTACTCCTCCGGATCGAATGGCCGAACCATCGGAGGCAGTGGCATAACGTCCGGCTCATCCTCTACTCCCGGGAAGCTTCCACCGTATGGAATATCGTCAACCATATGAGAAAAGATGCAAAAATGAGCAAAATGGGCCAAAATTACAAAAAGTCAACAAAAGTCAACTCTCGGGAAAAGAAAAAGTCAACAAAAGTCAACGCCTGAGAAAAGGTGCTAAACTTCGACACAAACATACCTCAAGTGATGGAAATGGAGAAAGAAGCTCCGAAAACAAATTCTAATCGGTTCAAAATGAAAAGAATCGAAAGTTTTCGCGAAACAATTTCGCATGGAGCGTTGGAAAACGCGTATAAAGTGCAGATCTGAGAGAGAAAAGGGTCTAGGGAGGAAGAGAAGTTGATTTCGGCCTTGAAGGTGTGAGCAAAACTGATTTGGAGTTATGCACTTAAAGAATCGAGCATGAAAAGACAAAACTGCCCCTGTTTTCATGAACTGGTCGGCCAACCAGTTTTTCTGGTCGGCCGACCACTTTTGTGGTCAACAACTGGTCGGCCACTAGCCTAGGTGGTCGGCCATCCCTCTTGGGTGGTCTCCAAGGTCCCATGGTTCTCCCTGTGTATTTTGGTGATGATTGGAGTCCTCGGCTCTCGAGAAAATACAAGAAAAGTACACTTTTCGGTGCGAAATTGTCCCCGCGGGAAACTTCAATTCAAGTCTTCGATACGTGGCTCATCGTTACTCGTCAAGAGAAAGATGTATCCTTTTTGAGTATGTTGTGACCCCTCCAAGAGGTAAATCGGAGGTTCCGGTTAAATTAATCTCGTTAAGGCTTAGGTTTCCTCTTTCAGCATTTTGTTTTAAACATGCTATTGAAGTTGCACTTTTCTTGCATTGTTATGCACGTCTCGTTGCATTGTTATGCCCACCACTTGTTGCATTGTTATGCACACTACTTGTCCCTTTGTTATGCGCACTTTTGTTGGATTGTCATGCACACTTTATCTACGTCGTCACGCACATTTTGCTCGCATTGTTTTGAACCACACTACTCGCATTGTTATGCGTCATACTTAGGTTGCATTGTTATGCACCCCATCCACCTGCATTGTCATGCACTCTTCACATGCGTTGTCACGCACGTTCCACCCGCATTGTTATGCGTCACACTTAGGTTGCATTGTTATGCATCCCTTTCACCCACATTGTCATGCATTCCACCTGCGTTGTTACGCATACTTAGGTTGCATTGTTATGCACTTTTCACTTGCATTGTTATGCTCGTTCCGGTTGCATTGTTATGCACTTTTCACTTGCATTGCTACACACATTTCCATCGGCATTGTGTATGCACGGGTTTATTTCACATTGGAAGTGTACCATGTTGTAACATGGAACATGTGTTGCTAATTATATTGTACATGTTGAGTTTCTTTCTTATGCAGGCACGATATTGTATGTACAGTTCATTTGAAGCTGGCACGACCAGATGATATTGTATGTACAGTTCATTTGAAGCCGGTGCGACCAGACGGTATTGTATATACTCCGTGTGAGACGTAGCGAGAATTGTATAATTCTCTTGCATCCTTTCTGCATGAGTTGTAGTTTGGTTCGTATTCGCTTGCTTAAACTGTTGCATTTATTGTGTATATTTGTTTTGTTACAACTTTCTTTGCTTGATCATAATTATGCTCGGCTTTGTGCATGTCCTTTGCATCTTGCCTCAGCCTGCGGGCGCATCTCTTTGTTATCTTGCCTGTTTGTCTAAGTCTTCGGCCTTGTCAAAAATGGGTCGTCTCTGGGCTTTGACATTCACTCCCGTCGCTTATGACTTTCGAGTTCTGTCAAAGAGGGGCAACTGTAGACACCCCATTTTTGACCAACCTTAAGATTCAGAAGTCATCGATTGAGCACTCGGTGATTGTGCATGTTTGTGCTCGTTTCGAGTTTCCGGAGTTTTGGCTGAGAGCCTTGCCTCCGGACCTCTGAACTCTTTGTGCTTTGGCTCGGTTTGTGGACCAAGCCTTGTTTCTCTTCCCTGAAGGGAGGGAGAGGTCTTGTAGACCATCTCTTTGTGGTCGTAGACCACTTTTCTCGTTTAGAGGCTAGTTTTTGGTTTTTCAGAGCCTTCGACCGCACGCCTTGTCTCGGGACCGCTTAACGTTCTCCGTTTCACTTGGTTTTTGAACCATGCCTTGTTACCTCTTCCTAGAGGGACACTGTAGTCCGGGAGACCACTTTTGTCGTCGTAGACCACTTTTGATGCCCGTAGACCAGTTTTCGAGGCTCCCGGCTGCACGCTTTGCCTCCCGATCTCTCGTCTTGCATCCGTTTTGGTTTGTTTTTGGTACAAACCTTGTTTTCCTTATTTGGAAGGTGGTACAAGGGTGGGAGACCAGTTCTTCCCCTTGGAGACCACTTTTCCTCCTGCCAGCCAGTTTTCTGGTTTGACAACTGGTCTCCTTGGTCTTTAGGCCATCTTTTCTGGTCGACCACCATACCACTGCATTGTTTTCATGCTCTAGACCCTCTCCCACCATGGCCGACCAGTTTTCTTCCTGGGAGACCACTTAAAGTGGTCGGCCGACCACTTCAAGTAGCTGGCCGACCACTTCAAGTGGTCGGCTACTTTTTGTCACCTTTTTGGAGATATTTTCCTCCAGCTGGCACAGCTGGAGGGTACTGAAGCCATCCTCCATACACGTGTATGGAGGGATGGCCTTGAACCCTTAGCTTCCTCAAGAAGCTTTGCTTTTGTTCTCTATAAGAGGGAACCTCCTCCTCCCTTCTCTAGGTTCAGAAATTGGAGGTTTGAGATATACATACACTCTTGTATCTATATCTCCTTGTTTGTTCTTATTTTGTGCCTTAAAGTGTAGTTTTGTCTTACTTTAACACACAAACACACACTCAAACACCATCCTTTTGTTGCTGAGGCTTCTTGAGATTTGTTTTGGAGTTCTTGGACTGGTTTAAGCTTGAAAAACCTGCTGGAGTTGCAGTTTTGAAGGTGGTCTTCAAGGGTGAGTTTCTAACCCTTAAAAACCCCATTTTTGCTTAAGCTTTTAGCCCTTTTTGCATGCTGTTTTAAGCTTATCTCTTAACTACAAAAAGTTCTATTTTTCAGTCCTTAAAGTGTTTGTTTAAGGTCACTTTTTGGTTGGGGGTGGTCCCCCTCTTAGGCCTTGTTAGGCCTTGTTTTGAGCCATCCCTTTTGGCTCTTGTTCTAGCCTTTGCATGACCTTTCTTCCACTAAAATCCAGAAAATTTTTAGTGGTGGAAAGGTGGTTTTGGGGTCCTAAATAGGAGAGGGTCATCCATTCTCCTTGTGTTTTGTACACTTGCTTCATATGCCTCATGTTTGAGCATGTTTATTAAGCTTTTGTTGGCTTGTTCTTAGCATGTATTTGGGATTATTTTGAGATGTCCTACCACTATTTTGGTTGTCTTGATCATCCCTTGCATGCATAATACACTTGTAGTGTAAATCTCATAAACTAGTCTTGTATGCTTCATGAAGTAGCATGTCTTTCTAGCTTATGTTGACTCCATTTCAGTAGGTTTTTGGTGTTGTTTTAGCATTCCATGGCTCTGTTTTGGGTGGTTTGATGGCCCCTTGCATGCTCCATACACTTGTAGTGTAATTCCATGAATTAGCCTATTGTGTCTCATGCTTTAACATACCATTCTAGCATGCTTTTGGCTTAACTCTGAGAAACTTTTGTCCATGTTTTAGCATGCTCTAGCTCTGATTTGTGTTGTTTTGGTTATACATGCCATGCTTTGTATAGCTATAGTGCATTTTAGCTTGTTAGCTTTGTGTATCGAGTCCACTAGCATGCTTTGCTTGGCCAATTTGAATGATTTGGCATCATTTGTTATGTGATTTCAGTCCATGTTGCATGGACATACACTTGCGTTTTTCACTTATTCAATGCGTTGGAGGGTTGGTCCTTTATGCCTTAACATGAATCATTGTGTATGCCTTCATGCCTAAGCTTGTGAACTATCATTTCAGTATTTATTTGGGGTTATTTTGCCATGATATAACTCTGATTTTTGTTGGATAAGTCATCCCATGCTTGGTCTTAGTAGGTGTAGTGTAATCCTCTCTTTTGCCCTCGCATGATCCATGTTTTGGCCCTTCATGTTAGCTTGTTTTGGCTTCCTTCCATACATGTTTTAGCATCATTTTGACATGTTCTAGGACTGTTTTGGGTTTCCTTGACCATATGCCTCATGAATTGCATAGTTGTAGTGCAATTCACCTTGCTAGCCTTGTGTTTTGATGCCTCATGCATGTTATCTTTGAACTATTTTGATGATTTGGCATCATTTAATACTTGATTTCAGAGTATGTAGAATTGTCATATTCTCATGCATATCACTCTTTAATTGTGGTTTAGGAGTTGTGCATTGTTGCCTTGTTGTGGCTTAGCATGTATGCCATCTTGCCTAGGTCCTTGAGCCCCCATCTTAGCATGTTTTGGTCTTTGTTTAGACCTAATTAAGCTCTATCCATGGTTGGTTCATGCTTTTGTGCCATGTATTGCATGCCCCCTTTGTAGTCCTCTTTATTAGCTTCATGCCTTAAGGACTCTTGCATGCCTTACTTGCTTTGTTTGAATGATTTGGCATCATTCCTTACTTAATTTTAGTGCACTTAGTGTCGTTACACTTCCACATTTGTCACTGCTTGAGCACTCTTGAGAGTTGTGCTCTTAGGCCTAGTTGATGGGCCCTTGCATGTGCATGCTTTGTTTTGCATTTCATGCCATCTTTCTTAGTGTTATGGCTACTGATTTGGGCATGATTGAGGTCTGTCCCTTTTGGTTTAAGTCCATTGAGCATGTTTGCTTTCGTGTTATTTGAATGCTTGCATTGCATGTTGCATGCTTAGGTTGCCTTGCATTGTGTTACATACATTAGCATTGTTTACATGTCATTAGCTTTGTTAAGTTGATCATGTTCATTGCATTGAGTATGCCATGTTGCCACATTGCATTGTGTATGCTATGTCCTTATTTTCATTGAGTATGCGATGTTGCCACATTGCATTGTGTATGCTATGTCATTGTTTGCATTGAGTATGCCATATTACTTGTTGCATTGTTGTTTGGAATAGGTGTTAGTCCAAACATGAGAAAAGAGGGACGTTTCATACTTACAGTGATGAAACATGCCACAATTCTCGATCGCCGACGCTCTTGATCATACATGATAGAGTTTTAGGCTTTATGTGTCTATGTGTGCATTCATTTTACATTGAATTGTGCAAATTGACTTCTCGGCCATCATGCATTGAAATACGCGATTGGTGGCCCGAGGGTCAAGAACCACACTCCCTTGAGCATATGAAATGATATGGAGGGTGGTCCTGCACATATATCTTGCAAATACATTGCTATGCCCTTTCTTGCTCTCTGTTGCAGCAAACTGGAAGAAGTGCAGCAAAACTAGTCGGCCGACCAGTCATACTAGCTGGCCGACCACTTTTTTTGGTTTTTCAGCAAAGAAAGTGGTCAGCAGGTGGTCTCCTTCCTCAACAACTGGTCAGCAGCCCTCCCACAGGTCCCCAAGGTGAGTTGGAAGCTTTCTGGAGCTTGGTGCAGTGTTCTGAAAATAATTGCAAACAGAGGCAAATTAGGGCATCGCGACAGATTTTTGAACGAGGCGACCGGGCATGCATGCACTTTTCTCCCTCTGGAGCTCCTGCTTTACTGCTTTACTTAGCTAATTTTCTTAGCTAGTTTATGTTTTGGTTTTGTAATTAAGTAGTTAATGCGTTTAGCTGCTTATTTGTTTTGTAATAGCTTAATTAGTTAGCTTGTTAGTTAGCTAGTTTTGTGTTGTAAAAATTAGTTTAATTAGCTTAGATTAGCTAGTTAGCTTCTTATTTGGACCCTCCCTCGAGAGGGCCAACTGTTGTAATAAGCGTGCGTGTGTGTGATGCATGTCTTCCAACCTTCATTTCTTTCTCCCTTTTACTTAACTGCTTACGATGGTTAGTTTTAGGGCATATTTCATTTAGCATACCTTATGCTTTGCATGCGTGCATCCATTCATCTGTATTGCATGCACCGGGCTCGGCGTATCATACTAACTACATTGTATTTCAATTCCAATTTGAATACATGTACCATGTTGTATTTCACATGACATTCTTAGGATAGCCGAGCCTATCTTAGTTGCATTTTTGCATGTGTTGCATTAGCCATCTCAACATGAACTAGGATCATGCATGATTTCTAACTAGTTCTCTACTTTTTGGCTCGGAGTACACTGTGAGTGTTTACGCTTTAGCATACTGCATGTGTGTTAGTGTTGCCATGAAAGCATGCTTGCCATGAGGCTAACTGCTTATTTGATTAACTGCCTGAATGCCTATGGGTGAAGGTTGGATTACTTGAATTGGAACAATTCATCAAAATCCGCGATTTAGCCTACTTGCGAGTAGCAAACTTCAAACCATTTTCAAACAAAAATGCAATGTTTTGTTCCAACTTAAGCGATCTAGTCTATACTTGTATGCTGTGCGCATCACATAGTAAATTCTAGGTTAATAATCGGAATAAGAACACATGTGTTTTCAAAAACAAAATATCATGTTAGTAAAGGCCGATCTTTGATCGGACAAACGGGGGTGCTCATTGCATGACCTTCCCCTCTCATACCTAAGTTCCCAAGCTGAGGCAACTTTGGTGATGACGGACACGTGGCCTTAGGCACGAGTTAGGGTTTCCTAAATTTCCCAAAATAAAACATTTAGGTGGCGACTCTGTATCTGGCAAAGCAGTCCATGTTTGGCACTTCTTTATTAAAAATCAGTTTTCCAAAATGATTTGCCGGATTTGGACTCTTTGGTGATTTATCGATCTTGCATTGCACTTTGCGAGATTAGATTCAGAACTGTGACATTGAGTCCGAACTTGTAGTAGTTAGAGAACAAAACGAGAATTTCGCGCCCTCGCAGCGTGGAGCCTCCGGAGAGTTCTCGGGGCGCGTCTACAAGTGCTACTTTCTTAGGGCCAAGGACACCGACCATCATTTGGTCACTATGCTTGCCAGTTCTGGCAAGTGTGTTGATGATGTCATGGTCGTGGTCCGTGGCAACTGGGAATTCGGCGAGGGCGAAGATCGTCAAGATCCAGTGCCCAGGCAAAGGGGCGAACCAGGTGGCCATTTACTCCCTATGGATTTTTATTAAATATTTATGGTTCAAATTCTTCGTATTTACTATTTTATTTGCGCAAGAAACGACTTGAAGAAAGTCCTAGTTTCGACCGACGATGCCATACTTGGGCAGATCAGAACGGTACTCCAATTTGTTGGCCGTTCGAATCTCTAGAAGCAAGGGAGGGTGGCCCACATTCTTCTGAGATACGAGCCAACCTACACTACTTTTTCGGCCGCAGATAATATTCTGATTCCGATGGACGAACAGCACTTTACGGCACTTGTTTTTCCGAGCTTCAAGAACCTTAGGCAGATCGATTTTAAGGCTTCAGACTCAGAGCCAGCGGACAAACAAGCAGCCGAAGGAGTCGCTGAGCAGCCGAATTAACCATCCTTGGACGGATCCAATGGGCTAGAGGAGGAGGTTGACGCGGCAATTAATTTGGCTTTTGAAGAAGCCGGCCTCAATCCTCCATCCACTTCCGGCCGAGCGGACATGTCCTTCAAAGATATTTTCACCGACTTAGGAGACCTACCCGGCTTATATCCTGACAACATGGATGGTGAGTCGCTCACTCAATTGGCCAGACGAAAAAATGCCGAGAGGATGGCTGCCTGTAGGAGAGCTGAAACTGAGCGAAATGAACGTCCACCCCCTCCACCCGACGCTAGGGAAGAAACTTCTCCACCTGCTCCTGTTGAAGAGGTGGCTTGGATTGAACTGGCTGAAAAGGAACTTGTTGTCGATCAACAGGAGGGTGAAGTGACAGAGCACAGGAGGGAAAACCGTCTAGCCGATCATGAAGCCGATTATTCGGAAGATCAAGTGGATAAACGGCCACGCATGGAGGAATCGGACCTGGTCGTGCCGTTCATAGTACAACCAAGGATAAGGAACATGTCGATTGCCTCCGATGCATCGGCTATAAGAGACCTAACTGTGGCCTTGAGCTTGGCCTCCTTTGTTTCTCTGCCGGTTGACAGAGCGACTTTTAGGGCAGAGGCCGATTTGCTGGCCATCGCATTAGCCGCTCAATCGGCGATATTGGTACTTGATCCTTTATAATTTTGCAAGGCTAACCAAAAGAATAATTTTGCGAAGCTAACCAAAAGAAAAGTTTCTATACTAGCTTACTGATCCCTTGTTTTGTAGGCGGCGGGAAGGATAGCTGAAATTGGCCGTCGCTAACATGAAGCCATCAAACATATCAGCTTTCTTACAACCGAGTTGGAAAACGAGAATGGGAAGACAGCAGAGGCTTCTCTCAGAGCCGAGCGTGAGGCCTTGAAAGCGGCGGCAGAGGGAGCTAGGGCCAATACCGAAGCAGTTAAGGCCAAGACTGCTGTCGAACTGAGAGTGGCCGCTGAGGAAATGGTGAATGCCAATGAAGAAGCGCTCAAATTGGCCAACGAGATGATTGCCAAGCTAGAGGCCGACTTGGAAGTGTCAAAGAGGGCGATGGCAAACGCCGAGTCCAAGATTTCTAAGTCGTTCCAGGCTGGCAAGAATGCGGCCTTGGCAGACTACGTAGAAGAAGTGCCGAAGTTTGAAAACAGGGGGTTCAAACACGGCTGGCTCAAAGTCTTGGTTGCCGCTAACGTGGTATTGGAGCAGCCGATTCCGTATGAGCAGGTAAACGTTGAGCCGCTGGAGTCTGACCTCGAAGACTGAGTCGAATATTTTCCATTTTGTTTTTAGTATTGTGTGTATATAGGTTTTGTTAAGTTTATTAGGTTTTTGACTGTTCATTTTTGTGAGAAGCTGATGTAGGGTAGTTTTCATTTGTAAAATGGCTCCTGTTTGTGCTCAGTTTATGAATGAAAATTACTTTTGCCATACTGCCTGATGAATATGCTTGTTAACGGCTAAGTAAGATGTAAAATCATGAAATGAATGGAACAAACTACTGAATTAACCCAGCGCAAAAATAACTGTATAGCACTACAACTTAGCCGAATATATTAGTGAATATGCCCTTGCCCTAGCAAGTTGATGAATAAGACTGCCTAAAAACGGCAGTTCAGGAGTTTCCTAGGGCACAATGGAAATTCGTCTAGGAGCTCTGATATTTAGGCTGAAAAGATTGATGAATCTGCCCTTGCCCTAGCAAGTTAGTGAACAAGACTGCCTAAAAACGGCAGTTCAGGAGTTTGCTGGGGCACAATGGAAATTCGGCTAAGAGCTCTGATATTTAGGCCAAATAGATTGATGAATCTGCCCTTGCCTCAGCAAGTTAGTGAACAAGACTGCCTAAAAACGGCAGTTTAGGAGTTTGTTGGGACCGAATAGATTGATGAATCTGCCCTTGCCTCAGCAAGTTAGTGAACAAGACTGCCTAAAAACGACAGTTTAGGAGCATGCTGGGGCCGAATAGATTGATGAATCTGCTTTTGCCCAGCAGTTTAGGAGTTTGCTGGGGCACAATTGAAATTCGGCTAGGAGCTCTGATATTTAGGCCGAATAGATTGATGAATCTGCCCTTGCCCCAGCAAGTTAGTGAACAAGACTGCCTAAAAACGGCAGTTCAGAAGTTTGGTGGGGCACAATGGAAATTCGGCTAGGAGCTCTGATATGTAGGCCTAATAGATTGATAAATCTGCCCTTACCCCAGCTAGTGAAGACGACCGCCGCATTAATGAACTAGAACGCTGATCCACGTCAGTTTGTGGCACAGGGCATTGAAGGGAACGCTTGGGGAACACTGCGCTCGCGATTAATAAGATGTGTGGGGGCTGCGTTCATTTAGGGTCCATATTGGTGTCCAAATTTGGCAAATCACTAGAGGGAGAAGAGTGATGGGTTTGAACTAGATGTCTAGAAGGCTATTTTTCAACAGCAGAGGAGAAGGGATAATGCTTGCAGAGTTGGATGCAGAGATGAATTGAGGTGACAAGTCTACGCGTACGGGGAGTAGGATGTCAAAGGAACGTGAAAAACGCCAGTCCCCGCATCGTCGAAGTAGGTCACCCAGAAGGGAAAAACAGCAACGGGGCAGCTCCCCTCTACCACGCTCCAGAGGAGAAACCAGTGCGGCACCGCGCCCATTAAGTTTTGTGGTTTTTGTGGGGAACAAACCGATGATGGAAGCTGATTCAGTTGTGCGCGACCCAAACGTGGCAGTTGAGTTTGCTCGATAAATTTTTCCACCAGAAGTCTAGTAGTCGATGGTCGGTTGACCTGATTTCAAAGTGTTCTGGGAGGGCATCCATAGAGCGGTGAAGGGGCTGTATATCGCCTATGAAATCAGCATGTGTCTTCGTGCCGCGCGGCGGGAGATAGAGCAGAAAGATGAACGTATTCGAAGCTTAGAAGCTCGTGCGAAGAAGGCCGAGCGCGAACTAAGAAAGGTCAAAACTGCCGAGACACAATCAACCGGCCCAGCTAACCCGATATTGGAAAAGAGGGTGACCCAACGGCTTATAAGTCATGCGGTTGCCGATCGAGATACGGCAAGCATGTTTGCAATAGAGGCCGCAAGGACCAGGGCTTATGAAAGAGGCTTCCATGAGGGCTGAAAAGTTGGGATACAGAAGACAAAGGAAAACCTCACCGAGGAGGTCTGCCGATGCGAGAATCGTGGATTTAAGCATGGGTGGATCAAGGCTCTCCAGGCCGTAGAGGCTCTCTGGGCAGCAGGCGTTGATTTGGCATCGCCGCTATATCAGAGTCATCATTTTTCCTTTTCGGCCTTTGAAGTCAAGAAGAGCGTTGACGAGGGGGATGCCGAATAAAACTGAACATATTGTAACGCTCTAATGTAAAGTCGGAGCGAATTATGTATTATCGATTAATTCAATGAAACTCGTAATTTTAAATGTTTGCATGTTGTTTCAATTTACGTTTATAAATTCAGGTGTGATCATCTTCCATTTGTTCGTCAATTATGTTTATGCTTGTCATAGTATATGGAAAACGCGCCGAGTTTGGAGGCCTTTATCTTGGCCGATTGTGAAATCCACGAAGGGTGCTCTGAATCCGGAGACTTATTCGGCCCAACCGTGACGTGCACGGTTAGGGCTCCGAATTCGGAGACTTGGCCAATCGTGTCTTGCACGAATGGGGCTCCGAATTCGAAGGCTTTTAACTTGGCCAATCGTGAAATCCACGAAGGGCGCTCCGAATCCGGAGGCTTACTCGGCCCAAAAGTGGCATTCACTGATGGGGCTCCGAATTCGGAGACTTTTACCTTGGCCAATCATGAAATCCACGAAGGGCGCTCCCAATCCGGAGGCTTACTCAGCCCAAAAGTGGCATTCACTGATAAGGCTCCGAATTCGGAGACTTAACTTGGCCAATCATGAAATCCACGAAAGGCGCTCCGAATCCAAAGGCTTACTCGACCCAATCGTGTCGTGCATGTCTGGGGCTCCGAATTCAGAGACTTGGCCAATCGTGTCTTGCATGAATGGGGCTCCAAATTCGGAGGCTTTTAACTTGGCCAATCGTGAAATCCACGAAGGGCGCTCCGAATCCGAAGGCTTACTCGGCCCAAAAGTGGCATTCACTGATGGGGCTCCGAATTCGGAGACTTTTAACTTGGCCAATCGTGAAATCCACAAAGGGCTCTCTGAATCCGAAGGCTTACTCGGCCCAATCGTGTCTTGCACGAAGGGCACTCCGAATCCGGAGGCTTACTCGGCCCAAAAGTGGCATTCACTGATAGGGCTCTGAATTCGGAAACTTTTAACTTGGCCAATCATGAAATCCACGAAGGACGCTCCGAATCCGGAGGCTTACTCGGCCCAAAAGCGGCATTCACTGATGGGGCTCCGAATTCGAAGACTTTTAGCTTGGCCAATCATGAAATCGACGAAGGGCGCTCTGAATCCGGAGGCTTACTCGGCCCAATCGTGTCTTGCACGAAGGGCGCTCCGAATCCATAGGCTTTTAATTTCGAACTAAAATTTCACAGTGAGATAAGAAGCCTTGCATTATAAAAGTGAAAGTTGTACACGGAGAACATGCAAAACAAGGTATCATGACCCACAAGTCGGGTTAATGATAAATTTTACGCAAATGCATGGAGTTCCAAGGACGCGGCAGACTTCTCCCAAACATGTCCTTGAGCCGATATGCCCCTATTCCCGCGATGGAATTGATCTGATAGGGGTCATCCCAGTTAGGACCCAGTTTTCCGTCAGCTGGATTCCTGGCAGCTGGAAGTACTTTCTTGAGGACCAATTCTCCTGGTGTATAGCAGCATAGCTGAACACGTTGATTATATGACTTAGCAAGTTGTTGCTGGTACTATGCCGTGGACGCAAGGGCACAGTCTCATCGTTCCTCAATCAAAGTCAAATCCAAGGCCAACATCATGTCATTTCGGCCTATATCAAAAACTTTCGATTTCAAGGTTGGGAGTCCGATCTCCAGGGTGAGGATTGCCTGGGTTCCGAAGCATAAAGCGAACGGCGTTTCCCCAGTGGATCACCACGGAGTAGTGCGTTGAGCCCACAATACACTCGGCAATTCTTTGACCCATCTGTCATTAGTTTTTTCCAACCTTTTCTTGATGCCGTCCAAGATGGCCTTGTTGGAGGCTTCAGCTTGACCATTACTCTGTGGATAAGCCGGGGTGGAGAAATAGGGCCGAATACCATAAGTGCTGCATAATTCTCGATAAACTCCACAATCAAACTGGGTGCCGTTGTCTGAGATAAGTTCTCTTGGAATGCCGAATCGTGTTATGATATTTCTCCATACAAAACGCTTAACATCAATATCTCGAATGTGCGTTAGTGCCTCCGCTTCAACCCATTTTGTGAAGTAATCTGTCGCGACAATCAAAAATCGCTTGTTGCCCAGGGCACGAGGTAATGGTCCAACGATATCAAGTCCCCATTGGGTGAACGGCCAAGGACTAGTGATAGAGCTCAACTCTTTAGCAGGCATATGGGTTAAAGGAGAGAACTTCTGGCACTGTTCACATTTCTTGACGTAACACTCGGCATCAACTCTCATTGTCAGCCAATAATACCCCTGTGTCACAGCTCGATGAGCCAAAGACCGTCCGCCAGAATGTGCACCACAACTACCTTCATGTATTTCAGTCAGGAGCTCCTTGACTTTATCCGGATGGACGCATTCTAGGTATAGACCAGAAAGGGATTTTTTATAGAGCTTTCCTCGCAGATCTAAGTAATATCGCAGGGCTTTGTTTCGCAGTTTGTGCGCTTCTTTCTTATCCGTCGGGAGCTGTTCGGAAGATAGGAATGCAGTGACAGGATCCATCCAACTTGGACCTAATTCTATGATACTGATTTGAATTGACTCTAAAGGGGCAATGCTCGACTCAGGGATGAATCCTACTTCAATTGTCCATTTAATTTCTGAGTTGATGGCGGAGGCTAGGCCAGCCAGGGCATCTGCATGTGTGTTCTGATCCCCAATTATTTGATTTAGTTCATGATGGTCGAATTTTGCCAGCAAAGAATTCGCCGTTTTTATGTAAGCTGTCATACGGTCATTTTTGGCTGCGTATTTCCCCTTCAATTGGTTGATAACTAGCTTTGAATCGCAGAAGACAAGCAGACGCCGAGCACCAAGGAGATGTGCATTCCCTAAGCCGGTTAACAATTCGATGCATCGAAGCCCAGTTTGACAGCCTGCTCTATTATTGCCTCGTCGGGAGCCATGATCACTACGCCCGCCCCACTGCCATGTTGGTTGGACGATCCGTTGCAATACAACTGCCAAATGTCCCCAACATAAATTCTCTAGCTCGACTTGGGTTGAATTTGATCAGACTTAAAGTCGGCGAGGCCTCTAGTGAATTCGACCACAAAGTCGGCGATCACTTGCCCCTTGATTGAGGTCATAGGCAGAAATTGAATATCGTATTAGCCGAGTTCGAGAGCCCACTTTGAAACGTGCCCTGATGCTTCTGTACTATGAAGTACTGACCGGAGGGGATAGTCCGTTAGTACCCCAATGGTATGCTCCTGGAAGTAATGCATCAGTTTTCTTGCTGCCATGACGAGAGTAAGGACGAGTTTTCCCAACGGAAGGTAACGTGTTTTGGCATCAACCATTGCTTTGCTCACATAATAAACTGGCCGCTGCTCTCCAAGTTCTTCCTTTAACAGTACGGCGTTGACGGCCCGGTCGGAAACTGCCAGATATAAAATGAGCGGATCACCTACCGAAGGTGTTGTCAAGAGTAGAACTGATCGGAGCTAAGTCTTCAAACCATTCAAAGCAGCTTTGCACTCAGAGGTCCATTCAAAAGCTTTACCCTGCCGAAGAGTATGAAAGAATTGTCGGCAGTGATCTGTGGAACGACTAATAAACTTGTTGAGTGCAGCGGCCATCCCCATCAGCTTTGAACCTCCTTGACCGACCGAGGAGAGCCGAGTTCTAGAATTGTTGTGATTTGCCTCGGGTTGGCTTCTTTTCCGCGGTGGTTAACAATGTAGCCAAGAAATTTGCCGGATCCAATCCCAAATGCACATTTGGAAGTGTTCAGCATCATTTTGTACTTGCGTAGAATGTCGAATGTCTCTTCCAGATCAGCTAGATGAGTTTGCTTTTCTTTGGGCTTGACCACCATATAGTCAATGTACACTGCCATAGTACGGCCGAGTTACTCCTTGAACATGGCAGTGACTTGTCTTTGGTAAGTTGCCCCCGCATTCTTCAGCCCGAAAGGCATGACCTTATAGCAATAGGTTCCTCTTGGGGTGAGGAATGTAGTTTTGTCTTGGTCCTCTGAATGCATGGCAATTTGATGGTAGCCTCTGAAGGCATCCAGGAATCTCATACGTTGATGATGTGCCGTGGCATCTACGAGTTAGTCTATTCTGGGGAGGGGAAAGCAATCCTTAGGACAAGCTTTGTTTAAGTCTGTGAAATCCACACAAACACGCCAAGTCCCATTTTTCTTCTTTACAACCACAATATTCGAAAGCCATGTAGGATAGGTGACTTCCTAGATTGCCCTGGCATCAAGCAACCGGTCAACTTCTTCGACAACGGCAGCAATGTGTTCTGCGGCTGACCGCCGGCTTTTCTAAATAACCGGCTTATATTTGGGGTCAACGTTTAAACGATGCTGAGAAACAAATGGATCTACCCCCAGTATCTCATATGGTGACCATGCAAATACATCAAGGTTGCCGAGTAAGAAGGAAATTAGCTGCTACCTGTCGACTTTATTCAGGGAAGCGCCGACCATGAAGAACCTGTCAGGATTCCCGTCAATTTCAACTCGATCCATGGCTTCGGTTTCCTTTTCACTTGGGAGCTACCCAACATCGTCGAGGCTCTCTAGATCCGACACCTCAATAGAATTCACTTCCAACTCTCTCGGTGTCTTTGCGGCAAGAACATAACATGCTTGTGCTGATTTCTGGGAACTATGAATTTGTTCAATGCCGCGTTCAGTCGAGAAGCGAAGTAGTTGATGATAGATGCTTGGCACGGCCTGCATGGTATGCAACCAAGTTCATCCCATGATGAGATTATACGGCGAAGGAAGCTTGACACCCAAAAATTCCACATCCACTGATCGGGAGCCCGCTCGAACTGGTAACGTGATTTTGCCCAACGAATACTCCAGATTAGCGTTGAAGCCGAATAACAGATAATGAGCTGGAGACAGGTCCGACTTAGTGAAGCCAAGTTTGATGAAGGTCTTGTAGTACATAATTTTCGAAGTACTTCCCTGGTCAACGAGGACACGTTTAATGGTAAATCGGTTTACACGTAGTTCGATGACCAAGGGATCAATGTGGGGGAGCATTATGCCAACCAAATCAAAATCATCGAAAGAAATACTCGCAGCTTCATAGGGCTGTTTCGCCGATGTGATTTGCTTTTGAAGGTTAGGATGCGACTGAATTGTATGTATCGCAGATGCCGTCGGCACGCTGTATATCATATGGATTACGCCGAGTGGAGGTGAATCCTACCGTAAAGCAACTGTTTTGGTTGAGTTGTTCTTTCAGACGTGTTGCTTAAGCTGACCGTCTTGTACGAACTCCTCAAGGTGATCCTTCAACGCATAACAGCTGTCGGTATCATGACCGTGGTCCTTGTGATATTCGCACCGCCTATCCCGTCTCCTCGTGTCGGGAGGTCCCACCATTTTGGGTGGCCATTTGAAGAATTGAAGGTGTTGAACTTTAGACATAACTGTGCTAATCAGCTCCGACAACTCCATATATTTCTTATCCGCGCGCCTTGTGCGCCTGCTATCCACTTGAAGCTATTCATTAGCTCGGTGGGAACATTGGTCATTTGATCGGCGCGAGTCTCGTCTTTTGTCTCGTTTAGCCTGATTCCGTGGTTCAGGGCTCCATGATGGTACATAATTTACCGACTGAACAATTTCAGATGGGGCCGTCTTGTTGGCCTTGTGCCCGGCTTTGACCCACAGAGCGTCATCTTCCACTTTGCAGTATTCCTCAACTTTATTCATTAACGACCAGACTATTTTGGGGGGCCTTCTGGTCAAGGATTTGCAGAGAGCACTATCAGGATGCGACCCCATCTTAAAGGCGGTGATGGCCATAGATTCATTGCAAGCATCATCTACAAGATTAAAGCATTCCCAGTAGCGCGCTAAACACGCTCGTAGAGTTTCCCCTGGTTGGATTTGCATTGCTAGAGAGAATCGGCCTGCTTCGGCTGGACCTCATTAATGATGAATCTTGCCCTGAAGGATTTTTGGAGTCGATGGAAGTTCTTGATCGATGCTGGTTCCAATTTATAATACCATCTGACGGCCAACGGTCCCAAACTGCTAGGAAATATTCGACACATGAGAGCCTCATCGTCTGCATGTGGCGTCATGGCTTGCTTATAATGTCGGATGTGATCAGTGGGGTCTGACTTTCCATCGTATAGGGTGAACAATGGAGCTTTAAACTTTTTGGGTAGCACTGCCCTTGCGATCTGTCGCACAAAGGGATCATGTTGGTCTTCTTCATCTGAGTCATTTCCTCTTCGTTTATTCGGTGCGTGTGGACTCCCTTCGGAAGAACTGGAGACTTCGACTCGTCCTTTGTTTTTGGGTTCTAGGGATGAGGAGTCAAAATAACTGCCACTATCATGTCTCTGAGTTCGAGGTCGTCAACCATCCTTTCTCAGAGGTCGTCCTGGATCTTGGCGCGCGGCCTGTTGGGATTTTTCCACCTCCAAGGCCAAATCCTGTTGAAGGCGCTCGTTCTCAGCCATCATGTTTTCCAACCTTTGTTCATTCTGCTTCGCCTGATCCATAATCACCTGCATTGTCTCATGTGCTGATGTCGAGGGTGAGTTAAAGTTCAAGGCCCTTCGTGCGGTAATGTTCTCTGGCCCAAGCATGTTGCTTGGAGTGGTATCATCTCGTGGCGTAAGGTCGTTAGCGACTACCGAAGGATCTTCCATCACGCCTACCATGGATGTAATGGAGTATTCCCATAGATGGTGCCAATTGTGGAGAAGTGGTTTGGAAATACTCTTTGGATCCAATAGGACGCTCGAGATCCTCAGCTAGTCACCTGAAAAGGAAAGAACACTCCGGTTGGGGGTGCCGGAATTAGCACTCCGACGGATAAGTCAGTAGATGCTCTCTTGGTTGCTTATATCTCAAGTTAAACTTACTTGTTCTCACATATCCCCTCTTATCTGATGCTCTTCCTATTTATAGTCGCCCTTGATGTTGATGGTTGGGCCCACCTTTCGTCCAATGAATAATCCCTCATTCGGCTAACCGCTCGTACTCGGCCCGATCTTCACCAGATACTTCGGCCGATCTGCTTATTCGGCCTCCGTCCCCCCGTGATAGAGCCATATAACACTTGGTTTCTTCCTTCAAGTTACTCGGCCTCCGTACATAACAAACTTATTCGGCCCCCACAAGGGTTTAAGTGCAAAAAACGAGAATACAAAGGACAATACAAAAAAACTTATCGTATGAAGAGATTTTGACCAAATCTCCCAAAATGCATGGGGGTTGGGAGAAATTAATAAATGCTAAATTTTTTTTTTTTAAATCAAAAAATTAGAAATTAGGATTGAGACATTGGAGCTCCCATAAGGCTTGCGAGTTAAAAACCCCATTTTCCTTATATAATACTAGCATATCACCCGTGCTATGCACGGATTGTGTTTCACCACTTTGTCCTTTTTTTTATTTTTTATATCATAGTAAAGTTTAATATTTTGATAATAATCATATGTGCTGAAGTTTTCAAGGAATTCATATGGGAAAAAAATAAAATTAAAAAATAAATAAATTTATAGAGTGGTAGGGTATTACCCCCCCCCCCAACAACTTAGACCTCGCCCCACCTATTCCGTCAGCTCCTCCGCCTGTGACGACCGGGTCTTTCTTTTCTTCTCTTTCCTTTCTTTCTCCTCTTCATCCCTCTTTTATTTTTGATTGGGCTTGAAACGTTCAGAAATTGCTCTCAAAGTTTAACATTCTTGTTCTTGTTTTTGTCCGATGTCGAATATCACTTGTTCCGGAGAGCGTGAGGTCAGGTCCGGAATGCCGGGGGTTGAGCCAACATTTTTTTTCTAGGCTATTTGGCTAGCCGCACATGCAGGAGAGGGGAGAGCTGGGGCAGCACACTGCAATATATGTAGGTGCGGAGCAAGGTGCGTGCAGGAAGGGCCGCACGTGCGGGGTTGAGAGCCGCACATGCGGGAGTGAGGCTCCACACGTGCGGGGCACATGCCGCACGTGCGGCAATCTGGGCAGATCCGAGGCACTATTTTCTTTCTTCTTTTGGGCTGTTTGTATATCATTTTAACCTCACCTCTCTCTCTCTCTCTAAAAATATATCCCTCTCCCTTGTCTCTACATCTCAACCTCAAGGCAAGATTAAAACCCTTGATCTTCTTCCATCCATTGAGATCCAACCTTGACTCCTTCATCAATGATTGAGAACATCTCAAGAGCTCTCTTGTGTGTGGTAGAGATTTGGTTCTTGGCACCATCAATCTTAGGGTTTTAACTCCTCTTCTTTATCAAAACCTTGAGGTAGGGAAATTTCCTTGAGTTATATATATATATATATATATGTTAGATTTGGTTGATTTAAAGGTTTCCTTAATGATATTGAAAGTTTGGTCTTGTCTCATAAATGCTAGGGTTTTAAAGGTGGGTTTGGTCTCTCTCTCTCTTCCTAAAACTACCTTCTTGAGGATTTTAACTCACATAATAGGAGGGGTGATGTCTTGAGACCCTTTCAAAAGATAGGGAAATGTTTGTTTTAGAAGAAGAACCCTAGAAATGAGGGGTTGGGGAGAACATGTTGGGGATTTTATAAATAAATTTTATTTACTTCCAAAGTTAGTAATGCTTTTATTGTGTGATAAATGTAATGAAGAAAAAGGGGCTTCTTAATCATGTTGATAAGAGAGAAATGGTAAAGAATTTGTGGAATGGTTATTGTTGCTTATAAATGTTAAAATGTGGTTATTCTTGATAAGTCTAGATGGACACATAGTCATCTTGTGAATCTTATATTGGAAAAGGCATGAGAGTTGGTAAAATGCACATTTCAATTGATGATTGTTACATTTTGTTGAACACATATAATCGTGAGATGATAATTTGTTGAGCACCATGGATTATGGGAATTGAAAGCTTGGAAATTATTGTTTGAGAACTTCAGATAGTCTTGAAATGACTAGAACGATAAGAATTATGCCATGATGAGAAATTATTACCATGTGTTGATAGCATCAGTTAAGCATGAGGTGTTACTTATTGCATCATATTCTCAATAATTGTTTATCACCATTGCGCATCTTGTTTGAGTTGGAAACATTCTTTTTGAGAAAAGATTATTGTAATGAAAGCTATGGAAAATGTTAAAGGGTAAATATGTTGGTAAGTCCGGTTAGGAGGTGTAGATGAAATTGATAAGTTGGCTTGAGTGTCCGGGGTGAAAGACCGAAAACACCCGCGGAGGAGGTGCCACTTCCCTTCTAGTTAGCAACCGGTAAAGTGGGGTTATTGGTAGTGCTTGTTAAGCCTACTAGCAGACACCAACCTAGGGATTACCTGAGTCGTATTTACTGCCCCCTTGATGATTTAAAATTTGAAGTTTTGGAAATTGATGAGACTGCAAATGCTAATGAAAAACATGGTGATTTTAAAAAAAGCATGACATGAGATCATTTTAAAAAAGGCATTTGCACTTGTATTTAATATTGGATACCATACATAAATGTATAAACTTTGTTAGGGATTTCTCTACTGGGCTTTATGCTCACCCCTATGGGATTTGGTACATGTAAAGATGTGGTGATCTCGCCAAACTGAGGGCGTGAATATGTTTTTTTTTTTTTGGTGAAGAGGAGATTGCTCTTTTGTTTGTGATAACTTTTGTAAAGCCAAGGGCTAATTTGTATGGGTCCGAGAGACCATTTTGTGTAACCGGGCTATTGCCTTGGAATTTGTAAACCCTTGAGGGCCTTATTCGTTTTGATTAAACGATTATACATGCTATAGATTCATGTACTAGTTTGTCAATGAATGTATAATCGCATGTGAGATTACTTTTGTATAACATTTGGAACTTTGTAAAGGAACATAGTGAATGTATCTTTCCGACATCCCTTGAGCCATGGTTATTATCTTATTTCGAAGTGGGTTGATGTATTTTCTATGTTGGATTATTTCGAGGCGTTACACCACCAATGCCAGCAAAGTCTAAGAGTTGGGATGACTAATCAGATTATCCTTTAAATAAGACTTAAAAATTGATTAATTTGTCCCATTAAGTGATTTAAAATTTTGATAGATATACATCACAAAAATAGATAATTATATTATTAAATCATAATTCAAATTTAAATATTGTCATATTTTTTTGAGATCTATATCTAATTCTTATCTTATTTATTTGACCTTGTCTATTACATTAATAGACAAATTTATTTTGAAATATATAATACATTTGATCCTGAAAGTCATTATAACTCACTTTTTGATATTTTCTTTAAGTTGGGAAATTCAATTAACCTTCCCCCTACCCCGGATTTGGTGAGCATCATACATGTGAATTAATATGATTCATCTTTAGTTGTGGCAGTGGGAGTTAATAAGAGTTATTACGGTAAAATTATGATTATAATCTATCTATGTATTTATCTATATCTATATAATAGCATATCACCCCGTGCTATGCACGAGTTGTGTTTCACTACTTTGTCTTTTTTTTTTTTTTTTTTTCAAATGTTATTTTTTTTCTTTTTTATATTATATTAAAGTTTAATATTTTGATAATAATCATATATGTTGAACTTTTCAAGAAATGCATATGTATTGGACTTTTTAAGGAATTTTTTTTATGCTTGTTATTAATGCATTAAAGTGTTATTATGAGAGCAAATATTCATATGTGTTGGGACTTTTCAAAGAATTCATATGTGTTGGACTTTTCAAATAATTTTTTTTATACTTGTTCTTAATACATTAAAATGTTATTATGAGGATAAGGCTGGATGCGGGGTCCCTGCAGTGGGTTACCCCTGCTGTGCTTGCTGTCCCTAAAACAACAACGTTTAATCTTCTTCTTTTTTTTCTTTTTTTTTTTTTCATGTTCTGACTTAATTTTTTTGGCATGATAAATTACATTTTGCTCTAAATCTTAAACCCTAAAATAAAAATAAATAAATTTTAAGAATTAAACCCCAAATCCTAAAACCTAAAATAATTTTTTAAAAAAATTTATCCCTAAACCCTAAAATAAAAATAAATAAATTTTAAGAATTAAACCCTAAACCCTAAACCTTAAACCATAAAATAAAAATAAAAAAAATTTAAGAATTAAATCCTAAACCATAGACCCTAAACCTTAAAATAAAAATTAAATTTTAAAAATTAAACCCTAAAACCTAAACCTAAAATTAAAAAAAAAATTATCCCTAAACCCTAAAATAAAAAAAAAATAAGAATTAAACCTTAAATCCTAAACCCTAAAATAAAAAAATAAATTTTATCCCTAAATCATAAAATAAAATAAAAATAATTTTAATAACTAAACCCTAAATTCTAAACTCTAAAATAAATAAAAAAATAAATTTTAAGAATTAAAGTAAAAAAGTGACCAACCAAACAAAAAAAAAAAAAAAAAAAGAAAGAAAGAAGAAGCAAATACACACAAAACGCCACCGTTTCGTTCCACAGCAGGAACAGCAGGGAGGGGCTCACGGCAGTGACCCCTCATCCGGATAAGGCTTGGGGGTTGAGAGAAGTTAATAAATGCTAAGTTTTTTTTTTTTAAATCAAAAAAGGCTTGGGGTTAGAAATCCCTTTTTCCTTAATATATATATATATATATATATATATATAGACTATATAAGGAAAATAGGATTTCTAACCCACAAGTCTTGTGGGAGCTCTAATATCCCAATCTTAATTTTCTAATTTTTTTATTTAAAAAAAAAAACTCATAATTTATTGACTTCTCCCATTCCACAAGCCTTTTTGACTTCTCTCATAGTTACAGCAACACTCATTTCAACTTCTTCCATACACTATAGTTACTGATAGAATTATTAAATTAATTTTATAAAAAATCTAAAAAAATAGTAATTAATCAATTTAAAAGGAAAGTTAATTAAATTATTTAAATATTTAAATAGCTTTTATGGCTTGATTTACATATTTCAAAAGGAAAGTTGATTAATTCATTTAAAAATTTAAATTTGAAAGGAAAGTTAATTAATCTATTGAAAAATTTAAATAGCTTATATGCCTTGATTTATACATTTTAAAAGGAAAGTTAATTAATTCATTTACAAATTTAAATTTAAAAGGAAAGTTAGTTAATCTGTTTAAAATTTTAAATAACTTTTATGCCTTGATTTACACATTTCAAAAAGAAAGTTAATTAATTTATTTAAAAATTTTAATTTAGAAATTGAGAAGGAAAGTTAACTAAAATATAAATTTGAATTTGAATTTTTATACTACTAAAATATAGGAATTAATCTACATCTTTCATAGATTTTTTTTTTCTTAATGTTTAATAATTTTATATGCATCGATATTCCAATCTATATATCTATATTATAGCAAACAGACATTCCATTAAAAAAAAAATTCATTAAACCTCCAAAGATTAGTGATGTAGATAAAATCAAACCAAATGTGTAGGTCTTAGAGTTTTAAAGTAAAAAATTTATGTTAAAATTTGTTCAAATGTAATTATCTTAATATTTATAAATATTTTTTATTGATTGACGAAAAGCACCATAAACATTGAGATTATTGTTTTTATTATTATTATATTGAGTTATTAAAATAAGATGTATTATAGGCTTAAAACAAGAATTGTTGGAAAAAAAAATTTTTGACTCAAACTAAATTTTCTAAACTCATTTTTAATTTTTAATCTAATATTGGAACCCTCAAACTAACTTATATCGGTTACAAACCAATAAAGATAATTTTAAACAATCAAGACAATTTTTAATGATTAGATGAATGTCACACTAGCATAAATATTCAGTCAACTAGCTTTCAGGTGACTTCTAATATTTAGCCGAACACCATAAGTCAATTTTAATCCATTTTCACATAAGAGTTATAACAACAATTTTAAGTAAACAAATTTTTAGGTTTTACAAAATAAGAAAAAAATTAGCATATTAAAAATATAATTAATTACTAAAATTAAAATTACGGAACTTATAAAATGAAATGTACTTATATTTTATTGTAAATAAATTTTTTGTAATTTATTATTTAAATTTTACCAATTAAATTACGACATGCAGATTTTTATTAAGAACTTAGGAAATACAATTAATGACATTAGAATAAAAATCTTCTTTTAGTGTAACTCTAATAAAAATTAATAAAATTTAATTGATTATAAATCACTTTTACAACATATTTCAAATAAATTTTATATTATTATTTTAATTTAAAAACTAATTTTTAATTATTTATTTATACTTGTGCATAGAACAAATAATATGCTAGTATATTATATACAAAAAAAAATGTTTTTAACCCACAATCCTTGTGGGAGCTCCAATATTCCAACATTAATTTTCCAATTTTTTAATTTAAAAAAAAAAAAACTCAGCATTTATTAACTTCTTCCAACCCATAAACCTTTTTGACTTCTCTCATAGTTACTGCAGTACCCCCTTTCAACTTCTCCCATACATTATGGTTAGTGATAGGATTGTTAAATTATTTTTACAAAAAATCTAATCTATATATTATATAAGGAAAATGGGATTTCTAACCCACAAGTCTTGTGGGAGCTCCAATATCCCAATCTTAATTTTTTAATTTTTTGATTTAAAAAAAAAAAACTCAATATATATTGACTTCTCCCAATCCACAAGCTTTTTTGACTTCTCTCATAGTTACTGCAACATACCTTTTTCAACTTCTCCCATACGCTATGGTTACTGATTGGTTTGTTAAATTATTTTTATAAAAAATCTAAAAAAAATAGTAATTAATCAATTTAAAAGGAAATTTAATTAATCTATTTAAATATTTAAATAGTTTTTATGCTTTGATTTACATATTTCAAAAGGAAAGTTATTTAATTCATATAAAAATTTAAATTTGAAAGGAAAGCTAATTAATATATTTAAAAATTTAAATAGCTTCTATGCCTTGATTTACAGATTTTAAAAGGAAATTTAATTAATTCATTTACGAATTTAAATTTAAAAAGAAAGTTAGTTAATCTATTTAAAATTTTAAATAACTTTTATGCCTTGATTTACACAATTCAAAAAGAATGTTAATTAATTTATTTAAAAATTTAACTTTAGAAATTGAGAAGGAAAGTTAACTAAATATAAATTTGAATTTGGATTTTTATACTACTAAAATATAGGAATTAATCTACATCTTTCATAGATATTTTTTTTAATGTTTAATAATTTTATATGTATCGATATTCCAATCTATATATCTATATTATGGCAAACAGACATTCCACTAAAAAAAAATCATTAAATCTCCAAAGATTAGTGATGTAGATAGAATCAAACAAAATGTATAGGTCATAGAGTTTCAAAGTAAAAAATTTACGTTAGAATTTGTTCAAATGTAATTATCTTCATATTTATAAATATTTTTTTATTGATTGACAAAAAGCACCATAAACATTATTATTATTATTATTATTGTTATTATTATTATTATTATTATATTGAGTTATTAAAATAAGATGTATTATAGGCCTAAACCAAGAAATGTTGAAAAAAAAATCGACTCAAACTAAATTTTCTAGACTCATTTTTAACATTTAATCTAATATTGGAACCCTCATACTAACTTATATCGGTTACAAACAGATAAAGATAATTTTAAACAATCAAGACAATTTTTAATGTCACATTGGTATAAATATTTAGTCAACTAGCTTTCAGGTCACTTCTAATATTTAGTCCAACACCACAAGTCAATTTTAATCCATTTTCACATACGAGTTATAACAACAATTTTAAGTAAACAAATTTTTAGGTTTTGCAAAATAAGAAAAAATTAGTATATTAAAAAATATAATTTATTACTAAAATTAAAATTACGAAACTTATAAAATGAAATGTATTTATATTTTATTGTAAATAAAATTTTTGTATTTTATTATTTAAATTTTACCAATTAAATTATGACATGCAGATTTTTATTAAGAACTTTGGAAATACAATTAATGACATTAGAATAAAAATCTGCTCTCAGTGTAACTCTAATAAAAATTAATAAAATTTAATTGATTATAAATCACGTTTACAATATATTTCAAATAAATTTTATATTATTATTTTAATTTAAAAACTAATTTTTAATTATTTATTTATACTTGTGCATTGTAACAAGTTGAATCAAATTGAATTTATACTTTAATCTCAGTTGGAGATTTATTTTAAATTATTAAACTCCATTCATTTTGAACCGACTTGATTGAATCATGACCCGTTAGTAACCATGTAATATTATTGTGGTTTTATTATTATTATTTGATTATCATAAAAGAGTTGTGAATATTTATGGTGTGTACCATTAAACGAAATATATTTTGTGATAAGAAAATATTATATTTACTTTTGTCAATAAAGATGCTGAAATGTATTTCTATATATATATATAAGTGTATATATAGTTAGATATTTGTTTTGTTATATATTTGTGTAGCAAAATATCTATAAAAGTGACCAAATGGAATTTTTGTCAAACTTTGGAAGTTCTTGGAGTCTTGCCGTGAGAAAAGAAAGAAAGAGAGTTTTAAGTTGGTTTTTCATGGGTTTGATCTAGTGTATGTCATTTTTTACCCCTAGTACTTTGGATCAAAACGTAGAGTGCGGAAAATGCGTCGTTTGGCTCCAAGCAGATTTAATTTCTGTTGCAAAAAAATTCGAAAGCTTCTTGGCTTAAGGTAGGGATTTTTCCTATACTTCTTTATGAACTTTTACTTGATTATATGGATCTTAGAGTTGTATATAATTTAATTAGAATTTTTTGAAAAATTTGTGATTTATTTGCTTAAAAGGGAAATTTTGAGAAAAATAAAGAGTTGATGCCCAAATTGCGAAATTCTAAAATTGGAATATGTTTGTAAGGTTATGAAAGAGCTATGTTTTAAATTTGAAAAAAAACAGACTTCGATTCAATTGGTTTGAAAATTTTACCGATTTGCGACCAAAATAGCATTTTTAAAGTATAGCGATCTCAGTTTCTAACTCGACCTTTACGGTGTTTCGGATTCGGGTCTTGTGACTTAATGTTGTTGTTTACATCTTTCCCTCTTATTGCTAGTTGAATTTGAGTTTTGAAATGTCTTGGGCGTGTTCAGAATAGGGTAGTTGGTTGTTGGTCTAGAATCTTGTTGCCCAGAATTTTGGTCTTCCGCTTGAGCGGGTCTTCTTGCGCTCAAGTGGGGTTTTCAATCATTCAGTACTTTGTGCGTCTACAAAAGATACTGCAGAAGTGTTTTTCACGCTCGAGCGGCGTTTCTTACGCTCGAGCGGGTCTGAGCTCTAGGGGCCCTTCTGGCGCTCGAGCGACTGTCTGAAGTCTGTAAAATACTAGATGAGTGTATTCTACGCTCGAGCAGGTCTCATTGCGCTTGAGCGGGTTGTGCCTTGCTGTTGTGTCTTGGAGCTCAAGCGGCCTTTATTACGCTCGAGCGGGTCAAATTTATGTGTCTGACGCTCGAGCATCAAACTCTCCGCTCAAGTGGACTGTACGTGTCACATCCCTAACCCGCCCCCGTGGGTTAAGGACGTAACTGGCCAGTAATCATGAGATTACCTACGGCCTCAAACTGATCCAAACGTATTCAAGGGGCCAAACGGAAGCAAAATTTTAAACTTTGTCCATAGAGCGGTGCTTATATGCACATCATACAAACCATACTCATAAACGTTAATAACCCACGTCAAAGTATAGTAGCATAAACTTCTTTACAACAGGATCATCAAACCAAGCCAACCCACATCGGACTACATACAATGAACACAAAACCCTTGCCAATAAACAACATATAATTACATAACAAAAAAGGCAAGGACGGGTCTCGCACGTGAGACACGAGGGCTGACTCTCCAAAACTTGGGTTGTTCTACGCGGGCTTCACTGAGGTTGGGTCTGGGCTTCTCTTGGCTCACCTACAAAGACATGAATGAGCGTGAGCGATAGCCCAGTGAATAATATCAAATAGGGAATTATGCAACAAGACGTAGAACAACATTTTCCAAACGGCCTTGGGCCCAATTCGTATCTATAGTTAACATATGTAAGGAAATTTAAATCAAGTAACCATAGTTCCGTACTGGCCCTTGGCCCATTCAGATTTACATTCATGATGAAACGGCCTTCGGCCCATTCGATTATGTCAAAACGGCCCTTGGCCCAATCGTGTGTGTCAAAACGGCCTTTGGCCCACTCATTCATTTCAAAACGGCCTTCGGCCCATACCTTCGCTTCAGAACGGCCTTTGGCCCACTCATCCATTTCATAACGGCCTTCGGCCCACTCATTCATTTCAAAACGGCCTTCGGCCCACTCATTCATTTCAAAACGGCCTTCGGCCCATACCTTCGCTTCAGAACAGCCTTTGGCCCACTCATCCATTTCATAACGGCCTTCGGCCCACTCATTCATTTCAAAACGGCCTTCGGCCCACTCATTCATTTCAGAACGGCCTTTGGCCCATACATTCTTGTCAAAACGACCTTGGGTCCGATTATGCTTATCAAAACGACCTTTGGTCCAATCATGCTTATCAAAACGACCTTAGGTCCATTTATGCATTCGTATCAGACTTACGTCCACAATCCCAATTAGCAATTCATAAAGCTTTAAAGGGAATAACAATTGGACATTTACAAGCATTCAAATAATGATATTACTCACAGTGATCGGTTGATTGGTTCACCCTGGAACTCGACCCTACACATGCCATGAACATAAGAGGGTCATTAACAATTCAATCCGTTCAAAATTCACATTTTCCTCTTTAGGCTTTACTATTATCTCATTAACTCATTTACAATGCTTAACATATGCCTAAGAGTGCTCACAAGCGAAAGAGAACGGAAAACAGAACACAGAATGCAAGAACAGAATTTCTGGAAACAGGGTCCCCGCTCGAGCGTAGGATTCCCCGCTCGAGCGGACCCTTGGGTCTGCAGAAGTACTGGTTGCCTCCAATCCCCGCTCGAGCGTGCATTCTTCCGCTCGAGCGGACTTCATGTCACATAGCTCCCCGCTCGAGCGCCAATTTCCCTGCTCGAGCGAGACTCTTGTCTGCAAAAAAATGCTGGGAGCTCGATTTCTACGCTCGAGCGGCCCTTCCCCCGCCCGAGCGGAAGTCAGAATTCTGGAAATTCCAGATTGTGTTCTTGAGCTTCAATTCGAATTCCCAGCCACACTACTTGCATGCAATGGCCCAAATCTCAATTTAATCATGCTAACATGATACCCATGCAAGATTACAACATTAGGAAGCTCAATTTCATAATTTATCTACATGCATGGCCCATTTTCCACCAATTCATTACCAATGTAACCATTTCATGCATTCAAAGCTTCTACTTCCATGGATTATACATGCATGTGACATATAACCTTCATTCCCTCCTCATATGATGAAGAGATGGTCAAATACATGGATTTCAACCAAAATTACAACATGAGTCATGTAATCCAAGCTCAAATATGCAATTTCAAAACAATACATGCATGCATGCATATATAGTCTTCAAATTCATCAAACCCAACTCCTTTCATGTTCTAGATCACAAATAAATCTTCAATTCATGAAATCACAACTCAAATTCATGAGTTAGGGGTTGGTTACTTACCTAGAAGCTTTAATCTCCCAAACTCTAGTCAATTCTTGAGTTAACCTTCAATTTCCCAAGCTAGAGCCAAAATTGCCCAAGTCTTCTCCTTTCCCTCTCTATATCCGGCCTCTCCCTCTCTCTCACTTGTCTAACTCAGATTTTGAGTTTTAAGAGAGTTAAAGGAGAGTGCAATGCAATTAAACAACTAGCCCCACTAACACAATACTTAATATAAAATATTTGGGCTCTTAATCCACTAATTCAAAATAATAATAATAAACAATTTGGGCACTAACTCATTAATTTAATCAATTTAATTTGACCCAAATCAATTTTCAATTAAATTTCACCGTAGGCTCTAAAAATCATGCCAATTACAATTGGCGTAGTCAATTTCGAGTTTTATGGCCGATAAGGCCCTCAATTAAATTTCCGAAACGGACTATTCAAACAGATATTCCTACGGTGAACAGATAGAGTTCCAAAATCACACATATTCACATAATGGCACGTAAAATCATGCTAAACACATAATCACATTCAAATTAAGAGCCAATTAGCGTAATACAAAACAGGGTTGTCATAGTCTTCCCCCCTTTAGGAAGTTTGGTCCTCCAAACTTGAGTTACCTTCGTCGGGAAACAAATGGGGATAGCGTAGTCGCATTTCCTCTTCTTTTTCCCATGTGGCATCTGTCCCATAGTGTTCCTTCCATTCCACTTTCACCATTGGGATGGACTTATTCCTCAATTCTTTCACTTGTCGGTCCACAATTCTCTCTGGCCATTCAGCATATTCCATGTTTTCATCAATAGCAACCCGGTGATAGTCAATCACATGAAACGGGTCTCGGAGGTAACCCCTCAACATCGACACGTGAAACACATTGTGGATTTGTTCAAATCCCGGTGGCAAAGCAACTCTATAAGCTACTGGACCAAGCTTCTCCAAAATCTGAAACGGCCCGATGTAACGGGGTGACAGCTTACCCTTTTTCCCAAATCTGATTTGGCCTTTCATCGGAGAAACACGGATGAACACATGGTCACCAACCTCATACTCGAGAGGTCTTCTCCGAACATCTGCATAACTCTTTTGTCGGTCCTGAGCCGTCTTTAGCCTTTGGCGAATAATCTTGATTTTCTCAGAAGTGTCTTGCACAATTTCTGGCCCAAGCAAAGCTCTATCCCCGACCTCTGTCCAGCAAATAGGTGACCTACACCTCCTACCATACAAAGCCTCGTATGGTGCCATACCGATGCTGGAGTGGAAGCTGTTATTATAAGCAAATTCCGCAAGTGGCAAATAATCTTCCCAACTCCCCTGAAAATCCAAAGCACACATGCGAAGCATATCTTCCAAGGTTTGTATCGTCCGTTCTGATTGCCCATCTGTTTGTGGGTGGAATGCAGTACTGAACCTTAGTTCTGTTCCCATAGCTTCCTGCAAGCTCTTCCACAACCTAGATACAAATTTCGGATCTCTATCCGACACAATAGACACTGGGACTCCGTGTAAACGGACAATCTCATCGACATAAATGGTAGCCAATCTATAAGCAGTAAACGTAGTTTTGACAGGCAGAAAATGTGCGGATTTGGTTAGTCTATCAACTACGACCCAAACAGAATCCATACCACGTGAAGTCCGGGGTAAGCCAATGACAAAATCCATAGTCACATGTTCCCACTTCCACTCGGGAATAGGGAGAGGTTGAAGTAGACCACCTGGTTTCTGATGTTCAGCCTTAACTTGCTGACACTAAAGACACTTGGACACATATTCTGCAATCTCTTTCTTCATCTTAGGCCACCAATAGGTTTGTTTTAAATCCCGGTACATTTTATTGTTGCCAGGGTGCATAGCAAACACAGACCTGTGGGCTTCATCTAAAACTTTCTTCTTTAATTCCGAGATATCGGGGACGCATATTCGGTTTCGGAATTTCAACATCTCATTCTCAACACTGAATTCTGCTCTCGGGCTTGCCTCAAATTCATCAATCACTTTCTTGAGGAGTTCATCCTCTTTCTGACTCTGTCTGATTTCATTAATGATCGCCGACTCGGCTGTAATAGCGGCTATCAACCCGTCCTGTTCACATACCACCACTTCAATTTCAGACTTCTCAAGGTCTTGTAAAATCTCCTTCTGTTCTGTAAGCAAACAAGCCATACTCCCTATTGATTTTCTGCTTAAAGCATCAACCACTGTATTAGCCTTCCCAGGGTGATACTGAATTTCCAGATCGTAATCTTTTATCAATTCCAGCCATCTTCTCTGACGCATATTCAACTCTTTCTGCGTAAAGAAGTATTTTAGGCTTTTATGATCTGTGTAGACTTCACACTTGGCTCCATACAAGTAATGCCGCCAGATTTTCAAAGTAAAAACAACCGCGGCCAGTTCTAGGTCGTGTGTTAGATAATTCCTCTCATGTGGCCTCAACTGTCTGGAGGCGTAGGCAATAACCTTTCCGTTCTGCATTAACACACAACCCAAACCTTTATAAGATGCATCACTGAAGATTACAAAATTTTCCGTACCTGAAGGTAATGTCAGAATTGGTGCAGTAGTTAATCTAGTCTTCAGTTCATGAAAGGCTGATTCTCTTTCCTCGTTCCACTCAAATGGTTGCCCTTTTTGTGTCAACTGGGTAAGAGGCACAGCTAATTTCAAAAAATCTTTCACAAACCTCCTGTAGTACCCAGCTAAGCCCATGAAACTACGGACCTCTGTCACATTAGTTGGTGTAGGCCAATTCACAATTGCCTCTATTTTCTGTGGGTCCACTGAAATTCCTTCCTTGTTGATCACATGCCCTAAGAAAATAATCTCATCCAACCAAAATTCACACTTCTTTAGTTTAGCAAATAGTTTCCTTTCCCGAAGTATTTGTAAAACAGCCCTCAAATGTTGTTCATGTTCAAGTCTATCTTTAGAGTATACCAAAATATCATCAATGAAGACTACAACAAATTCGTCAAGGTAGGTTTTAAAAATTCTATTCATTAAGTCCATAAATGCTGCCGGGGCATTAGTCACTCCGAATGGCATAACAAGAAACTCAAAATGACCATACCTCGTTCTAAACGCTGTCTTCTCAACATCCTCTGCCTTAACTTTTAACTGATGATACCCGGATCTCAAATCAATCTTAGAAAACACTTGTGATCCCTGTAACTGATCAAATAAATCATCAATACGGGGTAAGGGATACTTGTTCTTTATCGTTACCTTGTTCAATTCCCGGTAGTCGATGCATAGACGCAGGGTACCATCCTTCTTTTTCACAAACAACACCGGTGCGCCCCAAGGCGAAGTGCTAGGCCGAATGAACCCTTTATTAAGAAGGTCTTGCAACTGTTCCTTTAATTCTTTCATTTCGGCGGTAGCCATCCTGTAGGGAGTTTTAGAAATAGGCTGGGTGCCTGGCACAGTCTCTATAGTAAACTCTATCTCCCTGTCCACCAATTCCCCTGGTAATTCGTTTGGAAACACATCTGGGAATTCTCTAACAATGGGAATATCATTCAATTCAACATTCACAGATTGTTCAGTCAATACATAACATAAATAACCCTGGCACCCTTTCCTAATCAATTTACATGCTTTCATTGCAGATATCAGATAAGGTGGAGGCACTACCCTATTACCCACAAACACAATTTCTTTCTGTTCTGGTGGTTTAAACACAACCCTCTTTGTCACACAGTCTATGGTGGCACAATACTTGGTCAACCAATCCATGCCCAAAATTACATCGAAGTGTCTAAAGTTTAAGGGCAACAAATCTACATATAGGGTAGCATCCTCAATATGCATGTCACAAAACCGATATATATAGTCACATAATACAGATTCCCCCGATGGAGCAGACACACATAACAAATATGGTAACAATTCTAGGGGTCTTTTCAGTCTGGGTGCAAATGCATATGTCACAAATGAATGCGTTGATCCAGAATCAATTAATACAAAAGCATCCTGGTTACATATTGAGATAGTACCTGAGACAACGGCATTGGCATTCCGTGTATCACCCGGAACAAGTGCAAAGACTCTCCCCTGCCTCACTGTATCCCCAGTAGCCGGCTTTGGAACCGATGCAGTTGAACTAGCTGTGAGTTTCCCACCGTTCTGATTACATTCTCGGGCTATATGCCCTTGCTTTCCGCATTTGAAACAGGCTCCTGATGTACGGTAACAGACTCCACGGTGCTTTTTGCTACAAATGTTGCACATGGGAGCTGTATCTCGAGAAGAACTTGAAGTAGTTGAGGAGCCCGTGTTTTGCTTTTTCAGAAATTTCTTCTTCGAAAAGAAGCCTTGCCTTTTGTTACCCTTCCACTTTGTTACTGGCTTAGCTTGCCTGGCTATATTAGCCTCTGATATGATGGCCCTGTCGAGCACCCCAATGTAGGTTTCCAACTTTAGAACGTTCACCCTCTCTAGGATGTCACTGCGGAGTCCACCTTCAAAGTGTCTTGCCTTCTTATAATCAGTGTCAATTACATGTGGTGCAAACCTGGCCAACTCGGTGAATTTGGCCTCATACTCCGCTACAGTCATACTGTTTTGCTTGAGCTCCATGAACTCGGCTACCTTCATATCCCGTACACATTGCGGGAAGTATTTGTCATAGAATATTTCCAGAAACTTCACCCAGTCAACATCCTTGTGATTTTCTCGCATCAACATCCACCATCTTCTTGCTTCATCTTCTAGCATAAAAGTAGCTAGAAGCACTTTCTGAGTTTCTGAACAGGGGAACACTTCAAACAACTTCTCAATGCCGAGGACCCACGCTTCGGCTTTCAAAGGATCTAATCCCCCGTGGAATTGTGGCGGTTTCATTTTCTTGAATTCCTTGGTGAGAGCTATAATCCGGTCATCATTCTGTTCATTTGGCACGGGTGGTGCCTGGGGTGGAGGTGGCGGGTGTGGTTGCTGCCACTGTTGTTGCCACTCCTGTTGCTGTCTCAAAGCTGCCGCCATTTCATGAATCATTCTTTCCATTCTGTCTAGTCTGGCAGCAGAAGATTCCTCTAACTCATCACCTCGGGTTCTCACCATCTGATTAGACTTGCATTATTTTTCATACAGGATATACACAGGTATGCATGTAACAAGGAGCACACATATCCAAATAATTCGCAATGCAAGTAGTTCACAATTTACAATATGTAATTATTCACATCAAGGCAATTAAACACTTAATCAATGCTCCCAATTCCTTTTTATCACATGAATGCATCCTAGGTCTCACCTAGACGCTTATTGCTCTTTTTGGACAAGTGTGTGAGTTATTAACTCGTGCTCTGATACCACTCTGTCACATCCCTAACCCGCCCCCGTGGGTTAAGGACGTAACCGGCCAGTAATCATGAGATTACCTACGGCCTCAAACTGATCCAAACGTATTCAAGGGGCCAAACGGAAGCAAAATTTTAAACTTTGTCCATAGAGCGGTGCTTATATGCACATCATACAAACCATACTCATAAACGTTAATAACCCACGTCAAAGTATAGTAGCATAAACTTCTTTACAACAGGATCATCAAACCGAGCCAACCCACATCGGACTACATACAATGAACACAAAACCCTTGCCAATAAACAACATATAATTACATAACAAAAAAGGCAAGGACGGGTCTCGCACGTGAGACACGAGGGCTGACTCTCCAAAACTTGGGTTGTTCTACGCGGTCTTCACTGAGGCTAGGTCTGGGCTTCGCTTGGCTCACCTACAAAGACATGAATGAGCGTGAGCGATAGCCCAGTGAATAATATCAAATAGGGAATTATGCAACAAGACGTAGAACAACATTTTCCAAACGGCCTTGGGCCCAATTCGTATCTATAGTTAACATATGTAAGGAAATTTAAATCAAGTAACCAAAGTTCCGTACTGGCCTTGGCCCATTCAGATTTACATTCATGATGAAACGGCCTTCGGCCCATTCGATTATGTCAAAACGGCCCTTGGCCCAATCGTGTGTGTCAAAACGGCCTTTGGCCCACTCATTCATTTCAAAACGGCCTTCGGCCCATACCTTCGCTTCAGAACGGCCTTTGGCCCACTCATCCATTTCATAACGGCCTTCCGCCCACTCATTCATTTCAAAACGGCCTTCGGCCCACTCATTCATTTCAAACGGCCTTCGGCCCATACCTTCGCTTCAGAACGGCCTTTGGCCCACTCATCCATTTCATAACGGCCTTCGGCCCACTCATTCATTTCAAAACGGCCTTCGGCCCACTCATTCATTTCAGAACGGCCTTTGGCCCATACATTCTTGTCAAAACGACCTTGGGTCCGATTATGCTTATCAAAACGACCTTTGGTCCAATCATGCTTATCAAAACGACCTTAGGTCCATTTATGCATTCGTATTAGACTTACGTCCACAATCCCAATTAGCAATTCATAAAGCTTTAAAGGGAATAACAATTGGACATTTACAAGCATTCAAATAATGATATTACTCACAGTGATCGGTTGATTGGTTCGCCCTGGAACTCGACCCTACACATGCCATGAACATAAGAGGGTCATTAACAATTCAATCCGTTCAAAATTCACATTTTCCCTCTTTAGGCTTTACTATTATCTCATTAACTCATTTACAATGCTTAACATATGCCTAAGAGTGCTCACAAGCGAAAGAGAACGGAAAACAGAACACAGAATGCAAGAACAGAATTTCTGGAAACAGGGTCCCCGCTCGAGCGTAGGATTCCCCGCTCGAGCGGACCCTTGGGCTGCAGAAGTACTGGTTGCCTCCAATCCCCGCTCGAGCGTGCATTCTTCCGCTCGAGCGGACTTCATGTCACATAGCTCCCCGCTCGAGCGCCAATTTCCCCGCTCGAGCGAGACTCCTGTCTGCAGAAAAATGCTGGGAGCTCGATTTCTATGCTCGAGCGGCCCTTCCCCCGCTCGAGCGGAAGTCAGAATTCTGGAAATTCCAGATTGTGTTCTTGAGCTTCAATTCGAATTCCCAGCCACACTACTTGCATGCAATGGCCCAAATCTCAATTTAATCATGCTAACATGATACCCATGCAAGATTACAACATTAGGAAGCTCAATTTCATAATTTATCTACATGCATGGCCCATTTTCCACCAATTCATTACCAATGTAACCATTTCATGCATTCAAAGCTTCTACTTCCATGGATTATACATGCATGTGACATATAACCTTCATTCCCTCCTCATATGATGAAGAGATGGTCAAATACATGGATTTCAACCAAAATTACAACATGAGTCATGTAATCCAAGCTCAAATATGCAATTTCAAAACAATACATGCATGCATGCATATATAGTCTTCAAATTCATCAAACCCAACTCCTTTCATGTTCTAGATCACAAATAAATCTTCAATTCATGAAATCACAACTCAAATTCATGAGTTAGGGGTTGGTTACTTACCTAGAAGCTTTAATCTCCCAAACTCTAGTCAATTCTTGAGTTAACCTTCAATTTCCCAAGCTAGAGCCAAAATTGCCCAAGTCTTCTCCTTTCCCTCTCTATATCCGGCCTCTCCCTCTCTCTCACTTGTCTAACTCAGATTTTGAGTTTTAAGAGAGTTAAAGGAGAGTGCAATGCAATTAAACAACTAGCCCCACTAACACAATACTTAATATAAAATATTTGGGCTCTTAATCCACTAATTCAAAATAATAATAATAAACAATTTGGGCACTAACTCATTAATTTAATCAATTTAATTTGACCCAAATCAATTTTCAATTAAATTTCACCGTAGGCTCTAAAAATCATGCCAATTACATTGGCGTAGTCAATTTCGAGTTTTATGGCCGATAAGGCCCTCAATTAAATTTTCGAAACGGACTATTCAAACAGATATTCCTACGGTGAACAGATAGAGTTCCAAAATCACACATATTCACATCATGGCACGTAAAATCATGCTAAACACATAATCACATTCAAATTAAGAGCCAATTAGCGTAATACAAAACAGGGGTGTCACAGTACGTATATCAGATCGCGTAAGTGACATTTTAAATCACTTTTTCTGTCCTTTCTCTCTCTAAAACTTTTCAAAATCCTAAGTTGAGAGCCTCTCTCTCTACATTTTGACCTAGATCTAGTGATCTTCTCACCCTTCTTCCTTTGATAAAAAGTTAGAGCATATCAAGATCTACCTTTTCATCCGAGTAGAAGTCGATTTCATCATCTTTGGAGCTCATCTCTTGCTTAGCTCGTCTTCTTTTCTTGAGGTAGGGATAATCTACTCATTTCTATGAGCTTTAACATAAATTTGGTCATTTTGTATAAATGGTTGATTTGGGTGAAGTTAGGGTTTTGCGCTTGAAATGGTAAAAGAGGGGTTTTCTATTTTTGGGTTCTATATGTATGTGAAGTCTTGAAAATGGGGTTATTTGTGTAAGATGGGTGAGGTTTGGCCTTGGGGGCAACATTTGAGAAATGAGGGAAAAAGCCCTAATTGAATTAAATAACTATTTGTGTAATAGTGAAATAAATGTAGAAACATGAAATTGGTTTGAGAATCATAAAATTGGAGGAAATTATGATTAAATGGTGTAGTTGGATTGATGAATCACTCACCTATGGAAAATGTGATATATTGTCTTTTGAGAAATTTATTTATCTGTTTAGATATATCTGTTTTGGGCTATCGGTGGAGGATAGCCATGATTGTTATAGAAACTGCATGTTGATTAGGTAAATTGAAACTAATCAATTGGAATATGTCATTGAATATGACGATTGGATATAAACATTGTATATGTGGTTGAATTGGTCATTGTATATGGCAACGTATGTAAATACATTGTATATGTATCTTGTTTGGGAGGAGATAGGGGATGTACTCCATTGTTTGGGAGGAGATAGGGGATGGACTCCATGGATAATTAAGTTGGTCGGAGTGTCGAGGATGAAAGTCCCGAAATCTTATTTATATTTGGGTGCCGGTTCCTATAGCGACCCTAATTTTTTTAAGTAATTATTTTATTATTATGTTTATTATTATCTTATTTTATTGTTGGCTTTATTAATTGGGTGGTTACATGAGATTTAATGTGATATTTAATAGATTTAATGTTGTAATTATTAATTGGGTGGTTACATGAGATTTAATGTGATCTCTAATGGATTTAATGTTAATTAATAAATTTGCTACATATATATTTAATATTATATTTATATATATTGTAATTATGTTGTATTATATAATATAATATTATAGTTTATTAAGCTATTATATATTGAGATTTAGGTTTATAGTATAATATTATTAGGTTATACTAGCTCTTAGGTTATTATATATATAATAATATAGAAGTATTCAACTAGGTTTAGGAGATCAAAAGAAAAGAAAGGAGAAACAAAGGTGAAGGCAGCCGTGAGAGAGAGAGAGAGAGAGAGAGAGAGAGAGAGAGAGAGAGAGATAGAGAACAGTGAAGACGCCGAGAAAGAAAGGGGAAAAGGAAGAAAAGATTAGGGTTTTGTTTTGGTGGTTCTATTGGTTCTTTAAATAATTATTTGATCTTCAAAATAATATTGTGAGTACAAAACTCACTTCCCGTGATTTATTTTTAATTCGTTGTTTTTATTTATTTATTTTTATTTATTTAATGTTAGTTTGATTTTGTATTTATATAAAGATGATAGATTGATTTTAATTATTTTGATTAGTTGTGTTTGTAAGGTTTAGGATTTTTAGATAATTGATTGATTTTAATTATTTTGTTTAGTTGTGTATGTAAGATTTAGGGTTATTAGTTGATTGATTGATTTTAATTATTTTGATTAGTTGTGTATGTGTAGACACCCCATTTTTGACCGACCTTAAGACTCAGACGTCACTGATTGAGCGCTCGGTGATGTTGCATATCGTGCTCGTTCAGAAGTCTCAGAGTCGCGGCCGTGAGCCCTGCCTCCGGACTTCCGAACTCTCTTCTGTGCCTTGCCTCGGTTTGCGAACCGGACTCGATTTTCTCTGTTTTCTTTCCTGAGGGGAGGGAGAGGTCCCGTAGACCATCTCTCAGTGGCCGTGGGCTACATTTCGTGGCCGTAGGCCATTTTGCCCATTTCGGAGCCCGGTTCCCGGTTTTCGGAGCCGTCAGGCCGTGTGCCTCGGTTCGGGACCACCCAACCATCTCCGATTCCTCCGGTTTTTGGCATGCATCTCATTTACTCCCTTTCGAAGGACACTGGGGTCTTAGATACCCACTTCGTGGCCGAATGCCACTTTCGGTGCTTAACGGCCTATTTTCGGGATCCCGAACTGCGCGTTTTGGCCCCCGAGCATTCGTTTTGCATCGGTTTTTGTTCATTTTTGGCAGGTACCTCTGTTTTATCACCAGGAAGATCACTGGAGGGTGGGAGGCCAGCAATTGTCTCAGCAACAGTTATGCTCTTCCGGCGCCCTCCGATGCCCGTTTTTCTCACTTCCGGGCTAATGTTGAACACCCTAGGGCCATTTTCTTCGAGCCAAAACCACATATTTGTGTTGTACACACATGGGAGGATCCTAAAAACACATGGCCGGCCAGTAACTCTAATTGACCCTTTTGAACCCTTCTAAAAGTGGCTTGTTGTCTCTCTTGTTTCAGAGTTGCCAATTTCCAACCATAGGGTCTTGTTGTACACACATGGGAGGACACCAATCTTTGGTGGCCGGCCAGAAATTCTCATTGACCCTTTTGACCCTAGCCGGCCGGCCATAGGGGGTGGCCGGCCGGCCACCTGCAGCAAAAGCACATGGCCGGCCTGCTTCCTCAGTGTGAGTCCATTCCAGCTGTGTCTTGGTTTTCCCCAAAAATATCTCTATCCGGGGGAACCTTTTGGAGGAAATAAGAGCTCATTTCCCTCCATTTTGAGGAAGACTCTTCTCCCCTCTCTTGTCTATATTGCTGTCCTCCCAACTCAAGAAAGAGGGTTACAAGGATTAGTTGGAGCATATACACATATATCATTCCATTTCCTTCAAGTTTGGTTCCATTTCTTCATCATCTTCAAGCTCTACCATCACAACTCCATTCCAGCAGCAAGGAGAGCTTTCCAGCAGCTAGAAGGCATCCATTCTTCAAGCAAAGGCAGCCAAGACTTGTCTACAAGGGTAAGTCTCAATCTCCCTCTTTTGTAGCACTTTTTGCCTCATTTCTTAAGCCTATTTTCTTATTGTTTTGGGCTCCGACCTTAACTGAAACTAGGTCTATTTTGAGCTATTCTTCATGTTTGTTCAAGGGCTCAACCCTGTTTGAGCCCTCTATGGCACACTTGCTTCAATATCATCTTATATGCCAATATTTTGCATGAAATTTCTAGCCCATGTGTGATCTGTTTTCGAGCATAATGTAAACTGTAAGTGGGCCTATTTTGAGCCCCTCTTCAACATTGAAGAAGGGCTCAACCCTTTTTGGACCCCTATCTTGCACTTGCTTCACAATTCCTCCTATTTACCGTAAATTTGCATGATTTGTTTGCCCTATATGTAAATTGTTTTGGAGCATGTCATGAACTGTGAGTAAGCTTATTTTGTGTCCCTCTACAACATTGTAGAAGGGATCAACCTTGTTGGGGGTCTCCATGTTATACTTGTCATTATACCCCTTTGACCCCCATTTTTGCATGCTTTTTTAAGCTTATCTAGCTTCTGTTTTCGGCCATCATCAGAACTGGAAAGAGTCATATTTTGATCTTCTTGACATATTTCATTAAGGGTCTTTGCTGGTTTGATGAATGTTTGGGGTACCTCATGTTATAGCCTTATGTATCCTAGTTCTTGCATGACATTTTTAGCATGTTTTCATACTGAGTTGGGGGATGTCATCTACTGTAAATGTTCATATTTTTAGTCCCTCATCAGTGTTGTAGAAGGGTATTTTTCCATTTGGGCATCGCATGTATCACTTGCTTCAATACCCCTCTTGCGGGGCCATTTTTGCATTCCATTGTTTCCTATGTATGCTTTGCTGTTTAGCCCTTTTTATGACTGGAAAATGCTTGTTTTGGGCTGCCTTGCTACTGTATTTTCATTCCATGTCCATATTGTGCATGCATTGCATAGCTATAGGCCATTTCGGGTGCCTAAATTCATGTTTCGGGGCCATTTCATGCATCGGGTGTACTTTCGCCTCATTTCGGGGCTGTTTTCCCCCACATTTCAGTGCCAAAATTCATTTGCATGTTTGCATATCATTTCCATGCCATTTCATGCCTTACGGCCATCGCCTCGGCGGTTTGCGCGCCCGTGTGCACGCATTTCGAGGCGCTTCATTTTCATCCACGGCCTCTTATGTGAGTGTGGCTGAGGCTCTCTCAGTTAGTGTAAGTCCATTTTGCATTCTGTATGCCATTTTAGTCTCATTGCATTGCGTATGCCATTCTCTCGGTTTGCGTGCCCGTGTGCACGCATTTCGAGGCATCTTCATTTTTTATCCGACGGCCTCTTATGTGAGTGTGGCTGAGGCTCACTCATGTTTGTGTAAGTCCATTTTGCATTCTGTATGTCATTTTAGTCTCATCGCATTACGTATGCCATTGCCTCGGTTTGCGTGCCCGTGTGCACGCATTTCGAGGCATCTCATTTTCATCTTTCGCCTCTTGTGTGAGTGCGGCTGAGGCTCACTCGTGTTAGTGTAACCCATTATTGCATTCCGTATGCCATTTCATCCATAGCATCACGTATGCCCGGTGGTGTATCACCTCGTATAGTGTGTATGCCATTCCATGACATTGTGTATGTTAGGATTGCATATTAGCTGCATTTCATGCATATCATGCATATTGCATCGTGTTCGGGATAGGAGTTAGCCCGGGCACGGGAAACGAGCGCGTTTCGTACTCCGAGTGACGGAACGGGTCTCAATTCCCAAGTCACCGACACTCCGGATCATCCATGATGGAGTTAGGTTTTGTTGTAGCATTCATCGCATTCATCTATATTGAGTTGTGCAATCCGACTCCTCGGCCATCATGCATCGAGATGCGTGATTGGTGGCACGAGGATCGAGGCATGCATATATTTGTGAAATACATTGCTATGCCCCTTTCCTGCTCTCTGTTGCAGCATATCAAGAATCAGCAGTCTTTCGAGGCTTGGCACGCATTTCGAGGAACATTGCAAACAGAGGTTAATTGGGGCATCCCAGTGGATTTTCAAAAAGGCAGCCCAGCATACATCATTCAGCGGAAGTGAGGCAGCCCCTGGCTTGCATGCCAGTTTACAGTTTTTCTTAGTTAATTTGTTAATTAATTAGGAATTTGTATATTATTCGGACTGTATATTTTGGACTGTATTATTCTTTCATTTCGGACTGTATTATTTATTCGGACCCTCTGCGCGAGGGCATAATTGTAATAAGTGTGGGTGAGTGTGATGTATGTCTTCCAACCCCACGTCTTTCTTCCCTTTTATTTACCTGCTTACGATGGTTAGATATAGGGCATATTTCAATTAGCATACAGTATGACAGCATGTTTGCATCATTCATCTGTTTTGCACGCACCGGGCTCGCACATCATACAAACTGCATTTGTATTTCAATTCCAAGTTGAGTACTTGATAGCTTTGCATCTTATATGCCATGTTTAGAATAGCCGAGCCTGCTATAGTCGCATCTTTTGCATGTGTTGCATTAGGCATTTCTGTATAATTAGGATCATGCATGGATTTCTAATAAGCTTCTGTTTTGGCTTGGAGTACTCGGTAAGTTTTTATGCTTTAGCATCCTTGCATGCGTGTGAGTGACTGCCATGAAAAGCATGCTTACCATGAGGCTATGTGCTTATGTGATATACCTGCTTGGATGCCTGTGGGTGGAGGTTGGGTTACTTGGATCGGACAATTCATCAAATGTTTGTTTTAAGCCCACCAGATAGTGGCAAAATCATGTTTTTCTAAGCCCACCTGAGGGTGGCAAATCCACGTCTTAGCCTACCTGCGGGTAGCACCATCAAACCATTTTCAAACAAACAAACATGAAATGTTTTGTTCCAATTCAGACGACTCAGTCTATACTTGTATGCTGTGCGCATCACATAGTAACCTAGGCTAATAACCGGAATAAGAACACACAATGTTTTCAAAATAAGATATCATGGTTAGTAGAGGCTGGTCTTTGACCGGGCGAGCGGGGGTGCTCACGAAGTGACCTTCCCCAATCGTACCCAAGTTCCCGAGCCGAGGCAACTTTGGTGATGACGGACACGTGGCCTTTGGCACCGAGTCAGGGTTTCCTAAATTTCCCATAAAAAACATTTAGGTGGCGACTCTGTATCTGGCAAAGCAGTCCATGTTTGGCACTTCTTTCAAAAATCTGTTTTCAAAACGATTTGCCGGATTTGGACTCTTTGGTTCAAGATTAAGAACCGTGACATTTGAGTCCTTCGAACTGTAGTGACCAATATCGAACCAGAACGGGGGGGGCTCGCACTCCCTTTCGCCCGGGATGCGTTCGGGGACGTCTACAGTTTCTGGCGACTCTGCTGGGGATTTAGAGAACTTGACTCGAACTCATGATATCTGGTTTTGACTACACTTGTGTGTTTCTTTGCATTGCATTTGCATTGGTGCGCCTAGGACACCGTGTTTGCCATCTGCTATTCCTGAGCGGTTTGCCGGAGGCTTGTCTTGTCAAGGCATGTCCATAAGGCTGACCGGTTACGGGCTCTGCCTATGGAACACAAACCCCGGTTTTACCGGGGCACCCTTTTTGACCATTCGACCTAGTGCATATTCGGATCCATAGTGACCATTCCAAACTAGGACAGGTTGCTTACCCGTTTATAGGTTGTTTGAAACCGCTGCGTGCGTAGTAAAACCCTAGCTCCTGACAAAATAGGACAGGGAAACCCTTACCCCAACACAGGGGTGTTTTGGCTCTCACTTATCTGTTATGTGCTTTAGAGTGCGTGTCTACAGGAATGCATGTATCAGTCTGTGAGTTTGGGCATCAGGCCTGCGGGCATCAGTCACTATCTGAGAATCAGTTGTCTGCGGATATCGGATTCAGTTTGGGGAACAGTGATACAGGAACAGTGATCAGTGATTGAGGACAGTGTATTTTCAGCTTATCAACTGCGTGTTGTATGCCCGACTGTGTGTTGTGTGTATAATTTAAGCTGTTATGCTGCCCGTTTATCTGGTTATTTATTTCCTTTTCGCTTTATTATCTTTTGCTAGGGCAGTTTTTAGCACGATTGCTTCCGAACCAGTAGATACTCCCCAAGCACTTTGGACACGAGGTCGCCGACTCAATCGATCCGAGGATCTGGTTGACGGACATCCAGTGTTCCACTCTCTACCCCCAGTTGCCAGAAGAAGATCGAGGAGGCGCAGTGTGTCAGACAGGGATTACCGGGACAGAGGGCTACTTTGACAGTAAACAGTCAGGTTGAGATTTCTGTGTCTGCCATAGAGTACATTTACCGGTCATTCAGATGGAACAGCAGAATACATCAGGAATGGAGGCGATGATGCGCCAGATGCAAGAGAGCATGAGACAGATGCAAGAGGATGCCATCCGCCAAGCGGAATTTTCTAAACAACAAGCCGCAGTCATGGCCCAGCAGGCCGAGCTGATTACTAGGCTGCAACAGCAGAATGCAGCGTCTGCTTCACATCAGGCTCCTCCTCCACCAGCGGCTCCACTACCTGAGCAGGCACCTACTGGTCAGAATACCCTGCCAAAATCCTCAGAATACCCTCCCGAACACCCAGAATACCTTACCCAATGTCCAGAATATCTCAAGAGGACACAACCTTCCAACGGGGCTGGCTCCGCCCCCGCTTCTGCCAACTGTCCAAGAATCTTACACCCAACCACCCGGACTCTCCATTTGAGTTCGAGGTAGATCATACAGCTCTGAAACTGAGTAAGCTGGAAAAACTTTTCAAGAAATCGCAGGGGGTGAAGGCCATCCAGACATCGAAGATGGGTACACTGATGTGGCCGTAACATTGCCAGACAGATTCAAGATGCCACAGATTGACCGTTTTGATGGGTCCGGAGATCCCATGGTCCATCTTCGGCTATTTTCAGACATCTTGAGACCAATGGGCCTAACCCGACACAAAAGCTTTCTTTGTTTGGCAGAACTTTGTCGGGGGTGGCGGCCATCTGGTACGCAAGTTAGAAGATGATGTGAAGAGAAATGGGATGAGATGGCTGAGGCCTTCGTTGCACAGTACTCGTATAATACACAGATCGAGATTACAACACGTGATCTCGAAACAACGAGGCAGGAACAAAAGGAGTCTTTCTCCGATTTTGTAACTCGGTGGAGGCAAAGGCATCGATGATGACCTTGAGGCCAACAGATAAAGATCAAATTCGGATGATTGTGCGCAATCTTCAACCGAAGTTAATGCAGAAAATGATCGTACTCCCCTTTCCCACCTTCTCAGACTTACATGAGATGGGGGTACAGATCGAAGATGCAATGAAGCAAGGTTTGATTGACCAGGACCGGGAGCAGCCCCGAAGGACATTCAACCGCAATAACAACGCAGGCCCGAGTGGCGCTGCAAACACAAGGACTTCTGAGGTCGGTATGGTCACCACCACTCCCCCTTCCCAACCAAGGCCCGCAGCGGCCACACCCTTTTCCAGTACATCCGGGAGCAGTACCCAAGCCCCGAGATTTCAGCCCAGAGGCCAAGAACCTTCACTCCACTATACATGCCTTTGTCCAAGGCTCTCGGGGTGTTAATCAGAAGAAGCATTTGACACCTTTAGAGCCGAGGCCACTACCAAATCCACTCCCTCCCTCTCATGACCCAGCAAAGTACTGCGCGTATCACCAACAGCACGGTCATGACACCGACCGTTGCTACAGATTGCGTCATGAGATCCAGGATCTTATTGACAAGCAGGTGATCGCGCCTCCCGAAAAACCCAACGTCACAACAAATCCTCCCACCACACAACCAAGCCCCTCCTCCCAAAGAGTCAACTCATCCAAACTGGGGTCGTGTCCTACGATCCTAGTATCTATATTACTCCCTCTCACCTACCCAAGCCGGAGGTGATCCTTCCTGATGCACTGACTTGTGCATGTTGGACACCTTCACAACCCAATCTAAGCCAGTGGTGGTGACCACCGAAGATGGAACGGGGCAGGTTTCAGAGGAGAGCAGAATTGTTGAGTCTGGGATGGAACAGCCTGGGAATATGCTGAAGGAGCCTATGATCCAAGCGAATACACTTATCAGTGGGCCAGTCTGAGCTGAGTGTGGGGCTGCCAGAAAAAGCTGAGCTGTGCATGATTCGGGGGACAGACTTGAACAAGGGGCAGATGATCTGACAACAGTGGAAGGGACTTTGCCAACTTCCAGTTCTTCAACGACCAAGAATCAGGGATGCTGCAATCAACTGGTTCGACTATGAGGAGTCGGCAGAAGTTACCGGATGGTTAGATGATCAGCCAGACGTTGTAGAATTTCAATCAGAACAGGGCCCGGCAGGGGAAGAGTATCAATGATGGCCGGAAGGCCGAGGGTCAGAATCCACCGCCGGAGAGCGCCGGCGTTAAGAATTCGCTCAGAATTTGGGGATTGTAAATACAGGAATATTGAACAACCAGCTGTACTGACGCAGTTGGAACAACAAAGGTTTGACGATTCCGAGAGAATCAGAAAAGCTAAGGCCATGTGGGGGTCGAAAGTGCTGTGTGCACAGGAACAGAAAATGCTGCGGCATAAAGACTGAAGGTGCTGCGAGCACGATCATACCGGAGCCGGACAGATGTCTGTCGGCTGCCGACGGAATGTGGTGGGAAGACGATGACTTATGTCTTGCCCACACAGAGAAGATTGGGCAGGTGCTCAACCAGATGATACCTGGTATATTGACGAGATCGCTCATATGACCAGGAGTGGCGTATTTCAAGCCCCACACCTTGACCAACCTGAAGGTCTGGGAAAGAAAGAAGCAAGAGAGAAACAGAGAGAGAAACAGATTGAAGAAGAAGCTGTGCTCAAGCAATTGAAGAAGATACAAGCAGATATCTCCATCTGGGGACTGCTTATGGCATCAAGGGTGCACAGACAGGCCGTCCTATCTGCCATGGACAAGGCCAAACTCTCCATAGACACTACACCAGAGCAGCTGGTTGGGCTGGTTTTTCCGGGAGGAGGTTCCCCGGCATTAACCTTTTCAGACAAGGAGTTACCGCCTGAGGGCACAAACCATAACAAACCTCTCTACGTCTCCGTGGAGTGTAGAGATAAATGGATACCGGTGTACTTGTTGATACCGGGTCCGCCATCAATGTCTGCCCAGTCAGAACAGCATATGCAGTTGGGTTGAAGCCCGCGACTTCACACCAACAACTCAGGTGATCAAAGCTTACGATAATACGAGTAGGGAAGTGATGGGGATTGTCAAGATTCAAACCAAGGTTGGTCCAGGACAACACGACATCGAATTTCATGTCTTGGACGTTCCCGCAACCTTCAACTTACTCTTGGGGCGGCCGTGGCTGCACCAAGTAAAGGCAGTCTCTTCCACTCTACATCAGATGGTGAAATACCCCTATGGAAAGGGAGTAGCCACTGTGTTCGGGAACTCATCAATCCATCCGCCTCCGGAGGTATCTACGCCGGTCCTAGAAATTGAGCATGGCACAGAAGATGTATTCTTATCAGGATTCACTTTGGCTGAGGCCCGGGTAGTACAGAATATTATGGCTGTGAATGAAGGTGTACGTTAGTGCTCAATCCGTCTACTCATGAACAAGCTACAACATATTCCCGGGATGGGATTAGGAAGGAGCGGCAGGAAAGGAGTCGCAGCGTTGGCCGAAGTGCCACACAACCCGCATACCTTTGGACTGGGTTATCTGCCCACCAAAGAGGACTGGGTGAGGAAAGGAAAGGAAATGGCCGGCAGAGCCAGAGCGAAGCAGGCTGGGAAGCCTTTTGACCTAATGCACAGGCCCATTCAGGGTACCCTGAACGGACGCTTCGTCCGGAGGGGGAGGATTTTCCATTTTGCGGCTTCCCAGAGCCATGGATAAACGCGGAGAAGAAGCGCGTCCCAGGCTTCGAGCTTCTTTGACTTTGCAACTATCCGGGGATGACGTTGCCACAGAGCAGACAGACCCAACAACTGAGGTTGAGCAGAATAAGGCAGTGGATCCTGGGCACAGAATTTGAAATGGGGGTAGCACTGGCATGTCTACTCTCTGATCCTCCGATCGACCATGAGTGCTTGGGGGATAACTTCGTGGTTTCCATGATTGGGGATGAAACGGCTGTGAGCCAAACCAGCCAGCTAATTCTTGGATGCATCAATCGCACATGAATCTGAATTTTTTTTTTCAATTATATTTCTCCCCCAAAAAATCATTATTATTATTATTATTATTGTTATTTTGGGAGGGAGATAGGGAATGGGATTGGTAAACTAAAACCCCACAATCCCAAGTATCAAAATAAAACTCAAATTCAAGTGTAACCTTCACAATTCTTATCTCATAAACAAAGCAACAAAATCCAATTCATCTCTAGCTAGCTACCACACTGGAATAGCCTAATCCATACTTGGCATCTACACTAAATGCAAATTTACCTTACTTGTTTGATAAAAGTCAAAATTTACAGGTAATGTAATAGTAATAGTCATTAAATTAGGTTTACTATTCACCTAATCACTTTAAATGTTTTTGTTGATGATGTAGCATATTGAGTTGGATTCATTTTGAATTTGTATTTTGTGAATATATGACCTCAAAATGCAAGTCAAATAAAACTCAAATTGTACTTATAACGTTGCATTTTATTTTCTGAGTCAATAAATTTCTTTTATTTTTAATCTTCAACCAAAGATGGATTTATTTATTTATTTATTTATTATTATTATTATTATTATTATTATTATTATTATTATTATTTGGTAATATGAATTCTAAGCTATTGTTTGGTAATTTTACCGATTTCTTATTTTGAAAACATAAAAATTAATCTTCAATCTAATTATTTTTTTATTTTTTATTTTTGTTATATATTAATCGTCTCTCCACCTTAATTTTGTATTTTATTCGTATCATATTCGCATCTTAAAAATTTTAGCCTCTATTCAAGCAAACACACCTTTCATTAGCCCAATTCTTGAACCTTTTACAAAGTCCAATCTTTGAATGCTGTACCTGATGGGCCGATTAATTCACCCAGTCCAGTTCAGTATTTTTAGAGTTTAAATGTATTTGGCCCACAAAATCAAAAACACAGTCCAGTTTGAAATCTTTAGGTTTGGATAAATTAAAGCACACCTCCTGATATTTACTTAAATTATGAATTACCCCTCTGATTCTAAAAATTATATTATACCCCCTAAGATTTCTAATTTCATAAAAAATAAATCCTTTTATTAATAAATCATCAAGTTGATTAAGAGTTTTTAATAATGTTAAAATTTTATTTCAATTAATAATTCAGAAAATTTTATTATTGTATAGGTGACAATTAGAAATTTCACTTTTTCAATTAATTCTATTAAATGAAAATTCTGAAGGGAGATATTTATAATTTTTCAAACCACATGGGCAATTATATTTTAAAAAAATCTCAATGTGTATTTGTAATTTACCCTAATTGTTTTAAAAAAGTATATGACCCATAAAATCAAGATGAATTGAGTTTTTAGCTCATTGGAACGACGATCTCTTAACATCAACGTCCAGCCCACCCAACCATTTAATTTTATATTTTTAATTACAGAATAAACTTTAAAGAATAATATTAGGGATCATGAAAAATATATCAAAAATGTTTCATGTGGAAAATTTTTTATGATTATATTCTGATATTTTTTTTATGATATTTTTTTCATGATCCCTAACAACTGGTCGGCCACCCTCCCACAGGTTCCCATGGTGGAGTTGAAGCTTTGTGGAGCTTGGTACAATGTTCTGAGAACAATTGCAAACAGAGGCAAATTGGGGCATCACGAGATTTCCGAACAAGGCGACCAAGCATGCATGCACTCCTCATCCGAGGACCTCTGTTTACTGTTTTCCTTAGCTAGTTTAGGCTTTGGTTCTGTATCCAAGTAGTTAATCATTTAGCTGCTTATTTGTGTTGTAATAGCTTAACTAGTTAGCTTGTTAGTTAATTAGTTTTGTGATGTAATAATTAGTTTAATTAGCTTAGATTAGCTAGTTAGCTTCTTATTCGGACCCTTTGTCGAAAGGGCCAACTGTTGTAATAAGCGTGCGTGTGTGTGATGATGTCTTCCAACCCCCATTTCTTTCTCCTTTTACTTAACCGCTTACAATGGTTAGTTTTAGGGATATTTCAATTAGCATCCTTATGCTTCACATGAGTGCATTCATTATCTGTCTTGCATGCACCGGGCTCGGCGCATCATACTAACTGCATTGTATTTTAATACCAATTTGAATACATGTATAAGTTGCATTTCACATGACATCTTAGGATAGCCGAGCCTATCTTAGTTGCATTTTTGCATGTGTTGCATTAGCCATCTTAACATGAACTAGGATCATGCATAATTTCTAACTAGTTCTCTGTTTTGGCTCGGAGTACACTGTAAGTGTTTACGTTTAGCATACTGCATGTGTGTAAGTGCTGCCATGTTAGCATGCTTGCCATGAGGCTAATTGCTTAAGTGTTTAACTGCCTGAATGCCTTGGGTGAAGGTTGGATTGCTTGAATTGAACAATTAATAAAATCCTCATCTTAGCCTACTTGCGAGTAGCAAACTTTAAACCATTTTCAAACAAACAAATATGCAATGTTTTGTTCCAACTTAGGGATCTAGTCTATACTTGTATTTGTGCCATCACATAGTAATTCTAGGTTGATGTCACCCCCAAACTTACCCCTAAAAGTTTGGGCATGACCTAATCAGAAAGGGAACTTAACCTGATATACATAACATATGGGGCCTGAACGAAGCGTTTAACATCATAAAATGACAAAATTATATCCATTGAGCTACTACTAACATGCCAGGATCACACCAGTACATTTAGTAAATAAACATACAAAAGACATGCACCTGAGAATTAGTTATATACATGCAGTTATACAGATCTAGCCCCAAGATTGGGCGTAACAAAACATTATATACATTTCAACCTTAGCCGGTAAGAGTATAAGCCAAAAATCCAACAAAACTCTACTAAATGCAGGGCTTCTCCAAGTGCTTGGTTACTTAGGTTGACAAAAGGGAGACTGTATCAGTGTTAGGATTGACCTCCAAGTTGATTGCCACAGAATCAGACAAAATTACAGAGTGAGACAAGCTAGTGAATAATAGTACTTAAACAGTTAATGCGTAACTTAAATTATGGTACATGTCAATGCGTATATAATTGCAGAGATCATAAGGTTAATCAGATGATGTACTATTTTAGAATGGCCATTGGCCCAGAAATAACAGAACGAAATAATTCCAGAGTAATACAGACTGCATAAACTCCTCCAACATTTACATTCACACCGATACCCAAGTGACATATATGTTAACATAGTACCTTACGGAAAACAGAACGTTAATAGCATTAGGTATTAACGATAAATAAATGTAATGTATTGTACTATTACTCACAGTATTGTGGCGGAGCACTTGTTCCTCCCGAAGCGTGCCCTTATACTTGAGTCTCTCAAATTCTCTACCTTCTTTTGTTTGAACTTCTCTCAAACCCTCTTCTTTAACCTGGAAATATCTTGAGGAAAAGCTTCTAAGTCAAACATATAAAATCATAGATATATATAAATGCATACCAAAGGTGAATAAAACAAAATTCATTCAGTTTAATCATCCTAAATCAAATTTCTACAACCACACTTATTATTACTTAAAATTATGCTGACCTCAAAGGTAAAATCAATTTAGATCATTAGGCTTCTAAGGCCCTCAATTTCTGAGTCAAACATTTTAACCGTGATAGATATTTTCCCCATTAAAGATATAGATCTCCAATCATAAGATCCATTTACTCAGACTCAATTTCACATCGAATTTCATAATAGCATTTAAAAGCATAGAATAGAGGACTGAAAAGATAC